>WOFM01000172.1:84963-601088 GCA_011428145.1 Ericerus pela | reverse complement strand
CTTAGAGTCCCACATATATTACACCTATAACTATGATAACGAACCCCCTAACTCTTATTATTAAGATTATACATAAATTTAAGAAGATAATGTAAAGGTATCTTACTAAAGTGCTGAGTACTCACCTTAAATCTACAAAAAAAATTTTTTCTTCTAATCCCAGTCATCATAAATTGACTCCCGCTCTGTGACAGCTGCCTCCTCTTCCTCACCCTCTTCAACTTTGGAACAGGAAGGACCTAGAGACCAGCGAACCAATGAAGTGTCACGTTTTGGCAAAGATATATTTGCAACTTCCTCTGAGGACTTGGGGACAACACATATCATCCGATATATCTCCTCAATGACATTTGGACCAACCAAAACAGTAGTTCCGTTGGATATGGCAGTTGCCAACTCCTTCCGTAGCCTGCGACGTTCAGCCAAGATCATGAGTTGCTTTTCAGGACCCAACATACTTACAATCCTCACATACGCACGGGTAATATCGACGGACACATCACCTCGATAAACGTCCTCAATATACCCACACAACACAACAATTTGATCATTCATGACACTTTCAATAGCAATAGGATTAGTGAGATGGAAACGACTCTCCACACAAACGTTTAAACGAAGTGTGATGCAAATCAAAGCCAACATGATATTTAAGCATATAGCATAACGGGGTAAATCAATCGGAGCAACACAAAGCGAGGAATATAATAAATGCTGACTATCACACCGCCACATAGACACGCGAGGTAATAAACAACCAAATTTGGCACAGAATTCGCCAATCTTCAATCAGCAGTCATCACATAATCCTACCGGAACCACTTGATGCCACGAACCATACGAAGTATTGAGCACGTCACTAGGATATACTTTACGATAAATGATCAGACTACTTGGACCACTAAAATTAGAAGTATAATAATAAAGTGCTTTAAAAACACGCCACATCTCTATCATCCCACAGAAAAAGCATGGACACAATGTAGTCCACACCTTCATCAATGGGAATGAATCCTGGGGGAAGAACAAAGATTTATCCACTGCCACAGATCCATCCCCAGGACGAAAAAGCTTGGGGAGTAACAAACATTCATCTGTAACGCTCCACGAAGAGAACGGACAGGAACTACAATCCAAAATCGACATTTTCCCTTAATAATAAACCTCGAGATCACGATTGACACTATTCCAGAAACAGAACATAACAGTTGACCGAATGGCACGATGAAGAGTATATATACGATAGAAATAATGGAAAATAATTTTAACACTAGCACAAAAGGAAACGCCATAATTCACCACACTCTCTTCATTGGGATGAAGCCTATCGTTTTGAAAAACAACACGTAAGCAAATTGAATATAAAAAGCAAAAGGAACTAAGAGTAAAAATAAAACGATACTCCACAAGAAAATAGAAAACAACAAAAGTAATATCGATATACAGACGCATTTTCCCATTTGGAATCCTTTACTTATATTAAAACCTAAACATCAGCACAATCTCACCATTAAAATACGAAACCACAAATTTATAACTAAAAATGTTTATCTTTCATATTTGCAGACCATGGGAAAAAGAGAACCACTAGCTATAATGACAACCATGTTTGCTGCACTCAGCCTAATCTCATGTCCATCGGAGTCAACAATCAAAATCAGTGCATCATCAGGCTCATACTTCGAACACAATACTTACACAAAAACATACAGTAAAACAATACCAATAATTTACACAATAAATATACCCAGAAGAAATACCATACATGATTGGAGTAAGGAATTTTCAAAAATCAATGCATACGCAACTACAGATAACCTCTGATGTAATCAAAGATTAGATAACCTGCACAAAACACTCAACGCAATCACCGAAATACAAACCGTTAATGAAGCAATAATTAACGAATTTGACAGAAAGAAGACATTAAGATCTAAAAGAGGAATACAGATAATTGGAGATATAGAGAAATGGTGTTGCAACATTATGACACTAAGAGAAGGGAAAGACTTTATGAAAAACAAAATCAGGCTGAAAGAAGAATACGAAAAATTAAAAACCGTAGTAATAGAAAATCATGCCGACCTTTTAAATATAACGTCAGAAATAAACTCGTTCGCCAGATATCAAAACGAGAATACTGAAATGTTACGAGAAAATTTAATAAATGCAAAAACAGAATTAAATACCAATATTAACGAACTCATACTAGAAACAAGAAGATGAAGCAATATTAGACGCTGCAAGAGGATTATACGCAAACACAGCAACTGAAAATATAAAACTTACCCATCTATTGCAAAATTTCAAAAATCACCACCTACCAGTCGCAATAGTCCTCGAAGAAACACTACGAGAAGATTTAAATAAAATAAAGAATCTTACACCCAAATCCAAATTAAAACTCGCACTAGACGTAGATGATCTGCAATCATACTACCAGAACAAACTAGTGAACTGCCACATTAACAACAACGAAATAGAAATAGAGATGAAAATACCACTACAGGATGCAAATACAGAATACGAATTATACAACTTCATACCTTTAGTATTTAAAACCCATGACAACAGATTATGCTATTGGGACCATGAGCCATCAACATTAGCACACAATATTAAAGATGATTCAACCAGACTAATTACAGGTACAGATCTCAACTAATGCAGTAAATCCGACTCACTATGTTATATACCTCAAAACCGAACTCACAACCACAAAGGAAATTGTGCCAGATCATTGTTTCTACGCAAACAATTCAGAGATATAATCAAAGCTTGTTCCTTTAAATGCGACTTAAACCACAGAGAACCGATAGTTCACCAAATTGACACCGAACAATTTGCAATAACTAACGCAATCAACCCTCTAATAATAACAGATACAATAACAAAAGAACAGAAGGAGATTAAAATCAACGAGACATGGCCAGGAGCCATATTACTAAAAGTACCATGTACCCATCAAATTTCACAATTAACAGACACAAACATCCCAGGAATCATAATACCAGCAGGATTCCCATGCATAAACGACTCAACACAGAAAATGGAAATAGAACACCACCTTCCAATGGTTTGGACAAAATACGAATTTATAGAAGTTAATGCCGGAATAAAACAATCCTTTAAATTTCCAAACATCTCTATAGCATATAACCCCAAATGGAACAAAGTAGTACCATATCTCACACCGATAACACCAATAAAGTATACCCAAGAAAACCTGAAAACCGAAGAAATAGAAATTCCAAACCTGGAGTATCAAGACACTGTCAATTTAATCCATCTAATACTAATTATTTGGTGCTCAATGTTATCAGTTGCTCTACTATTCCTTATCTACTCATCCATACGACTTAACTGCCAAACAGTCAATGCACACAATATAATTAATGATTTGGCCAGATCAACACAAAAGTAAGAAACCTATAAATAATAAACAATATACAATAAGATGTAAATATTACAAGGTAAGCAAAACTAAATTTCGGCCCACTTTCTTCCAAATTAGGAGGAAGCAGGGGCTTCCCAGCTCTTTTGCCTGGGGGACTTTGTTCCGTCGTATTTAGACAGACGAACATATTCGCTGACCTAAATACTCCGCAACAATTAACAGCGAATATTTCCTCTAAATATTCACCGTTACCTCCGTTAGTAACCTAATTAACAGAGCTAACAATTATGCAGACATACAATTTATCAGCATAATTGTCAGCACTATTTAGGCATGTACCTAATGTACCCTTTTGCGAAAGTAAACAATATTAAGCACGAAAAGAAGTCACTTGGTAAATCAATTTACACCAAAACTTCACTTGCCTTTCTGAAGAGCTTCGAGGTAGTTCCACTACATTGAACTCTTAGGTCTGTAGGTGTTCCCAGACACTGCCAAGTTAGTAGTCCACCCTATGTAGAGGTGAGACGACGATAGATAGAATATTAATATGTATATATATGTTTTACTTACGATTATCCGCCAAGTGGGCGAAGTTATTTAAGTATAAGAATTTATTGTGACGAGGTGTTAACCGCAATTTATTGTGACTATAATTCAGTATTAAATATTGTTTGATAAGAACACGTATCTATTTTGTGTGTTTGTTCACAACTATCCGGGATAACAAACACAACATATATATATGTGGGGACTCATCGGTATGAGGTATAGGGGCTCGGACCCCTCGACGACAGTCGCCGCCCCATAGGGTAGGCAACTTATCGTCCTTGCGACGTTAAACGAACACACAAAATTACGTTCGATCGTAATTACCTGCGAATACTTGCAGGTAATGTACGAGTACCGAATCGTGACGTCATCCATCAATCAATGTCACGATTCGTACACGAACCGGCCAGCCGCCACCTACGATAGTAGGGGATGATGCGACCTGGCCGTACTTAAACAACGTACGTATTTTACTACGTACGTGTGTTTGTGTGCACGCGCCAAAACCTGTATAAAAACTCACAGAACCGGCTCTAAAATCGCCAGTGTTCGGTTTGGTTTTGGCTTGCCCATACATTCGTATGAAGTGGCTGAACACGCTTAAATTCTGTAGAATTTCCTTCTGGTGAGAATATCTCTCACGACAAGGTATTCCACAGTGGTGACCCCGACGTGATTTCGGCCACGTCGTGAGGAGTCTTAGGCGCTTCGGCGCTATTACAACCTGGCGCAGTAGCGCTGGCGAGATTCTCGCTTGCTCGGCAAATTAAAAATATTTTTTTACCCAGACTAAGACACCTTAGGTCGTCGAAGTAAGAGTCTGCTGAAGTGGGAATTTATACCCCTCTCCTTAAAATATATAAACAAGGAGAAACCAGACAGTAGACCTGGAGGAAGAAGGTTGGACTCATCCCCCAACTCCCCCGACTTCGACTCGACACTCATTGAATTTAGCAAATATAGAAGAAGGCCCTCAACACCCAGAATTAGCACGACTGGGAACTGCAATAAATAAAGAAGAACTTGCAGTTAGAACGTTGAGAAGTGGTCGAACTTTAAGCCAAAGTTCTGACCCGAAAACACCTGTCCTACAAACACAGGAGCCAGTGTTTTCAACCAGCAAGGAAGGAAGTAGTACTGTGGAATACACTTGTCACCAAAAAGACATAGCAATGGTTCCACCACCGACTGAAAACCCACAACCATCACAGGGAGGTAGTAGTCAGCCGCAGCTGACACCCGAAGTTTTGGCACAGATCTTGCAACTTTTGCAAATGCAGCCAGGACAGAACCCTAACTTCTATAGACGAAGGATAGATATCCCGGAATTTCTGCCAAACGAGGTAGAATTATGGTTGACACTATTAGAAGGCAGGTTCAGAACAGAAAACATAACACTGAACCAGCGGTATACACACATCTGCGGAGGCATGCCCCCACAGATAATCCGCCACATTCCGGACATTATGGAATGCCCTTCGACAGAAGAGGACAAATATGCCTGGTTCGTCAAAAAGATAAAGAAAGTATTCGGCAAAACAAAAAACGAAATAATAGATGATGTGATGGGCGGTATGAAGATGGGGGACGACAAACCCTCAATCTTCATGGCGAAGTTAAGACAGAAGGCGGACAATATCGTAGCCCCTTCTGTCATAGGCAACCAATTCTGCAAACAACTTCCACAAAGTGTTGTGCAGTGCCTAGCCGCCGTTGGTTCCACGGTAATCAATACATCCGCGGATCTTGACTTCCTTGCGAAATCCGCAGATAATGCGCTCGAGTACACCAGGTCAAAGCCGGTGGTCAGTGCAGTATCTGCAGAGACTGGAGAGCTCGCTCAACTTCGAGCCCAAATAGCTCAGTTGACCGAAGAGGTAAAACGGAACAAAAGCCAAAGCTCGACGAAGCCCAATAGCAGCTGGCGACAAAGATCGAAAAGCAGAAGCAACAACAACAACAGCAACAGCAGTAGAGGACGACAGTCCCGGTCAAGAGACCGCAGATCTAGTTCCGGAAACAGGGGTCAGAGTTCAACTCCCCCTAGAACATCATCTCCCAAAACCCAGTCTCGAAATTGGGATGATAAGAGTTGCTTTTTCCACAACCGGTTTGGCGCGGAGGCCACCAAATGCAACAACCGATGCAGATGGTGGGGTAAAACTTTCAATAAGGAGGCGTCAAACTAGAACGAGGGGCCATCTGTGCGGCCGAAGACCCCTCGGAAAAATACTCACGCCGCCTGTTCATAAAGGACAGGACAAATAGGAGACGTTACTTAATTGACTCGGGAGCAGACCTGAGCATACTGCCAGTAAATAGAACCCAAAAAGTACTTCCTCCGAAATACTATCTCCGTACTGTGAATGGTCAAAACCTTCCAGCTTACGGACTCGAAACCAGCAAAGTCGACATCGGACTCAGCAAAAATATGACGTGGTCCTTCACGGTTGCAGACGTTCCAAACCCGATCCTGGGTGCAGATTTTCTCGCACACTATGGCCTGATCATTGACCTCAAACACGGCAAACTGATCAATAGTGAAAACAAAAGTGTGGAAGGCAAAACGCTAGCTTACAGACTGGACACAAATATATCCAGCTGTACTAAAGTCGACGGACAACTCTTACGGATCCTGTCAGACTATCCTGGAGTCACTCAACCCTCAATTCGCAGGCATCCTACGTACAAACACGACACGGTTCACTACATCGAAACCAAAGGACAGCCTTGCCATGCTAGAGCACGAAGGTTATTACCTGACAAACTCAAAGCGGCACGAGAGTACTTCCATCGCATTATTGAGGAGGGTGTATGTCGCCCCTCAAAAAGCTCATGGAGCTCTCCTATCCACATGACTAAAAAGCAAGTGGAGAGTGGCGAATTGTTGGCGACTACAGGGCCTTAAACTCCATAACAGTTCCTGATCGCTACCCAGTCCCCAACATAATGGACTTCAACGCGAATATGAAGGGTAAAACGATGTTCACAAAAATAGACATCAACTGGGCATTCCACCAAATTCCTATGGCCGACCAGGACGTTCCAAAGACAGCGGTAATAACCCCCTTTGGACTATTCGAATACCTTCGAATGCCGTTTGGACTACGCAACTCAGCACAAACTTTCCAACGATTCATCAATGGACTGTTTAGGGAATTGCCGTTTGCATATGCATACCTGGATGATATTTGCATTTGCTCAGAAGGCGGTGAGCATCAGCACGAGGAGAATGTGAGAGCCGTGGTACAGCGTATACACGCAGCCGGACTCACTATCAACGTAGGCAAAAGCTTATATGCACAGACCGAAATTGACTTCCTCGGCTACAAAGTCTCGACCGAAGGCATTTCCCCCTTGAAGACCAAGGTAGAGCCAATTTTGAACTTCCCGAAGCCCTCAAATGTCGCAGAACTCAGGCGTTTCTTGGGGATGGTGAATTTCTATAGACGTTGCATGAAGAATGCAGCAGCCGAACAAAGTAAGCTGTTTGCACTAATAAAGACAAGCAAAAAGAAAGATAAAACTCCACTCGAATGGAACGAAGAAGCCGAACAGGCCTTTGAAAATATCAAAGAAACACTGGCAAATGCAACTCTATTGGCTCATCCAGACGAAAGTCTGCCGTTATGCGTAAGTACCGATGCATCGGATTTTGCTATTGGTGCAACTCTGTACCAACTGGACACAAACAACATCAAATTACCGCTAGCTTTCTTCTCGAGGAAGCTCTCAAAAACAGAAAAGAATTACAGCACATACGATAGGGAATTGCTCGGAATTTTTGCTGCGTTGAAGCATTTCAGGCACCAGTTAGAGGGTAGATGTTTTTCTGTGTATACTGACCATAAACCCCTAACATATGCCTTCACACAAAAAGCAGAACCGGCATCTCCGAGAAGAGCACGACAGTTAGACTATATTGGTCAACTGACTACCGACATTCAGTATATAAGTGGAGAACTTAACACTCCAGCTGATGCTCTGAGTAGAATCGAAGCTATCTCGGTTCCTGTCCAATTGCCTTACGCTGAAATAGCTAAAGCACAGCTTAAGGATGCAGAATTGCAGGGGTTGTTATCGAACGATGATACTACCCTCAAATTGAGACAGCGAAAAATTCCCGGTACTGATGTTTTATTAACATGTGACATCAGTACAGGTAAGAACAGGCCATTTCTACCGGTAAAATATCGCAGGTTGGCTTTCAACAGTGTACATAATCTGTCACATGCTGGGCCAAAATGTAGTGCTAAACTAATTTCAGAAAGATTTGTATGGCCACGAATGAAGTCTGACTGCAACAAATGGGCTCGCAGTTGCCTGAACTGTCAAGAATCCAAAGTAGGAAGACACACTCGCTCGCCCCTCAAATCATTCAAACAAACACAGCGGTTTAAAACGGTTCACATGGATCTGGTAGGCCCATTGCCACCATCTCAAGGACACAGATACCTGTTGACGATAATAGACAGGGCAACACGATGGCCGGAAGCAATCCCTCTACACGAGATGTCAGCTCCAACAGTAGCTGCAAGGTTATACGATACCTGGATTGCGAGGTATGGCGTACCAGAAGTCATAATCACAGACCAAGGTCGCCAATTCGAGAGCTCGCTCTTTAAAGAGCTGGCAAATAAGCTTGGTGTTCAACACAGTCATACCACAGCTTACCATCCTCAAGCCAATGGCAAAATAGAGAGATGGCATAGAGCTCTCAAAGCCTCCATCATGTCTCATGATACTAAGAGATGGGTAGAAATACTCCCTACCATCCTCTTAGGCCTTCGATCTGCCCTACAAACCGATACAGGTCACTCTGCAGCGCAATTAGCGTTCGGCGAAGAGCTACGCCTTCCAGGGGACTTCTTCACAAAATCGAAAGAAGTTAGCCCCGAAATAATGGTACAGAACATAAGAAATGATGCCAATAATTTCCTAAAACAGGCAGCTCGTCATGGCCAGCCCAAGATTTACGTCTCAAAACACTTGGCTAATACGTCACACGTATTTGTTAGAGACGAAAAAATGAGATCTGCGCTGGAGAAACCATACGCCGGTCCTTACAAAGTAGTATCACGAGATGAGAAAAACTTTGTGATACTCATTGCAGGCGAACCTCGAACAATTTCAATCGACAGATTGAAGCCTGCATACTTGGTAAGTGACGATAAAAGAATAAAAAGGTTACAACAGGAGAACCCAGAAAATATACAGACGGATTCCGAAACAAAAACGAAGAATCTGTCGAAAAATGTGAGAAAAATACATCACAACAAGAAAAACCCAAGAAATCAGTAAGATTTTCGGACGATGTTATCACCAAAACATTCGATCCCGAGGCCCCCTTATGCCCACGTAAAAGAGGCAGGCCCCTTGGCACTAAAAAACGTAAAAATTCACACCCTTCTCGCACGTCTGAGAGGTTAATGCGAAGAAAATAAAATTAACTCCCGAAAAGTAATATCCACTACAAAAGTCGAAACCCGCTAAAAACATACGGGGAATATCGGAACTCCGTGAGACAAAAGAAACTCCGGAGATAAGCAAACGAGGAATGCCAACAAAAAGAAGAAGACAGGAATAAACAAATCCACGTGCAATACGGAAACAAAACATTGCAACGTGCGAGTACCGTTAAACACAAAGATAATCTCTACGACGTGACGTCACAAACGGAGATTCCTTTGTACTGAAAATTCGAAAAATTATATTCACTGAGCTTATTTCAGGCATAACTCTGCTTAAACCGATCAGAACTTAACCGGAAAACTTGTATACGGCCGAGAATTTTAAGCGCTATCCCCTCTACGTGTAGATAAGAAGATTCGAAAATAAAGAAAAATAACTGTAATGGTAAATCGAAAAATGAAGTAAAATCATCCATTTCAGAACCGCCAAAATACTTGGACGTGCTTCTTGATATAATTTTTGGTGCCTTCTCCTAATAACCCATTCTGTAATGTCACTATTGCCAATTCCCATCCCGAAGTCCGCCAACTTCCAGTTCGCTAGGAAAACTGCTGAGAACACGAAAACTCAGCAGAAGACCGAAACGAAGACGGAGTTGGAGAGGATCGAAGAGGAGCTGCTCATGGACACGGCTCCTCCGGTTAACGATGTCCTAGCGGAGATGACAACTCCGCTGCCTCCGATCATCTCACCTCCCCGATCCCCGAAGGAGACGACTCCGACTCCGGAACCCCCGAAGCCGGAGCCGAAACCCGAGGAGAAAAAGGAGGCTATGGGATTTTTGTTTACGGCAGAGAGGGCCGCGAACGAACGAGCGAAGATGGCCACCTGGACAGCGGAGAACTCAAACTCTCCGATGCACAGGAAGCCGACGTTCAGGCGTCCGCTACCCCCTCACTCCCGTCGACACCCCTATGCTCACACGAAAAATACGAAACCGAGGCATAGGGGTGAAGGCAGCCGGGCGAATTACCTGGCCCGAGCAAACGCCCGTAGAGAATCCTACGAGTGCGTTGGGGCCGCGGTAGGTAGTGCTCTGGCGAAGTGGGAGGCCGACCAGAGGCGAAAGTAAACCCGCACGTCCCCCAGGCCTTGCGCATTTTTGGTCGTTCTTGCGGCGCAAAAACTGGGGGGGAGTAGCTGTGGGGACTCATCGGTATGAGGTATAGGGGCTCGGACCCCTCGACGACAGTCGCCGCCCCATAGGGCAGGCAACTTATCGTCCTTGCGACGTTAAACGAACACACAAAATTACGTTCGATCGTAATTACCTGCGAATACTTGCAGGTAATGTACGAGTACCGAATCGTGACGTCATCCATCAATCAATGTCACGATTCGTACACGAACCGGCCAGCCGCCACCTACGATAGTAGGGGATGATGCGACCTGGCCGTACTTAAACAACGTACGTATTTTACTACGTACGTGTGTTTGTGTGCACGCGCCAAAACCTGTATAAAAACTCACAGAACCGGCTCTAAAATCGCCAGTGTTCGGTTTGGTTTTGGCTTGCCCATACATTCGTATGAAGTGGCTGAACACGCTTAAATTCTGTAGAATTTCCTTCTGGTGAGAATATCTCTCACGACAAGGTATTCCACATATATATATATATATATATATATATATATATATATATATAATTTTGTAGAATTTTATCCAAAAAAAACCTGCGATAATATCAGTTCATTGTGTGTTTGTGCATCTATGCACTCATGTTGAAATTTAATGTCATCTCTTGGGAAATAGACATACTAATTCTGAACTAATGCCAGTTATGCTTGAGGCACAGTGGTTAAGAGGTAGAATTATCACCAATGAGACGAGGGTTCGAGTCCCAGTAATTTTTGTTTGAAATTAAAAATTAAAATAATATATGTAGACCTTTTTGATACCAATTTTAGGGGAGTGACGAAGGCACTAGGTCTGGGTTCTTTGTTATAGTGATGTATTGGCTCGTTGATTTTTAATATCGGATTTTCCCTTCGTTTTATTGGCTATATTACTCTGAAATAGTAATTTGTAATACCAGTATAAATATAAAAAAGGTAATTTTGATAAGAATGTAATTTTTGCTGCACGAGTCGAAGGCGAGTGATGCACATCACACGAGTATCAATCGCCTAGTATATACATGCATGTCACACACTATATTTTGCAATACCCCCCTAAGAAACAGGAAAAAAAAGTTAAACCAAGAAAAACTTAAAATACTATTTTTATCTCTGTAATAACAAATTGTGGCTATGGCGCTCTCCTATAGTCCACGCTATGGAGTATATTCGAGTTGAATACACATTTTTAAATCGCAGCCATGAAACTGTCTACTTTTTTATTTTTTTTAGAAATCCCTTATGTAAGTATGAAGTAATTTGCGGCTTTTATATATAGGAGAGTTATGGAAATTCAGACTTTGTTTTTTACCAAACATTATCGTGTGCTGTATTTTATCAGCTGGAATATGAAACTCACCTTTCTCTGCCTGACAAATGTGATGTGACCTTCTACAGGACAATGACAGACCCCGCAGTTCTGGCATCATACAATGGCTCTTTAAATCCTTAAAATGAGAAGTTTTCCACCTCCCAAAAAACTTTACCACCCATGCCCTTTCCGATTTCCACCTCTCTACAATTTCCCACAGTTGTAGAAAAATTTTAGAGAAAGAACATTCGAAAACAAAGCTCAAGTTTGTCCAGCAACTGAAAAGTTTTTCGATAAGTTAACAGCTCAATTTTATTCCAATGAAGGTGGAAGTCGAGAGAGAGGAGCAAAAAATACTTCTTTTTATATAAAATTATTATATATTAAATTATTATGTGTGTGTAGATTGAAAAAATTTTCGTCTATTATCAACTTTAGAGTGCATTCAAAACTCATCCTAGAGAAATTACTCGTAATAAACACGTTTAATTCTCTTTTCAGCGTAACAATTCAGATTTCCGATACAAAGAATCCGAATATTTTTCAAAAATTTAATCACTATACTCTTCAAAACATTATGATAATGAAATTACTTGTATAAATTTGGCATGATTTCGAATTGCATTTTGAATATGTACTTATTTGCAGGGACGTCGTCGCGAAAGGCTTCTTTTTCTGTGTGGGGAAGGAGAAAAATGAAAATACTGAAGTTTTTGATATCCTCGCCTCTAAAAAAAAAAAGCCATCAACTGGCATGATTTTCCAACCAGTAAGTAGGTACCCATACATAACTGCCAAAACTGCTAATTTTGCCAGCTCCAGAATTGCCAACTGCTGTGAATAGAAATTGACTAAAATACAAAAAAATTATATCAATTGGCACAATTTTCCAACTATAAATACATCTACTTAGTCAATTTTGCTAACTCCAAAATTATTTTTGAAAAGCCTGCCCCATCCCCCTTAGCTACGTCCCTGGATGCCGAATCAAAGTAGGAAAAAACAATCTCATATTCCCTCAGCGAAAAATAGGACTAGCTGTTGAAGAAATACGAAATTACGATTTATTTTTTCACTATTCACGGTTTAACCTTGCCTTGTGAAATTCCAACATTTCATCTAACAAGCTTAGCCTTGGTACTAGGCTAATCTTATTAGATACGTAGAATCCATCTGTTTAACTGATATCGTAATTTTTGAATGAACAAACGATATTTTACTCTCTTTTTACAGATAAATAAAATAACTTTTTTCGTTATAAGATACCTATTAGATATTTTACATATAAAAACACGTTCAGCGTTCTGCTTTCTATTTATTGGTTTAGTTTGTTAATTTCAAATCCCAAAGGAACGATACTCGCGCTGAGGATATACATTTATACGCCCATGTGCTATTCCACATAATGATGAAAAATAGCACTACACAATGTTTGTCATCATACACGTCATTAGAATAGCCTGCAGAAAACAAAATCACACCCCAAAGGATATTCGTTTGACTTGTTTATGGTTGGCGAAAACACATCTTTAATAGAAAAAATAAATAAAATAAAAACGTTGATGGCCAAAGTAAATGCTGCGAATAACGTAAAATTAAATTCTATCCAATACCATGGCAACGTAGGTATGACGAATCCAGTTCACTGGACGAATCAGAATAGAGACAGAAGTTTATCGTTATATGTAGTTGACTACAGCATAAACTCTGATAAAAATTTGTCACCACGGGGCTGGTGGAAGAATTTCTTCAAGTGGAGGAGTTCAAATGCGTACGTTCTAATTTCTATTGAAATTTTTATTTTTCCCCATTTCTTCCAGTCGTCTCTCAAATAGAATTCCTCCTTCTTTTTTTATTTCAACTTTCGTCACAAAATCTGTCTTCTATTATTGTCAGAGAAATGTTTCAAGGAGGTAGGTAGTTTAAAATTTTAAAGAGGGCAAGGAGTTTTTTTGTTTTTTTTTCAAAAAATTCTTCTGGTCAACTGTGACGGTGCGCTTTTGAGAATTCTTTCTGTTTTATTCTTTCTTTCGTCCTCTTTGCCCTTCAAAATGTTTTACATGAATGAGATTTTAGCTAAGTGAGAGTAGGAAATCGACCTTCGAATCCATTCGAATCAAATTGGTTCATTTTTGTCTCAGAGAGTTACTGATACAGAATAACTTTAAATTTTGCCAAATAAAGAAAAAAAAATCAGCCTATTAGATTCAAAGGCCAATTTCCCATGGTTTACGGTCCAGACTTAGCTTGCACCTTTTTTGAGTAGGGTTTCGATGAACATTTACATATTAATTTTGATCTCATGAAACGACCCAGGATGAAGGGGATAGCTACGTTTTTCGTCTCATGATCTAACGAAACTTTTGGCACTAAAAGTACAAATTCATATTAACTTATGAACCTATACATATAGGCTATCCGTACATAGATACTCGATTTTCTTATTACCACGGTAAGTACATGTCGCAAGTCTTGTCCAACGGTCTCACGAAATTTTGTACGAACATTAGTATTAAGCCAAGGACCAGATCAATTGATTTTGATGCTGATCGGCAAGACGGTACTTCCGCTACGTTTATTTTTGTTCCTATTTTAGTGTTCCTATCGGTCTAAAATACATAATTTTTGACTAATAGCTATGAAATATGCAAAATGTATTCAACATGATCCATTCAAACATACTACCAATTTTGGTGCGGATTAGCCAGATAGTACTGCTGATGCTTGATATGTCCAATTTAATTCCGATTTTGAGCTCTACATTGGGTAATTTTCTATTAATGGCTACGAGTCATTAGATACCATAATTTATATTTTATATTAACTTTTTGCCAATTTTCGTTCTAATTGGCTCGTTTTTAAAAAAAAAATGTATTTTCTAGTGGAGCTATTGTTGGGTTAGAGTTTATTTTTTTGCCTTGTTGAAAATTGAACTAAAAACCTCCCCCTTGGCACCGACTCTGGGTCACCATTAAATAGTCCTACAAATTATACTGGAGAGCCAGCAACGATATCGTCGTAAAATTTAGTTATAAATTAGTACCCGTGCTACATTTAAAAAAAAATTAAACCATATCTTATTAACAATAAATTAACTTCACTTGACGAACGTATCCATCAATGACAAAGCTAATTAAAGCTGATTAAAAGTACAGAGCTGTTTTTTCGTTATTGACCTGCTACAATTAAGTATACCTATCATTGTTTTCTTTTAAGTGATCTATACAAGATACGAATGATATTTTTACAATATAATTTTGAACTTATTTCCATTGAAATCACAAATACGCTTTTTGAAATTAAGTATAGTCATCTAAGCGAACGTTTACTTCGTTGAAATCTCGTCTTTTTGAAATTCTTGAGTCACTTTTTTTTCGACAATGTTCTCGTCAAATTCCATCTAAAAAAAAAAAACAAAGAACGCGTAGGAACGTAATCAATGGGGGTGTTATTTTAAAGTTTTTTTTTGATCGTTGGGAAAATAAATAAACAACCTCTTTGAATTGTAAAAATTTGTTGTTTTTCTCAACTTTATCGAATGAGAGTAAATATTTTCGACGGTACATCAGCACTGTATCCACATGGGTTTTATGTTTCACAGCCAAATCGAGAGCTCTAAGAAACAAACCAGCAAAGAATTATAATGTGGAAACAAAGTACCTAGCTGAGAATAATAATTAATAATAATAATAATAATAATAATAATTAATAATAATAATTAATAATTAATAATTAATAATTAATAATTAATAATTAATAATAATAATAATAATAATAATAATACTTCATGAAAACATTTTTTCTTATGAAACTACAACAAACCTGGTCCAATGATGCATGCAAATATTCAAATAAATGGCCCGAAATATTAATCCATTTTGTAAAAGTATATTTTCTGCATCTTCTACATTACCTCCAAGTAAGGCCATTTCAGCCATTTTTATGGAACGATTTTTGATTGTCTGGAGGGGGTAAAACAAAATGGCTAATAAAAATTTGATAACAAAAAGCACACACATAAGTTTATGGTAGTCGAAATAGAATATCGACTAGTTAAATGGAAATCTTCAATATTATTTTTTACTCATAATTCGTTCATATAGGTATACCCCAGCACGTTTTTACTTTAATAATTTGAATTCATTCGGCGTTTTTCGCTAATGCTTCGTGTTTTGGGGCTTAAAATAAATTGAATTACGATTTAATTTAAAATTTACCCGCGTTACCTTTATGTATTGTACGAATGAAACTTTATCCAAAAGATCGATAGCTGCGTATGCTTCCTCCGCTGTATCCAAGTCTCTGTTGTGGACGGCCAATGCTGCTAAACATGTCCATAAAATCTCGTCCTATAGCGTAAAACCCATAAATGAGGGGAGAGAGCAGAAATTTAAATTTCAACAAAATTATCTGACGAAAAATTTAAAAAAAAAAAACTTACAAAAAGACAATACTCACTTTAACTGTACGGCATAATTTTAATGCACTCTGCCAGTTATTGGTAGAACTATGAGAATGAAGAATCGAAACAAATGGCGAAATATAAGTATTGATCACCGAACCATCTGACCGACGAATGTTTACGTGATTCTGAATAAAATTCACTATAGTCGGATTTCTACCCAATTCGCTACACAAACAACAGACCAGGTGTTAAATTCAATGTGTACGCCTACGGTGGTAGGTATTTAATTATAATATTTTTATGATAAAAGGAACTGAGAATTTCGTGTAAGTATTTGCTTAGTGAAAGGAAAAAATATAAATAAATTAATAAATAAATGAAGTACGATACGAAATTTTTGTAGAGGCCAACACCGAAAGGATGTAATACGAAATATCCGTACCTATGTGTATGTATATAGCTGGGTACCTAGTAGTTTTCTATGAGCCTCTTCTTCTTTCGCAAAACAAGATTCTAGATTCTCCGAGCCTAATTAAAAATCACTTGCTAATTCAAAACAAGGATCTCACGCTAGGTTATTTACAGAAATTTTATTTGGAAAAAAAAAAAAAAAAAAAAAAAAACTAGTAAAATTATTTTATGAAGTTATTAAAGGGTGAATAATAATACTAAAAACGGATCTACAACCATGAAAACCGTTTCAATTCTAAATTTGTTGTCAAGGGGAATAAAAACTGAATAATTTTATTAGGTAGGCCTAAAATATTTAAAAAATTTTTTTCCTCTAAATTTCCGACAGAATAACAGGATTCTATCATATATCATTTGGTCCAGAACTCCAGGTGAATATGTCATCGTAGGTTTTGTTGGTTTGGAGAATTGAACCTGGGACCTACATATTTGCCAGCTAAAAGCATAGAACTTAACCACAGCCATCTCACTGCTGACTATAGCTAGCAAATGTATTTTATATTAGGCAAGGTATGGGCAATTCCCACACACTTCCCCCTAGAGAGACTCAACACGATTTGAACGACATTAGATGCTGGGGAGGTTGGGCAGAGCCAGAAATGCCTCTTATACCTATACACATAGGCTTATACTACCTATATGGGTTCTATTTCCACTATATAGAGCACCATCTGGTGACTCAGGTTAGGAAGGAGAGTTGTGAGTTCCACTATACACCACTAGGGTGCGTGCATGTCCAGCACACGTCGAGGGTACCAGATGTAGGTTTTGTTGGTTCAGGGAATCAAACCTGGGACCTACATATTTGCCAGCTAAGAGCGGTGAACTGAACCACACGGCCATCTCACTGCCGACTATAGTGAATGTATTTGATATTAGGCAAGGTATGGCAGTTCCCACAGTCATATTTGTATGAAAATATAGGTACTCATGTACTTTTTGTCAGCGAAAAAAATCAAAATATTTCTTTTGACAATTTTCAAAATCAGGGATAAGTACCTTTGGAAAACAAACGACAGATAATCAGTAATAGGCTAAACTACCTACTGTAAAACCCTTGTACTTATACCTGAATAACTCTTTCAACATCTTAGGCCACGTGAATATTTACATTTATCTTATCAATAGTTATCAACCAGTGTCATAAATCAGATTTTACCAGGGGGGTATTACCAAAGAATAGATTTGAGTTTTAATCCCCTCCCCTTTTTACAAGTTTAGTTATTAAAGCCTAATATACACTATGATAGTCAATCACAATAGTTGATCTCATGCCAGTAAATTATCACAGTATAGTCCGTCACTAGCACAAAAGTACCCCATATGAACACGCTGATGTGATGGCTAGCAACACTATTGTGCTAATACTGTTGTGATAGTACCATCATGTTGTACACAAGACTTAAAGAGAAATGATAGCAAACTTTACAACTTAAATGAAAGAATTTAGAAATTCTCCTTTAACGATTTTCTTGAAATTTTAGGAAATAATAAGTCCTTACCTATTATAGATGGTTTCGATAAAGACGACGGACAAAACTCCAGTGTCCCTACAAAAGGAAACAAAAGTGCCCGGGTAAGTGTCATGCACTCAGTCACATTAGATCATTCCAGGAGGACGCTAGGTGGAGTGGAAGGTGACTGCTGAGCCACCCTCCAATGAGGCTGGAAGAACGTGTTCAGAGCTTTGCTAGAAAGTAGGTGAGTAGGGAAATTCTGAGAAGTGACTAGACTTGGGGGTTTGATCGCTGGTGCATCCATCGAAGGTAGAATTGTGAGATGGGTTAGGATCACCTGAATTTTCAATGACGAAAGAATGCAAGGCAGGGGTCTGAGTAAGGAAGATGGAAGACAGAGCACAATACCCGCTAGACTGCAAGGCGCAGAAGAGAGAACCTTTGGAATCGTATAATTTTCGCCCAAAAATGGCCGGATCAAAATCTAAAAAATTAATTTTCTAGCAAAACTGAAGAAAAAAAAACAAAACAAAACAAAAAACATTATATAGGTACAAATTGAAAAATTTTCAACTACTCTAACCTAGATTAATTAATTTATCAGTCTTAAATTTTTAATGCTTATGTGATTTCTAGTAACTGTATTATTCGTATTTCCAAGCTGTAGTACTATGTAATAAAGGAATTGACTTATTAATGTTTTTTGACATATGCACAAAATGCCAAATTTTCGATACATCTCGAACGTGATTAATTAAAGTGGCTATTCCAGAGCAACGCAAAGTACCTATTTTTCCACATGTCTCTCAGTTACTTTAGCTACTACTTTCAACATACTTTCTCTAAACGTTTTTTTTCTATCATCAATTACTATAATTGCGTACGCTTTCAATCAAGAGAATTGTTTCATTTATTTTTTTTTTTAATTTATATATATATATTTTTTTTAATTCTCCATCCTCATTTGAATTCAAACTCGTGACCCCATGAGTACCTAAGTCAGCATTTTACAAACTATAAGCTACGAAAGCTAAAGTTGGTAGAATTTGCCTATATTTGTTTTCCATAATTTGTTTTTCTCTTTTAAATTGTTGAAAATGCATAAAACTTATCACTGTTATAATAGTTTTATTAGGAGGGGAGAGGAAGAGGTTTCATATTTCATTTCCTATATTTATTGTAAATTATTATACATGCTGCAACGAATATAATCGGCCATATTTCATACAGTCGACCGTATTCGAACACAAAATAAAAACTTTTTATTTTACAAACAATCCTACCTTCCATTGACTCTTCTTTTTTCTACTAGTTATTTTTATTCTTGTTCATTAACTTTTCATACACTATAATTAACGGTATTCGATAACCTCAGTAGACTGATCTCTCAAATATATAAATCCCTCCATTCTTCATATCCCCACTTTTGTCCCATCAAATACCATTCAAAGTTGAAATGTATGTACCCTAAATTATGTACATAAGCTCATGTTTTAGACAGAATATTCATACTGTTCTGATTCCTTATGATCACCCCTTATTGATTTACTTACTTGTACTGTTGTATGTACAAAATATTATTTACCTAGGTATTATACACTACGATTTCAAGTGTGTTTGAAATATAAGTTAAGGTCCACCATAAAAATTTTAATAGTAAATTAATTAATTGGAATTTTTCTCGAGTAATATGGGTATTAATTTCAAGTACTAAAATTCTTAAGAAAAGTTTAATGCCTGAGAAAGTGTTACGTATAGGTACGATACTAATAATAATAAACTTTGAACCTTTTTTACTTTCTTTCACTTTTTTATTGCATTTTTTCACTTTTTTTTTTAATTTTCTTAATTTTACTTTTGTTTTTTCACGTTTTTACCTTCTTTAGCATTCCTTTCATTTATTATAAAAAGTATAGTGTCTAACAAGTACAAAAAACAATTCCTCACTCGTGCGAAGTTTTCACCGCACTAATTATACTATATACTATTTTCAAAAAGTCAAAAGTAGGTAACCTACCAGAAAATGAAAAATGATAAATCGATTCACTCAAAAGGCAAATGAGAAAAACTAAATTGAACTCGTAGCACAAAGTTTAAATATAGGCTATCCCTTACTAATTAAGACAATGAACAATCAAACCAACTCGGTGTCATTGTCATACAAAACGTGAGAAAATTTATAACAATGGCAACCTACGTATAGGTACGTCCATTAAACTTAGTTTTTTAAAACATTTCAAAATTTACTTCGAATAAAAAAATAGTAGTAGACCAATAGAAGATTTGAATTTTAGTAAAAAATTACCTTGTATCTCTAATTAGAGTAGATCGTCTTAAAAGTCGTCGATCGACAAATATTATTGCTGGATAGCACCATACAGTTAAAGTTGTTTCCTGTATGCCAGCCAATACGTTATAATTTTGATTCCAGAAAATTGATTGAATCATAATTCCTATGAAGAAGAAAACAATAATAAGAATTAGGTACCCAGCATAACAAAGTAAATCGCGAAAAATGTCATGTTTTAATTCAAATTGTTGCAAACGTGAAATTTCTCCGAATATAGCGAATAAATTACGAGTAGGTACCTACAATAATTTTAGAATTTTACGAAATACGAAAAAGCAAGAATTTTTTTTTCGATGCCAACAAAAAATAAAACCGTACCTTGGTACCTACCTAATTTTTCTATTTTTCTATTACCAGTTGAACCCATTTTTAAATCCATGACCATCACAAATAAATCTCGATTTTTATCAACAAATGCTAATAATCTATTATTTACAGAACCACCTTGACTAAGACCGATCTCTGATACACCAATTTTATGAATAAATGCTGGAAAACTAACGCTGGATCCAATTTCTAATATATGAATCACTGAAAGATGAGAAAAAGTAAAAAATAATAAAATATAATGGTTTCATTATTAAGAATATAATTTCAAATAAATATTTTGTTCATGCCACAATATTGTAGCCCTGAACAATTGATAACATGAAGAACTACCTTATGAAGCATCATGAATTCCGAAAAAAATATTTTCGATTTAGGCTATATGCACAGAAAAGTCTCTTATCGCTCATCGTAAAGATGTTAACTTTAATTCTAATTTTTTTCCTCATACTCATTTCCTCTGCCTTTTACTCCTCCACATTTTTCATTAAAAACCCCCTTATAGATGAGAAGTAGGTAGTGAAAAGAAAAATTTGAATAATATTATAACTTTTTGATAGGATATCACCAAAACAATACCCTTGAGAATTAGTGTGCTTTGAAACTATAAATTTTGTCTAAAGTGGATATCGTACCTAACGAATATCATTTAGGGGCATTATACTCTTCAAAATTTCGATCAATACATTAATGAACGTATAGCTATATTGGTAGACAATCTTCCCTATCACGTAGCTTTTTAGCTTCAGAAATTTAAAGTCGTTAGATAAAATTTTAATCGAAAATTTTTTAATTAATTTACCATCCTCTTAGTTATTTTAAAAATCGTGTCGTTTATCCCTCTCTTGGGGAATCACTTGACTTTTTTTTTTGTATTCAAAAGAGAATTTCAACACTTTTCTAAACTTACTAATTTTTCCACAATTTTTCTGTTCGGAAAGAGTTGGTTTCAAGCTTTTGACCAACATCCGTTTGTTTGTTTGTTTTTTTTATACCAAGTACCTATACTACAAGTATCATTAAACAAACGGTGATAACAGTAACATATTTTATTCAATTGCAGCAATTTTGTAAAGAAAACTGCTCTCAAAACCTTTTCAGCGAGGCATTTTCTCCTCAGTTCACTAATCTTCTTCACGAATTATTAATAACTCACATGAAAAATATATACTTATAGATATACTTATAGGAAAAAAAAAACACAAAAATATTACCTTTCTCATCGATTTGATCACGAATGGCAATAGTATCGTTACTCAACGCAATTAAATTGGCATTTAACGTATCACATTGCATGTTAGGCCATTTAGGCGCAAACAAATGTCTTCCATCGTAAGAATAAACATTAACTGAAGTCCTTTCAACGAGGGCAAAAAGTCTTCAAAAAATAGAACACAAATGAGGTTGGAAAGAATTTCCAAGGTAGGCCTAATTGAACTTACACGTGAGCAAATATGAAATTTAATTTGTTTAATTACTTTTCAGCAACGAGTATAATTGAAACAACACCCTCTTTTAATTCCATTATATGTGGCGTATTTAAATTACTAATATTATAGACGTAACATTGAGCAGGAGTTGCCACAATTATACGTTTGTAACCGATTACTGTTAATGTAATTCGTTCTGGGAAGTCCAATTTTTCTAAAATGTCATTGCGTATGTCACGAACTTCTAAACATTTTTTACTAATCAACGTAAGTTCATAATTCAGCCACTCGAAACGCCTACGAAAAAAAAAAATACTCATTACTATCAACTGCTTCAAACTATAATAATCATAGGTAATACTTAGCCTAAGTATCTTTAATTAAGTGAAAAAAAATGAAGTCAATAAGATGATAATTTCCAAGTTTTGACATTTAAACGTTATAAATATCTCTGTATTCGTAGTGGCATACAATAGCAAATTTGGTTCCACCAATTAGAAACAGTTTTCAGGAAACGATTTCAAAATTTAACGACTAGATACATTCACACATGGAGTCCGCATAAATCCAAGCGAACAAAAATATACGACACTCGTAATTAAAAGTATAATATCTTTCAAAAAATATTGGTAAGAGCTGTAGTCAAACCCGTCCTCAAGTACCCTTTCTCTGTAATCGTCGAATAGGAATGGGAAACCAAGCCCAAAAAAATTTTTGACAACTGTCTATGTCCTCATAAAATTAACATCAACGAGGCAACTATACTGAAAAAATTTTGACGACCAACTACCAAAAAGTATTTTATGTCGCTTCCCTGTAACAAAAGCTCACTTGATAATGCTGAACTTGACTGTATAAAAAACTAAATAATTGTTACGCAAAAATGAGAGAATTTAATGAATGATATAATCATCGTTAAGTACGTAAGGATTTAAATAGTTTAATTGACAAAGAGATTATTTAAGTCAACGTCGATTTTCCCAAAACTTTACAAATATGAAAAAAAAAACCTTCAAGTGTTACGAGTACAGGTCTAATTGCTTGATAAGTATAAAAAAAAAAATATTTTGCATTGATGGGTATTAGGTACTTACCGTAAGTTACCCTTATTCCGATAAATTTTAAATTTCAGAACAAATTGGGTAAAAGCAGTCGAAAAACGAAATTTGTTTGAGTAGGTAACCTACATATGTAAATATTTTGATTATTTCGTTATTAATTTTCGAGGTTGATTCTGAAATTTGCTACAACAGATCATAATTATTTTTGAATGAAAAAAATTTTGGCCGTTAAGTGGGTCTGAAACTCCAGTCGCGCACTCTCTTAACCCAATCACAGGTAGGTAACGGTAAAAACTGCCAATCGTATTTTACTAAACCATATTTGAAGATAAATCATTGTGAATTTATTAATTACATAAACCCAAGGCCTAAACTAGGCTGGGGCCAGAGACATATAGCTAGTAAGATGATATTTCACTAATTATTTCTCCGATATTATTTTGCCAATTATTCTCTCATATATTCAATGTGCATGCGCCACTACCCACACACAGACACAAAAAAAAAGTTTGTAATTGTTTCTTCCATAACAACGAATTCTACAGCTGGCATAAGCCAAAGCCCCGTGGAGTGGCGCTTCAGGGCTTGTATTTCATAAGATTATCATTGTGATAACAAATCACTTCTATCTCTAATGTTGTGAAAATAAACATCTTCATATAAATACGAACTTTATGAAGCTACGACACATGACGGTAACTCATATCCCAAAAAGGAACATACTATCTTTGACGTATTTCTGATCGGATATTGGAGATCTCTTTAGCTGTAACTATGTCTCTGGTTGAAAAAACTGGGACAGTGCCTTGAGATCACGGAGCTCTGAAGCCCCACCAAAGATACCAAAAAGTCAAGTTTAATTTGAAATTGTAAAAATTCCGATATTCACCAGGAAGCCTCAGTTAGCTGTAGCTTAGGCCCTGCATAAACAATTAATATTCACCAAAGTCCTTACCGATTAAAAAATTTTATTTTAGTAAAGTTCAGTAATCATAAAAATTATATCGCTCACAGTCAGAACGCTTCAGTTTGACTTTCGTATATAAATGTTGCAACAGAGA
The DNA here is from genome assembly GCA_011428145.1 of Ericerus pela. Lineage (NCBI taxonomy): Eukaryota > Metazoa > Arthropoda > Insecta > Hemiptera > Coccidae > Ericerus > Ericerus pela. Next base: position 576,678 of record WOFM01000172.1, on the reverse strand, counting down.
GAAATTGGTTATAAATTAATGTTAAAACAGGCTGGGCCTCTGTACCATGATTTCTTTCTACCCGTGATTCTCTGTTTTCTTTGATCAAATAGGATTTATTTTAGCCCAAAACTACACCTACATAGATAGGTACCTATTTACAACATGTTTTTAACATGCGACGGAAACATTCTGGCCACATCTGATATCTTATATTTTGAAAAAATGGCTTGTAAATGATTTACTTTGCTCAAAGCGATATGCTTCTAGGTGCTATATATCACAAATTTATCAAGGCCTAAAATGGCAGAATCATTGACACGGCCCCTTTATATCGTTATAATTATGTGGATACGATAGGCCTATTATTCCTTTTGAATGACCGGTTTTAGTCCGACCGTATTCATTGGGATAAAACTGAATTAAATCAATTATAGTGTAGCAAACAAAAATTTCAAAAATACCTTTCAATAATATGACCGAGTAGTAAATTACCATTAGCACAAGCGCAAGCTACTTGAGTGCCATCACTAGACCAAGCTATCGAATATATACTGCCACTATCTGGCATTTCCAAACAGTGCGACCACTGTAAATTTCAACATTGTTTGATTGGGTAAACTCAAGAAATAAAAAATTAAAAAAGTTCATCCGCCTCGACTGAGCCCTTACCCCCGTTTTATCACACAAACGCAACGTATTAAATGAACCAACAGCAAAGAAATCACCAGCAGGTGCCCAATCCAGAGACGTAATGGGATGATCATGAACCACACTTGCATACAGTTGACGTCCGTAAATATCCCAAACCTAAATATTCCAAAAATTGCATTAAAACTATTTTTTCATCGATCAAAAAAGAAACGTAGCTATGAATTAATGTATGAAACATGCTTTACCTTATATCTATAATCCTCGCCACCGGATATAATAAGATTATTATTCACATTCCAAGAAACTTTTAAAATCAAACCTTCGTGAGCCTTCCACTGTAAAAAAGAAAAAAACTTTTTAAATTAATAGGTACGCATCGTTTGCAAAGGAATGGATTTTTATTTGGCGGAAACTCCGTATAAATACCCGATTTGACTTTAAATTTGCGGATAATGATTTCATAACGAGCATTCTATTGCTAGTGAACAAAATCTGATTGGAATCTGGACTCCAAGTTGCACTATAGATGGGCGTGGCCTCTTGTGCAACTGTTGATCTCAACATTCCACTTCGAGACCATATTTTTATTTCACCATCTTCGCCACCTAATAATCGATATTGCAGGCATTGAAACTGGTAAATGCCCAGTGTCCAGTGAATTATTGTAATAAAATTCTTATTCTATACCTGTTAATAAACTGGAACCATCCGTGCTCCATTTTCCCACCAGAACAGCCCCCCGATGCGCCTCCACGCATTTTTCAATACGACCACTTTTTCCAATGATGAGAAATTTCCCTAAAATAAATTGAGAAATTAGCCTACCTATCCATTTTCATTTACAAAAGATTTTCGTCTGGTTTGTAGGCATAGGTAGGCAAGCTTTTATTATTTAAACTTTTATCGAAATAAAGTACGGCACGCCAGTCGGAAAGGTAGATTTCGTTTAGAATAGACAGAATTTCAAATTAAGTTCGTGTTTTGCAGATTGCGTTCATTATGGGTTATCAGAATTTTGTACTACATTATGTATAACGAAACTTTCGAAGGAGAAACTTATGGACTGATTTGACCCATCTTTGAACCTCGCTAAGATATAAACCAGAAGTACGCACTTGCCAAAGTTTGTTCCAATCCGTAAAGATTTACCTAATGACCCATTATCGAAATATTTCAAACTTTAACAGCCGTTATTTTGGAACTAATAGACGAATTCCGCCCATCTTCAAATTCGACTGACAATGAGATATAAATTTAAAGTATAAACATGCCAAGTTTCGTTCTGATCCGTAAACAAATACGCCCTCCAATTTGTTAACAAATTTTGTTCTATCTCATATATATAAGGTGTCCAAAAATCGTTTCCCCAGGCAAATTCGTCTTGTAGAACTCATCGAGAGAAACAAAAAGTTCCTATTAAAATAGGCTTTGCAATTGATTGTTTCAGAGATACAAGGCTCTCAAATTTTCAAAATTTTCATAGTTAAATCAAATGAGGAAGTTAAAAAAATCTTCAAATTTGATATTCGATGAGGGCATCTTATTGTACTCATCAAATACACTAAAAAATGTTCTTTTGACCATGTCCCTATCTTCAATACTTACAAAGTTAAATTTATTTGAAATCGGAAGAAATTTTTTGAAATTTTAGCACGTCTGACGTTCATTTTTTTTAAATTCTGAAAAAAAAAATTTCACTGCCTGGGTTCGAACGCGCAACATTTTACGATGTGTCGTTGTGTACTTTTGTAAATTTTTCCTTCAAATGATGAATATGCAACTTATTCGACACATGCGTATATACTGTATATCTCTGTTACAATTATATTAAAAAATAGGTTCAGGTTAAAAACAAGTTTTTAAAAGATAGGCTTTTATATTTTTTGGCTTTAGCTTCAAGCGAAATAAACATTATTTCGTTAGGGAAGGTTGATAGCAGTATTGGTGAATTTTATAAATCGCAGTAGTGAATAGAACAAAAACATATAATAAGGATCAACGGCCAAAGGAACTTTTTGTTTCTCTAGATGAGTTCTACCAAGACCCATTTGGCTTGGGAGACTATTTTTTGACACCCTGTATATATATAAGAATATACATTTATACATTTTTTAGATGGTGATTTTGGGGTCTGGTGACCATAATCGGAAAAACTCTGGTGAAATTTTTCCGAAGTCGTGACGTGCCCACCTTTCGCAGTGCATAGATTCTACGGAATCTATCTGAAAGATTAAATTAAAAAGTTTTTTTTAATTTGGTAACAGCAATTTGTGGGTGAGTAAGAGGACACCGAGCCCATGTCTTCAAAGAGGTGGGAAGAATATAATATCTGTAAAGAGATAACTGCCCCTACATCTCTTTCTGTCCGAACATTTATGAAAAAATTATTGGCATGTGTTAACCTTGACTCTGTGGTTGAGAACAGGCACTTGAAGAATGACTTTCCGATGCTATTGTCCATTACATAACATCACAGAGTGACTTAATGACTCCTATTTTCTTTACTTAATATAAGACATGCCTTGATCGATCAATCCAAATTTTTCGGATAAAATTTTCTGTGCTTGCAAAGGGAAAGCTATTCCCACAATGGCCACAATTTCGAATTTCTTTCGGGCCTCTATAACAATTTTATGTAGTGGTAAAAATGTTCACTAGAAATGTAAATGGAGTACCCATATATTTCAAAAATCCCATTGGTACTTGGTAGAAAATGAAACGCGTACCTTAGTATAAAACGGCTAAACTCAGCTGTTTTTATACTACACATAATATTTTTTCTTCTTACTTCACACAGATTTCACGAAAACACGAAAATATTTTCGTCGTAGGTTCACCGCGTTATAGAAAAATTAATGAAAATATCGGCGCATATTTTTCCTATCTCAATAATTTACAAACCATCTGCAGATGTAAGCAAAATTTGTTCCAAATTTTGTCGTTTAATGCCACTTTGTGGTCTTGTAAAATTGTGCATGTCAATCGGATACACATTATCTGAGAATTCGCATAATCTTGTTGTATCTTTCGATAGCAAATTCCATTTCAATAAAATTCGATCGTCCCTAAAAAATAAATTTACTGTACTTATTGCCCACGTATAGCCTAGGTACCAAGTTTAAAGCAGAGAAAAGATAAACGCAATAATTACCCGCAAGAAAACACGTCTTCTGACCCATTCCACTCAACTGCCGATAGAGGTTCACGGGTATCTGATTGCTTCAAAGTTGTTATCTTAAATTTCATTCTGTCGTTCGTATAGGATGCATCGAATTAATTGAAACAAAAGCTAATACAAAAAAAAAATAATAATAAAACGAGTAAAAACCACGACTAAAATATTTGTTGTCGATTCGTTGCCCAGAGCAACGAAATTCTTAACTGAGGGTCGAATGATTCTAATCAACACATTACTACACTGTCACAAGTCAATGATTTAAACCTCACGAGTCACGTTTCAACAATTTTAAAGTGAATAGATCTTTATCAATGGTTAGTGGCGGGTCTATGGCTTGGAAATGAGGAAATTCCCCCCTTTCAAAGAGAAAAGCCCCCAAAAAAATACAAAAATGTAAGGAGGAAAATAAAAGTACGACCACAGGATCCACATAAAAACTGTCCAAAATTTGTTGAAGAACAAAAAAAAAACACCAATCAACAGAATTTTATGTCATTTCTCCTCCCACAAAAACAAATAAAAAAATAATTCTTTGGATCAGCTACTACTACTGGTCGTCATTTTAAATATTCTGGTTAGAAGTTTTGATCGGCAGGTTAAATGCTACTCCTACGGAAAACTTGGGCACACTTTGAGATATTGTCGATTGAAAGAGAGTGGTGATATAGTTCTAGGAGAAAGTAATAACATCGAAAATTACAATATGAAAAGTATAAAATGTTATAATTGTAAATATACTGATCATGTAGCAAAATTTTGTAGGGCTCCTAAAGCCAATTTCTCTGAACAAAATAGTAATAGTTACTGATATGTCTAATCCAGGAAAAACTAATGATTTGTGTTCTTTCATGTGTTCTATAGATCAAAAAAAGGGATTTATTAAAAACGAAGAAATAATATTCATTTTAGATTCAGAGGCAACTAACCATAACATAAATGATGATTCTTTGTTTGATAATTAGGTATATAGGTAGTTTTAAAAGAACTGATTCGAATTAAAGTAAGTATATAAAAAAAATATGTTTGTGTATGTCACCAAAATTGGTACGATTTGTTGTTGGTCTGAGATTGGCTTGAAATGTACGATTGATAATGTTTATTATTCAGATCACTTGCCAGTCAACCTTCTGGATAAAACGGTTGTGTAAATCAGGGATTAACGTAACTTTTGATTGCAATGGTAATGTAAAGCTGATCCGTGAGAAGGACAATCAAATAGTCAATCATGGAAATACATTAGGAACTGAACTCTATCATATGAAATTTTATAAAAACACAGATTCAAAATATACTAAAAATATAAATTTGTAGCATGCTAGACTGGGACATGTAAATGTCGAGACCATGTAAAAAATAAATCATGCTAGACTAATTACAGATATAAATTTTAAGTATTTTGTTTTTTGTGATAATTGTGTCAAAGAAAAACAGAGTAAATTGCCTCATAATAGTATCAATTGTCATACAACTTGCCCTCTCAAATTTATACATTTGGATCTCTGTGGTCTCATGCAAACCACATCGTATAGTGGAAAGAAATATGTTCTTGCCTTTTTAGATGATTTTACATCATTCGTAACTGTATACTTATTAGAATCTAAGGACCAAGTTTTTGAATGTTTTGAAGATTACGAGGCCAGATTATATAATGTATTTAATAGAAGTATCTCCGAAATTTGCTGTGATAATGGTACAGAATATGTTAACCTAACTCAATGTAAATTAAAAGTTATTCTTCTGGGACATAATGTACCATTTTGTCCACAAATGAACAATTATGCTGAAAGGTTTAATCAAACACTCATTGAACGAGCTAGAACAATGCTCGTTAATGCTGATTTAGATTTAAAATACTGGTCAAAGGCTGTCCTGAGTGCAGCTTACTTATAATCAATAGGGCAGTTAATTATTGAAACGAGCTACCTGCAAAACTTTGGTATGATTGAGATATTGATTATACAGAAATTCACATTTTTGGCAGTGAAGCCTTTCTCCTAATTCTGAAAGAAAAATGCAAAAACAAATTTGAAAGTAAAAGTATTCAATTAACTTTTGATTGGATATAATCCCGAGAGATATAGATCACTAGATCCTTTCAAAAACTCGTTGTAATTGGTTGCGATGTAATTTTTGATGCAAGTAAATTTAAAAATAAACAAATTAATGAAACAAATAACAATAATAATAATATAAATGTTCCAAATCATAGTTCTAACTACAGTAATAATAATAATGACACACAAAACCATATAAATGTTAAAGATGTAGACAATTTATGTCATTATGCTTATTTTTTGCTTAACAAGAACCTAAAACCACCACTGAAGCAAAAATTTCAAAAGATTGGAAAGAATGGTAAGTAGCCATCAAAAAGGAATTAGAGGCATTACTTTCTAATGATGTTTAGAAAGTAGTAATGTCCATTCGATTGTAGTACAATCACATCTCGATGATTATTCAAAATACAAGTAAATAGTGACGGTACTAAATTATTTAAAGCAAGACTGATAGCTCAGGGCTTCAAAATTGACAGGTCATTTGATTTTTATGAAATATACATGCCAGTTGCCAAACTTAGTATGTTAACTATCTTATTGTCAATATGTAAAAGTTTTGGTTATCATACAAATTAACTAGATATTAAAAATGCATTTTTGAATAGAATTCTGACTGACAATGTATTTTTAGAAATGCCAGATGGAATAGAACTTAAAGTAATAAAAGATGAAACACACTTATTAAAATTAAATAGAGCCTTATAAGGACTAAAACAAGCCCCTTAGGCTTGGTTTACAAAATTTTGTGAATTTATATTTTCTTTGGACTTCTCAAATAGTAAATATGACGAGAAGTAATAATACAATTTATTTATTAATTTACATGGATAATATTTTGTTATGTAGCCAAAATGTTGATGAAATAAATCACCTAAAAATGCAATTAACTGATTAATTTAAGACTCACAATTTGCTCCAGTTAACTCATTTCTAGGATTAAAAATAAACTACAATAAAGAAAATAATATAATGAAAATAAACCAAAGTAAATTAATTAGAAAAATATCATAAAAATTTAAAATAACACAATGTAATCTGACTTACACTACCATAGAAGAAAGACTATACTTGAAGGAACCTGAAAATAATTCAACTAATAACAATAATGTAAGAAATAAATATAAAGAATTACTGGGATGTTTAATGTAGTAATGCTGGGATCACAACCCGATATATGCTACGCCATTAGTTATTTCAGTCAATTCCAAAATAATACAAATAATGTACTTTATTCACACATATTGCGAGTTCTTAAATATCTGGTAACTATTATAGATTTAAACTTAACCTATACTAAAGAAGAATCTAATATGATAGAATGTAATGTTGATGTCAACTGAGCAAATGGTCCCAATACACAAAAATCTGTTAGTGGATATTGTATATTTGTTTGTGGAGGTTTAGTTTTATGGAAGAGCAAGAAACAATCTATCGTGACTCTGTCTACAACTGACAGTGAGATTGTTGCTCTCTGAGGAGCAACTGTAGATGCAATTTCTACTGCTAATATTATAAGAGATATGCGTATTATTGTCAATATTCCATATAATATTTATGTAGATAACAAAAACTGTTTTCGCTTTGCTAAATTGTAATAAAAAAAAAATTACCTGGCTGTCAAATTGCTGACATTCTAACCAAAGGTCTTAGTAGAATTAAGTTCGATAAATTTAGATCCGAATTATTGAAATGTTAAGTTACCTAATTGTTTATACACTTATAATTTTTTTTTTTTACAATAATATTTTAATTGCAGGATTGAAGAGGGTGTTGTTTTGTTTCATTACTCTGCAAACCTGCTTGTTATTTTAACTCGTCTCTATCTGTGATATGTTGTTATTTGTATTTTGGTGTTTGTTTGGCTACACTGATCATGATTGTGATTTACATTTTTATGTATTTTCTATACTGCCAACTACTATTATTCTAACATGCACTGTAAAAGAAGAAATAAATTTGTGAATAAATTTGTGTTTCTGAAGTTCTTTCTGAGTGTTTTTTGGTAATTTTGTTCAATTCAATATGTGTTAGATATCACTCTTACCAGCATTATCTACGATTATACAGTCAAGATATTTCACCAAGTTTCTGAGTCTTTTTCTCTGTAACATATTGTACACCAAGAATTATTGCATTTTATGTTTTCTCTGTTCCATCTTGAACTTCGTACAACGAACAATAGCTCTGTTTGATAGGATTACACTAACTTACACCAACATACACCAGTAGGGATATTCCACAAATCTTCAAGTAAAACTTGGCACAAAGTCACAACATTTCTACATTTGTGGAATTGCCCTCCTGGTGTAGGTTAGTGTACGTTGGTGTAGTCCTATCAAACAGAGCTATTATGTCTGACAAGAAACGTTGAATAAATTAATAAGTGCATATAAACATTTTATTTGGTTCATTATTTTATTAAACTAAAGTGAGAAACAGTTTTCAAGTGTGTTTATCAAATCAAAGTGAATTGTGAATTATAAAGATATGTAACAGAGTGAGTGCAGTGAGAGTGTAGAACAACAGAAATAAATAACAAAAATAGTACTTACTATTGAATTATAAGTTCATTTTATGAAAAAGTAATGAATAAACACCAATTCACTGTTCACAAATTTTATTAACAACCACCATGACAGGCGAATTAAAAAAGGACAGAATATCATATCACAGACCTTTAGGTAAAACGGCCAAACGAGCTGCACATAGTAAGATAGCAGAGTTACAGATTTACAGGTTATAATTATTTAAAGGAACAAGTTCTTCGCATCACAGAACAAACGCAATCAGCAATACAACTTAATATAGTTGGTAACAGTGAGTTAACCTAGCAGGTTTGCCACATCGGAAGTGTATATCAACACTTACTGTTGATATACACTTCCGTGTGGCAAACCTGCGCGCCCATTTCAGTATTACCAACTGTTAATTTTATGAAGATTAAATGTCCATTGATTATACCCATCTTACTAGTTGTACCTAATCATTGTCACTACCTGTACCTCTAGATTTACTTAAGTTTGATTATTATCATACGATGTGCAGCTCATTATTTAGTTGAATATTTGTGAATTTGAAATTTGTCCTCAACTGAACGCCTAATATGGCGGTACATAATAAAGTGGTGAAACTAAAACTTCGTTTTTTAATACAAATTTTGTTCGAATAGTGAGTCAACTTCAATAGGTTATGGGCCCAGCACGCTTCCACTGCGATACATGTAATTCTTTCTAGTCATTTGTTTTAAGTTTCGTTTATTTTCGTGTTCCTAGTTCCTGTGATCGATGTACGTACATAAGACAAGTTTGTTCAAGGACCAGTTCCTATTGTTTTTGCACATGATGTGTTAGTTCATTTTTTTGGATTTAATTGTCAATATTAGCCTAATATGGATCGCAAAACTCCGTTTTACGCTAAACTCGATGCGATTGAGAAGAGTCACAGTCTTGGCCGATTTAATGGTACCAATTACGATCCATGGCATTTTTGTCTGTTTATGACAATCAGAGGAGAAAGATTAGCTGATTTGCTGACCCAAGAAACTGCAGGAACTACTAATTGTGATTACCGTAAGAAAGCAGATAGATGTTTATCATTAATTGTTCGTTTTATCGCAGACTCTCATCTCTCATATGCTCAAGATGTCACTGAGCCATATGAAGTCATTGAGAAACTCGATCGTGTTTATCAAAGGTCTGGTACTGCTAGTTGCATCATGTTGAAACGAGAATGGTCCAAATTGCGTCTGAAAGAGGGTGGAAATCTTGAAGATCATCTGCGCTGTTTCGAGGAGCTCATTGTGAAAATGAAGTCCGCTGACATTCTTCTCGAAGTTCCTGATGTAGTGGAACAACTTCTTATGTCACTTCCACCATCATATAACACTGTTGTTGCTATTTTAGAAAATGAAAACAATCCCAAGTTGGAGGACGTGAAGCTGAAACTCCTAAATGAGTATGTGAAGCAGAAAAGTTTGTCCGTAACATCGAAAGTCAACGATTCACAGTCAGCGATGGTAGCTGGTCACTCAAATGGCAATGGTTATCAACATAATGGTAATGGTCATCAGTCAAGTGGTTCCAGTCATCATTTCAATGGCAATGGTCGTCGAAGTTATGATGGTAATGGTCAATATAATGGTCAACGAGATGGTAATCATCAATCGGGTAATAGTCAATCAAATCATGTTAATAATTATGCTTCCGATCATAATTTTAAATGTTTTAACTGTGGTAAACCAGGTCACATTAGTCGTGACTGCCGATTGAAGGCAAATCATTCTGGTAATAATTACAATAACGGAAATTCACAAATAAAATGTCACAAATGTAATCATTTTGGCCATATAGCCAGAAATTGTTGCGTTAATGTTAATAGGGCTAATTTATCTGAAAATTGGAATTGTGTTGGTGGTAATGCTAGGTCGTCGACCAATAATAATAGTAATAACAATTGTAATAGCAATTTAGGAGCTACAGATAGGTGCTCATCATTTATGTGTTTGTCTGATTCATCTGATACATCAGTCAGTGGTAAAGAGGTGTGGTTTAAATTAGATTCTGGAGCCACAAATCATAACGTAAATGACACTGGACTGTTTACTAAAAGTATAACATTAAAAAATTCAATTCAAATTAAAATTTATAAAAGAGATGTTTATGTGTACGCCACTAAGGTGGGCACTATTGTTTGTTGATCCGAAACGGGTGAAAAATGTATAATTAATAATGTCTTTTTCTCTGAAGAATTTCCCACCAACCTTTTGTCGATTCGTAAGCTCACTCAGGCAGGGATTAATGTCAATTTTGATACTAACGGAAATGCACAGCTAATTCGAGCAGAAACTGGTGAGCTGATAAATTATAGTAAATCGCTTGATCAACAATTGCATAATGTTTGTTTCTTTTTGAAAGATTATTCAAAATCATATAATAATGAATCAAATGGCGATGTAAATTTTTGGCATGCACGGTTGGGGCATCCAAACTTCACAATTATGAAGAAAATGTTGAAAGCCCGTTTCATACAAGATTTTAATTATAATAACGTACAATTTTGCAGGTCTTGTGTTGAAGGTAAACAATCTAAACTGCCTCACAGTCCATCACAACACTACACCTCTCATCCACTCGAACTTGTGCATACCGATTTAGTCGGACCCATGCAGACCACCAGTTATGATGGAAAACGATTTATATTAACGTTTATTGATGATTTCACAGCGTTCGCTACAATTTATTTGTTAGAAACAAAAGACCAGGTGTTTGAGTACTTCCTCGATTATGAGGCTAGAGTTAAAAACATGTTTGGTCGTGGTATTGGCAAAATTCGCTGTGATAATGGAACAGAGTACATGATTGTGAGACTTAAAACACAATGCAAATTGAATGGAATTGTTATTGGTAACACGTTACCTTTCTGTCCACAAATGAATGGACGTGCTGAGCATTTCAATCGTACATTAGTTAAAAAGGCTCGCACGATGCTGTTGCATGCAAAGATGCATAACAAATATTGGTCGAAGGCTGTTCTATGTTCTACATACTTATATAATCGAACCTTCAATTACAGGTGTCAATTCCCGGCAAAGCTTTGGTATAACAAAGAGGTTGATCTGTCAAACGTTAGGATTTTTGGTTGTGACGCGTACACTTTAATTCCTAAAGAGAAAAGGAAAGATAAATTTGATTCTAAAACTTGCTCCCTGGTATTCGTTGGATATAATCCTGAGGGGTATCGGTTGTTAAATACTAACTCCGATGAATTGGTCGTACTAGAGACTTGACCTTTGATGAGACCAAATTTATGAAAAATTTAAATAAAAATTTAGAAGATAGGGAACAGTTTGCGTCTACAAGCACTTCAAGATCTAACGTAAATGGTAACTCGAATACAAATAACATAAATAAAAATAACGTAAGTCCATATGACATAGAAAATATAGATAATATTGTTATTGATGAGTTAAGTGACAATGACCTTTGTCATTACGCTTACTCAGTTTTTAACGAGTTTCCTATGAACTTTCAAGAAGCTATTGCTTCAGAACATAAGTCTAAATGGGAGGTTGTCATAGCCAAGGAATTGGACGCGCTTCATGCAAACAATACTTGGACTCTCACAGACTGTCCTCGTACCGCAAAGCCCATCAGTAGTCGATGGTTGTTTAAAGTAAAGGAAGACAGCGATGGCGTTAAGTTATATAAAGCTCGTTTAGTCGCTCGTGGATTTGAGGTTAAGAAGGAATTCGATTTTAAGGAACTTTATGCTCCGGTAGCAAAGATGAGTACTCTCTGTGTACTTTTGTCATATTGTAATAATCATGGTTATATTATTTCTCAAATCGATATCAAAAATGCCTTTCCAAATGGAATTTTGCATGATGAGGTCTACATGGAAATTCCAGATGGCATATATAATAAAGTAAATAAAGATAAAAAGGTCCTTAAGTTAAATAAAGCTCTGTATGGACTGAAACATGCTCCTAAAGCCTGGTTTGAAAAATGGAGGAATTTCATCACCTCCGTTGGTTTTGTAGCTTCAAGACATGATGAATGTCTTTATATTAGACAAAATTTAGAAGATGTTGTGTTCGTCCTTGCATATGTAGACGATATCTTGATCTATGGCCGAACTAATAGTGTAATTGATAAAATTAAAATAAGTCTTAACAACATCTTCAAGACCCACGATATGGGCAATGTTCGATCTTATTTGGGATTTCAAATAACATACGAAAGAGAAAATAAAATATTAAAGTTAAATCAAAAACAATTAATAAATAAAGTAGTTGAAAAATTTAAATTACAGAATTGCAATCCGGTCTACACATCAATAGAAGAAAAATTATATCTATTGGTTGATGACGAAAAAGAAAAAGATGAAAAGCTATGCACCCGTTATAAGGAGTTACTCTGTTGCTTGATGTATGTTATGCTCGAAACAAGGCCCGATATTTGTTATGCGGTTTCTTACTTTAGACAGTTCCAGTGTTGTGCCAATAAGGTTGTGTATTCTCACTTATTAAGAGTACTGAAATATCTTGTCACTACTATAAATTTGGAAATTGTATATCGTTGTGTTCCTAATTCCGAACAAATTGTTTCCTACATTGACGCTGACTGGGCCAACTGCCCAACTACTCGAAGGTCAGTCAGTGGGTACTGTACATTTATTCATGGCAATTTAATTTTATGGAGAAGCCGTAAACAATCTCTCGTCACTTTATTTACCACCGATGCAGAGATTGTGGCTCTTTGCAACTGTGTACTTGATACAGTTACCATACGTAATATATTATTGGACATGTATGTAAATGTTGTTGGGATACGATTCCCTCACTACCTCGTGAACACATAACATTACATTGACTAACACTGTATGTAACATGTTATTACATTTATTCATTTTATATGTGGCGACACTGATCGCCAACATAATATTCTTTCCGCCACTGCTCGACGGAGAATGTTCTCTGCTCGTCAGTCGTTGTACTAACGTCGATAATAAATCTTTTTCTAAGATGGAAGTCCATGCTTATCTTTTCTGTGTAAAGTGATCAGAACTCACCTCAATATGTTAGCAGAGCTGCAGATCAGAAAAATAAGTGTGGTAATTAAAATGTGATAATCGTGTAATTTGTTTAAAATTAAAAGTTTGTGTTTCACACAAAGTGAAAAGGCTTAGTGCCATGTGATACCTCCCCGCAAAGTGGTAGGAAAAGTGAAAAATTTGTGAATGAAAAGTTCGATTCAGTGATTAAAGTAACTATCCTGAAAAAGTTAAAAGTTTTAATTCATGTAAATCAATAAAATAAAAGTGAAATTTGATGAAAACAATGGTAAAGTCTTGGGCGCCTGTGAAAATGTCAAAGTCAAAAGTCTGGGGAAAGCAGATAAGATACGAGAGGATTTTGTGGTTTGGTAGACCAGTGCATACAATCAAAAACGGTTGGCAATTGTTCATGCTGTGTTCCGGGGAGTGAAACAGTGGAAGAAAATTGAAAATTCAAAAGTTGTAGAGTAAAAATTGTCGGAGTTTGGTGTCATTTGGGCAAGATAGCAAAAGAAAAACATCGAAAAAATATGAAAAAAGAACGGAAAAATTAAAGATAAGTAAAAAGTTTAGATAAATAAACCAGTAGTTCGTGTGATTTTGCTCAAAATTAATTAGAAAAAATCAAAATTTCCGTAAAATAAAGTTAAATTTTAATATATTTTCATGTAAATTCTCAACCAAATCCCAAGTAAAGTTGAAACTTGAAAGGTGATATTAATAGCCTTCAAACTTTATCTTGTTGGTCGAGAATTGTAGAAAAAGGAAATCTTTGTTGGATGAGTTTCATCGAATCCAACAATAGAGAACCTACATCTATGAACATTGACATTAGTGACAGATTTTTTCCTGTTAACATACAATAAAAGATCGATTCAATTGATGAAAACTGATAGACTATTTTCTTTTCAGCAGTAATCTCTTCCATATTTTGTTAAATAATTTTGCACTATGTATTAATTCGAATTTTAACGTGTTTAACAAAATCATCTGTGTTCTGAAACAAGACTTAAGACTTTGATTAATTCAATTTCGAACATTTTCGGCGATAAAGTCAGAGTAATTCGATCACTCAAGAAGTAGAAACAACGGAGGAGAGATCACCTCATCGTCGGCAACACATATTTTGTGAGATTTAATTTAGAATATTAATTAATTATTGAATATTATAGTATAATATATTTAACTTGCATTCCCTATCGAGCAGCTAAGACCGCGTTGTGCATTATCATGCGGTTGAGACCGTGTTACCCCCTAGATTTAAGTTCTCGTGTTTCTGAGGTAGGATCTAAATTCCCGAACACCTTAAATTTAATAATAAAATGTCACAATTTGACACAAAGAAGGTATTCGATGGGAGGAATTATGATGCCTGGAGGACCACGATGGTCTCAACACTCTATGCAGAGGGATTATATCCGATTATGCACGTTGTTGAGACCGAAGTGTTATTTTTGGGACTGGAACTAAATAATTTTTTAAACCCTGAATCGGGCAATGCTAGTTCAGCCAGTAGGATGGCATACTTCCGTAACCAAGAAAAAGGAAAGGCTCTAATTTATCAGGGATTAAACAACGAATTAATCGAAAGAGTAAAAGATTTAAAAACAATAAATCAAATTTTAAAAGTCTTAGATGAAAGGTACAAAAGCTGCACGCAAGTTACATATATTAATGCGAAGCAGGCCTTTCAGAGATTAAAATTTAACAGTGATGGTAATATGAGAAGTTATTTAGACGTGTTTTCTAGATCAGCCCAAAAAATAAGGGACTGTATTAAAAATTTAGACAAACAGGAGGAGATAGAACAACTCCTAATATCACTGAACATGGACTATGACATGACAAGGCTGGAGTTCAATACCTTAAGTCAGGATCAAAAAACAATCAAAACACTCCATGCCATGTTGATTGAAAGATCAGATAGGTTATATGACAAGAAAAAGTCAAAATATTATAATAATAAATTTCGTAATTTCAACCAAAATAATAAAAATCAGAGATTTCAATATGGAGGAAATTACAATAGATATAATAACACAAATAGAAATCAAAACTATAGTCAAAATGTAGATCAGGGGAAAATGACATATAATAATAACCAAAAGTCAGAAATGCCTCAAAATAATAATAATAATAATAATTACGAAAATAGAAAATATAATAATAATCAAAATCAAAATAATTTGCCAAATTTGAATAACTTAGTATGTTTCAAGTGCCATGGCAAAGGGCACATAGCTAAAGTATGTCCGTCAAATAAAGAGGGTGCTAAACACCAAGATAAATTAGATGGTCCTGCACAAAATACAAGATACGGACGAAACAATCCAAGCAATAATAATAAAAATAAAAAAGAAAATGATGTTCAGTGGTCAATGATGATCAGGTATAAGGGTCACGAGCCGAACAAAAATACAGATAATAATAAATTAATAAATTTAATCACATCTAAAGACACGAAGCAAGAGTCAGATTCAGATTATGTCCCTCTTACTAAAAGAATAATGTTAGATGGTGGAGCTGTTGCTCACGTTATATCAGATTTGTCAAAACTGTCTAACCCTATAATGCTGGAAAAGCCTATCAAGTTAGAATGTGCCATCCAAGATACTCTACTTATTGCAACAGATATAGGAACTATGTTCATAAGGGTGGAAAATTCAGAGAGAAATCAAAGAGTAATAAAATTAAAAAATGTACATTATGTACCATCCCTAAACATAGACCTAATGTCAGGGATTAAAATAACAGAAAATAGGGCGCTCGGCATAGACCAAAATTTCTCTGCGGCGCACATATACGTCCGGGGAACGGACGAGGTAATTTTTTTGGCCCCAAAAATAAGAGGTGTATACATGGTAAAGTACAAAATTGTACCGGAGTCCACTGTTAATATTATAGAAAATGGAGACGACTTAAATAAAATATGTCCTTATAATAACGAATCAAATAAATTGGCATGTATGCCCAATATAAATTCCCAAGATGAATGGATGGAATATGAAGTAGAAGAGGAAATTCTTGAGTAAAGTCAGGAGGAAAATAAAGAGAATGGAGAGAATATCAATAATAATACACAAGAAAACACAATTAATAATAATGTAGATAATAATATTATAATAAACTCTAACGATGAATATGATAGTAATAACCCACAAAATAATGAAATAAATGAAGGTGGTAGCGAAATGAATGAGGATGTAGGTATAAAAACTAACAATAATATAATAAATAATAATGATATAATAAACGATGATCAAGAAATCAATGAAAAAGTAGAAAAATTAAAGATAGATAAAAAAAATGATATGGCATAGGAGATTGGTACACTTATCAGGAAAAAATTTAAAATTCTTGACAAAGGTCTCAAGAGGCATTCCGAACGGAATTACGTTTCGTGATGACGAATTCAGTCTGTGTGAGATATGTGTGAAAGCAACTTCTAGAAGATTAGGACATAGTGGAACTTGCACTAGACCAGAAAGAAAACACAAACTTGTTTCATCGGATACAATGGGCCCCTTCTCACCAGGCATATATGGTGAAAAGTACGTTTTGATATTCGTGGACCATGCCACAAAATATACCTTTATCTCCACTATTGAAAAAAAATCAATGGTTTTCGAGGAGTTTAAAAAACTATATATGAAATTAAAATCGAAATTCCCGGATCACCCAATAGCCACTTTAAGATGTGACAATGCTAGGGAGTATCTTGACTCAAATATGAAATCATTTTGTGAGGACAACGGCGTAAACCTCGAGCCTGTCATTCCGTATTCACCAGAGTTGAATGCGATGGCCAAAAGGCAGAATCAAACGATCATGGCAAGGACAAGGGCTATGTTGTTTGACTCTGATTTGGATTTCAGTTTCTGGTCATTGGCTGTTCTAACGGCTGTTTATGTTATAAACAGAAGCCCAACAAGGGCCAACAAGGACCACAAGACCCCCTTCGAGATGTTTTACGGCTTAAAGCCGGACTTATCTAACATGAGAGTTTTTGGGTCTCTCGCTCATAGGCATATTCCCATAGAGGTCTGTCAGCAACAAGCCACAAAAAATAAAAGGAAAAAAGCCAATAGTGAACACCCGAAATTAACCCAAAGATCCGATAAAGGAATTTTTGTAGGGTATACCAACAGTGGGTACTGTATAAGGGACCCATTAATAGACAAATCGCATGTTACATGCGATGTCAGATTTGATGAAACGAGAAACATAAAACAAATAGATAACATAAATAATAATAATGAAAAAATACAGGATAATAATAATATAATAGAAACCCCTGTAATTTTAAACTTATTTAAATCAAGATATAAAAATTACATTGAGGATCACATCCCTCAAAAATGGGAGGGTGTTGAAAACAACCCTTTTAAGGAAGAATGGCTACAAGCCATTACAGACAAGCTGAAGTCATTATCTGATATGGGTGTGTGGGAAGTTGTCCCAAAGGAGAGAAATGTGAGGTTAGTAGATACAAAAAGGTGTTTTACCACGAAACCCAACAACCAAGGCATTCACATACCAAAGGCCAGGTTGGTTGCAAGGGGTTTTAAAGATCTTACTCACTATTCTCTAACTGAAACATATGCCCAGGTAATCCAATATTGGCTGATAAGATGGATATTATCCATCACAAACAAATATGGTCTAAATATAACACAATTCGATATAAAAACAGCTTTCCTTAATTCATAAATAAAATACCCTATATTTATATCAAACCCTAAGGGATGCCAACTAGGCGAAAACAATTGCTTGAGATTAATAAAGTCAATATATGGACTGAAAATGTCTTCCAAGAGTTGGTACGACTTGTTGAATTCAACAATAATTCAAGCTGGATTCATCCAATCAAAAATAGATAGATGCTTATATATAAAACAAGATAATATTGGTGCAATGGCACTCTTAATAGTCTATGTGGATGACATGTTGTTGGCTAGTAACCACGACGAGTGGACACAAGACTTAATAAATATTTTCAATAAAAATTTCACATTAAAAATAGAATATAATCCAACTTTTTTCGTAGGTTTCGAAATAAGTCGAGATATCCCTAGAAAACAAATTATACTAACACAAAATAGATATATTGATAAGATTCTCCGGAAATTCGGAATGACGGAATGTAATCCATCTTCCACACCCATGGAGATGGGACTTAAGATAAATAAGCCAAAAAATGGATTGGATGATACCGAATATAGGGCTATGATTGGGAATCTGCTATATGTGGCAAGACTGACCCACCCGGATATTGCCTTCGCCGTCAATTATTTGTCACGTTTTCAGGCATCCTTCAATAATGAAATAAAAAATTACGTCCGCCGTATTATTAGATACCTTAAAACTACAAGGGACTTCTCTCTGGTCTTCCACTCTGACCAAACACAAATTAAAGCTTTTGTCGATGCGTCGTATGCACCCGACATAGACGATTCACCCATTGATATAAATAACCTGGAGAAAGGGTGCTCCACAACTGGCTTCATGATATTCATTAACGGAGACTTGTTAAATTGGGCCGTTCATCGGCAAAACACGGTTGCAACTTCGTCAACTGCAGCCAAATTAATTGCATTGAATGATGCACTAGACGATATATACGTGATCTAGAGACTTACTGAGAGTGTTTTCTCTGTAATTGACCCAGTGCAAGTCTACGAGGACAATATATCTGCATCCCATATTGCATCTGGGGGAGGCCAGAAACGCTCCAGGTCCCTTGCTGATATATTAACTAAAGCACTTGATTGGAAAACATTCCAAAATATCGTTATGAGAATCCTCCGAAAAAGTCAACTTTTTGGCCAATAGTCTTAATTGACATAAACCTCAAAATTTTTGATATTTGGTTTTGGACTGCGGATGGGCGTCGGTCTTTTAGCGCCTGTTGTAAACCAAGTGGTCCATATGTTGTTTCACAATTCACATCACAATATTCAATAGGTTCCCCGTCGCTGCTCTGCCTCTCTTACTGGCATCAGCATCCCCCAACAAATACAATTGATTCCCACAATAGCATATTTACCTAAACCCCACACAACTAATTATAAGGACATATACATAATGATATTATCTCTCCACAGCTGACAATGAGGAGATATTGATCTCTCCGACCTGCCTTTTATATATATATTTTCAAATTAAAATCACACAATATTTATAAGACGTGACATTATAACAGAAGGTTTAATGTATACCTCATGTTAATAATTACACGATATATTTAAGATAAAACAATTGATATATAAATCCACACACATTTTAATAGTACATCATAATACTAGTTAACGACATACCTAATATTTTTACCATTTTATATATATAGCAATTTTATATGACATTTATATGTAACAATTTTGACTGCTATTGCTTATTTTCATTTTTTATTTTATTTTTAAATACATACACTGTGTGACACATTTTTTACTTATATGTTCGTTCGTCCGTTTTGAATCGCAGGGGGGTGTTGGGATACGATTCCCTCACTACCTCACGAACACATAACATTACATTGACTAACACTGTATGTAACATGTTATTACATTTATTCGTTTTACATGTGGCAACACTGATTGCCAACATAATATTCTTTACGCCACTGCTCGACGGAGAATGTTCTCCGCTCATCAGTTGTTGTACTAACTTTGATAATAAATATTTTTCTAAGATGGAAGTCCGTGCTTATCTTTTCTGTGTAAAGTGATCAGAACTCACCTCAATAAATGTTTCGTCTCCATGCCTCATATTTGAGGATAATGATAATTGTATTAAATTTGCCAATGGCTCAATTAGTAAGAAACATCTCGACGTAAAATTTTATTTCGTCCGAGACTACGTTGAAGCCAAAATCATAAGTATGAAAAGAGTGCCAACCTTGGACCAGTTGGCCGATTTGTTTACTAAAGGATTGGATCGTACAAAATTTTTGAAGTTTCGAGACTTGTTGCTCAATTGAAGTTGCTTAGCCGCACATTTGAAGGAACAACCTTAAAACGTCCAATGCCTTAGTGTCTGATAATAGGCACATTTGCCCTTGTACATACTGAAGTGAGGTTGAAATCCAAGGAAAGGAATAAGTTAGTTAGAGATACTTTAATGCAATGATCGAAGATACAAACCACAAGTTTGAGGAAGATGAACGATCTCCCTCCATTACGAGATTACAGTTTGAGTGGGAAACGAGTTTCAGCGTTCTCGGGTGAACGGACAAAAAAAGGCGTGTTTGTTCGCACAACCTGAAAGTGTTAGTTTACGTTGTCTAAAGTAGTAGCGCTAACGATTAGTAAGCGAGTGTAGGTGGAGTGTAGAACAACACATACGACAAGTTGTGCACATGCACACTTATATTTAAGTATATTTTAAACTGTCTTTCTATTTGTTAGGAGTGTTGTATCCATTGCGAACCAGAAAGTTTTATTATGTGATGAATGTATTTTTAAATTTTGATTTTTTTTTTTGTGATAGTTACCACGTTTTTTTAAATATTTTTTGTAACCGTTTAAAATGGACATATATCGATATTGATTTTTTTTTTGTATTGATTACTGAGCTTGCACATATATATTTGTACACATCTGTTTATGTTCTGTGAAGTTTGATAATATCGCAGGTTTGGGGGGAGGTGTTGATATACACTTCCGTGTGGCAAACCTGCGCGCCCATTTCAGTATTACCAACTGTTAATTTTATGAAGATTAAATGTCCGTCGATTATACCCATCTTACTAGTTGTACCTAATCATTGTCACCACCTGTACCTCTAGATTTACTTAAGTTCGATTATTATCATACGATGTGCAGCTCATTATTTAGTTGAATATACACTTGTGAATTTGAAATTTGTCCTCAACTGAACGCCTAATATGGCGGTACATAATAAAGTGGTGAAACTAAAACTTCGTTTTTTAATACAAATTTTGTTCGAATAATGAGCCAAATTCAATTATATTTTGTTCGAATAGTGAGTCAAATTCAATCAGGGTTGGAAAATTTACGGCAAATTAATTCTCTACAGTAATTCATGTAAATAATGTAAATAATGTAAATAAATGTAAATAAAGGTAAAATATGATAGAAAATTGAATTGATGTGGAAAGAAATTTCAAAAAAGTAAGGTGACGTGATTTATGATAATGAATGTTTGGCTTTTCAAGTACTATTGTGTCTTGACTCAATCTTGTTCAGAGTTGAAATTTACATTGCAAATTAAATTAAAATGGAGGGTAATCAGAGTAGACCAAAATCTACTCCAGGCAGGAAAACCAGCACAGCTTATGGAGCTACATAAGTTCTGTGGTTGAATGACTTCGATTCTGTGTTCAAAATTTTGAAAATCAAACTGATCTAAACTGAAGGCTGTTGGGTACCTAGCCCAGATCAAATGAAAAAAGTAAAAGTTATTAGCAAGATTCACGGTAATATCTCCACAGACATGAAAAACTTAGTCCAACTCAACCAGATGAATTTTCTGAAATATACAAGGTTAGGAATATGAACTTTTTGTCTGAAAAAGTTAATGACCACTGTTCCATTTTCCACTGTTCTACTTTACCGAACACATGCTTAATAAATTTTTCAAATTATAGTGAAAAACCAAAATGCTCTTTAAATATAGGTTCTTTATAACGAAGTATCTATCATACTATTGTTTGTTTTTTGATAAAACAGAAGCTAAAGCTAAAATAAAACATGAGACTCATATAAAAAAACAGTTAATATTGTGAAAACAAAAAATTATAGCAATTGGTATTTAAGCTACCAATGCGAATGCTGTACTTGACTCATACTTCTAATTTGGAGCAATTTTAGATTTATGTTTATTGTAAGGAGCAAGTCTGTAAATTCTGATTTGACCAAAATTGAATGGAATTTGGAGTCTCTATCTTTGCTGGAAACGAAAAAAAGAATATATTAGTAAGTAAATAATGCCAAAAGGGTAAAAACAATAAATTGTCATACTAGTTCCTTTCCAAATGTTTACAAATAGCTACAGCTTTCTTAATTAAATAATATAAATCTTCCGGCAACTGAGGTGCTAGACTCATAGCATTCATAATACACAGAATCTTGTTTTCAGTGAGGAAACAAACCTGAGCAACACCATGGAGTCACGTAGAATTACACCTGAACATATAATAAGTGGGTCAGGACTTTACCAACGTAATAAAAATAGCTATTACTGATGATAATCCTTCAACTTACCGATCTGTGATTTCAACCTTAAGGTAATACTGGTTTAGAAATATCTTTACTGAGCAAACATTCCAGTGTGTATTTAATTCAGTGGCTTTGATTTTAACGAGAGATATTGACTATTAAAATTTAATAGATGCGTTTATTTCTTAATAAAGTATACATTAATTAATGATTTATGAATTGTTATCAAAAAATTCACTTTTTTTCTGTTTATTTACATTTATTACATTATTTACATTATTTACATGAATTCTCTACGTGTATTTAATACATGTAAATAATCACGTAAATAAAAAATAATTATTTACTTAGCCAACCCTGAATTCAATACTTACACTACATACTAGCGCTAAATGCTGGGGTGCACGCTTCTGGACCTATTATATTCCTATATAAACGAAAACATTAAATGGCGTATCTATACGCAGTATACTATTACTTATCTATGGAAAGGATCTGTTCTTGTCTACTATAGTCTATATAACTTTGATCCGGAGATTAAAAAATCCGATCGACGTTCACTTACTTTTTTTATTGCAGGTACCCTTTTTTCCGCATCTTTAACTTAATCCATCTATATTTGTGAATTTCTTCATTTCTCTCTTTAAATCGCTCTGTATGTTGGAGACTTGGAGTAAAATCCAACATTTATGTAATTTGGGTCAAGTAGTCGTTTCAATTGGTCGTATTCTGAAAAGTTGAGGCATAGCCGGCAAACTTGTATTAATGAAGTATGGATTATGTTGACGATGTAAACTAAGAAAAATGCTTGTAGTACCCATGGAAATCATGGCCAATCCCGAGTCGCCGGATGTTCTGTCGGACTTACGAACATTTGTTACTGGAGCGTCGAGGTTAAATGATGTGGACCACAATAATTTGGTGAAAACTGCAATATCTTTATTAAAAACCCTACCAGCCGCAAGAGAAGCTGTTTTAGAATATTTCGGTTCAGTTTTTCATAACTACGTGATCCGTTATCTGTCTCTTCTCGAGGTAATGTATGCCATCTCCTTTTTCTTTTTCTTTTTTTAAAAAAACCAACAAATTAAAAGGTTTTTAAATATTCCGCAGGATGGAACTCTGATGTTATCTTCATCAAATGACAACGATATTTTACTGGACGAGGAAATACCGTTAATACAAATTCAAAATGTATTGTGCAGTTTTGTCCGAAAAAATGCAGAAGCGTGGGCTCCTATCGTATCTACTTGGTCGTTGGAATTATTGGGTACGTTTTGTATCGATTTTTTTACATCTCAATTTTTTTATGATTTTACTAAAATATATCGTTTATAGGTGATATATCTAGTCGTTATGGTTCTCATAATCAATTAAACACTGCTTTTAATAAAACTGGTCAAGTTGGTTCTGCATTAAATAAAAGATTGCAATTTTGGATTGTATGTGGAGCAACAAGAACATTATTAGACATAAATACACAGTGCATGTCATGTTTGATGCATTCTAACACGGAAGCATGTATCAATGCATTATTAGGTACTTAACTCATTCCTTTTACCACGTTACATTTTTTTAAATCTTCATTTTTATCGTATGTTCTCATTTTATAAAGATATGAGCGTTCTTCATAGTCCTCATTTTGATTGGGTGGTTGTTCATGTCGGGAGCGCATTTCCAGAAACTGTCATTAATAAAGTTTTGACTTGTGGTATCAAGGACTTCTGCAATAATGAGCAAGCAGTAGAGGTATTTTTCTTTTTCTTTTCGTAATTCTAAAATGGACAACTGAATGCCGGAAATTCATATTCAGCTGAATTAATCTAGATTTAAAACCTCGTGGTGATTTCACCAGTTTTTAGCCTGTACTTATTTTTTGGAGGTTTGTCCATCCATTATGTTCTTGGAGAGAAAAGGTCCTACATAATTTAAGAATTTTATTTTATTATTTCTCGCGCTCTGATGTCCAGTTAATTATAATATTTAATTTACGTATACTTAGTGCGATTTAATCATAATATTTCTCTAGAATCCCAAGCTGAACTCGGTTGTTGCAATCCTTGGTCATTTAGCTAGTTCACATTTCATCGAAATTAGAAATGCCCTTCTTAACTTATTTCAGGTAAATGTTTTCTCCGTGAATACAGTATTACTACCTGTCATATTTACAAATATTTATCGATTTTTAACTTTTAGTGGAGTTTGGAAGAAACAATAAACGATAAAAATGTTGCCATGCAGAAAACGGCTACCGTACCATATTTGCTTCATTTAGCATCGCTATCTCAATTCCTCTTGAAAGCCTTATCCGTAGATACATTACAGACTTGTATATATTTTTTTTATTCTTTTCTACAACTGATCAATTTTCGTATTGTATTCATCAGTATATTTTTTTTTGTTTAGTAAATATGAACGTTTTGATGAGACTTGGTAAATTAGCTTCAGATTGGTGGTGCTATTTCAGTAATGGGAGGCAGGGTTTACTGGATTTGGTTGTTCGGTTGTTATTAAATCTAGAAAATGGTATTTACCATGTTTTAACTATGCTCCTTGATACTGCATCTTTGTCGCAACCAGAACTCCTTTCCGTTTCTCTTACAGCTCAAGAAATAATAGGTAATTTTATTCACTTGTCGACTGAAGCGTATTCTATTCTTCCAGCTCATCCTTCGAAACAATAAATGCAAAATTTGCATTTTATGAATATTGAACTACTTAGTTTTTCTTTAATTTAATTTGATTCGTCCAAATTACTTTTCGTACTTTCCTTCATCTTCTTGTCCATGGACATGCCTAATCATGCATGGAATACGCCCCAGAACTTCAGTGTACTTCGTGAAAGCTTGTATCCTAATAATAATTTTTATTGTTAAATTATGCGGTCTAGAGCTACTCATCAATAAAATGGATTTGAAATTACGCAACAGTGACACAACACCTCCTCTGATCAGATCTTTTTACACCCAAATGCCATCTTTAAAACGTTTGTTACTCTCGAAAAATCCGTTAAAATCTAGTTACGCCACTAAATTATTCATTGTATTAGGTAAGTCGTTAATATTGCAATAAAGTCAGAATTTGTTTTTGAAATAAAAATTTTTGAAACCGTCTGTCTCTTTTTCAGGAAAGTATAACAGCCAACTACTATCTTCTTGTATTGCATATTTGCTAAATAAAGCGAGCACGGACATACAAGTTGAAAGACTCGTTGAACTAACTCGGAGTTTAAATGATCTCAAGTTTTTCGGTTACGCCTTCTCTTTATCACTTCAGTATGATTCCATCGAAAATGTTATTCCTTCCGAGAGTTCAAGTATTCGACTGCTACTTTGGAAAAATGTGCAAAAGTTATTGAAGTATGTTCGTTTCTTTTATCCCGTTTTTATAAATAACGGCATTAATATGACCTTGCGTACGATTGTATTTTTCAGGCATGAAAACAGACACGGAGGTCCAGCTAAACCCGTAATTTTCGGATTATCTGCGAATTTGAATAAAATATTTGAAAAT
The DNA here is from genome assembly GCA_011428145.1 of Ericerus pela. Taxonomy (NCBI): domain Eukaryota; kingdom Metazoa; phylum Arthropoda; class Insecta; order Hemiptera; family Coccidae; genus Ericerus; species Ericerus pela. The sequence continues at coordinate 550,567 of WOFM01000172.1, read as the reverse complement.
TTAAAAGAATACCACAGGGATATGACTTTATCTCGTGTCATTGCTTCGATAATTCAAGATTTATTGACAAACATTCAACGACGGCTATCTGTAGAAGAAACATTAGCTTTAACCGAAGCCGCCGTTTTGTTTTTCTTTAGTTGTGTTATATGTCAGCAAGGTAAAATATCAAATTATTCAGTTGCTGTCGGATCTAAAAAAAATAATCGTTTTCATTCGTCGGTTATTGTTCCCAGACGAAACAAGTCAACTGAAGGCGTGCCAGTTGGCAATCAGTCTACTGACGACGTGCTGTTTATCGTGCAATGTTGCTCGAAATCAAGCCATCAGGCTGTTAATTGAAATAGCTATTCATCCTCCAGTGTCACCTGTATTTGGTGCTGTAATTAAACCAGATCCTGATTCAGTGCAACTAACTGACATTTCATTGCTGAAAGAAAATATAAAACAAGTTCGTTGTGTCATGTATGCTTGTAGAAAGATTTAAAAAAATATTTGCTTAAATTTGCTTAACCTATTTATGTATTGTAGGGAAACAATTTAATGGTTGCTCAAAGTGCCATGTCCGTCTTTCACAATGGAATTATCGGCAACGGACTCCGAGAAGTACTCATAAAATCAAATTTATCCGCTGAAAAAATAAAATATAACACTCAGTACCTTATGAACGCTCTACGATCGTGTTGTCTAGCGGACCAGAAAAATATTCACTTGGATGCAGTTACAAACGTTGCACTTCTTTTAGTTCAGTTAATCTCCCCTGATGTCATGTTTAACGGCCTCCCGTGGCCAGAAGAAGATTTCTGCAAAGTGAGTGAAACCATCATTTGTGTAAAGAAAACAGAATTATGGGAATGTTTTTTTGTACCATTTGATATTTTTCAGGTGACGGTAGAGCGAGATCTATGCATTAGAAAAGCGTTTGACAATAATCCGCTGCTGTGGACATTGCTGAAATTTGTTGCCGTTCATCGACCATCGCTGTGCTATTGTTCGGTTCTGTTGAGAGCAATAACAGCCAGTTTGATCTCACAATGGAATTCCGCCAGTCAAGGGCGATCGCTCAGACAAAATGTTCAGCTTCTTCAGACATCAATTTTTCTTCTAGATGTGATGTCTTTGGGTCAATTATTACCTGCTCCACTAAGTGGTATACGGGATATAGTTCCGCATTTATCTGCACACCACGTACGTTGTATATTCATATTCCCAATGTTTATAATTTTGATAGTAACTTCTTGATTTATGTTTTTAATTCCAACACATTTTTTTGTAGGTATTATTAATTTTTCGTGAATGCGTTTGGAATTACATGCGTGATCATGTGCCGACACCCACAATGTTTACTCGTAACAATAATGGTGTAGCATGGAGAGATCCAGCGTCATCGAAACCTACCAAACAATATACTGAGACTCTGAGAATAATTATGTTAAATAATATTGATAAATTAGGTGATCTGTACTATCAGTTATTTTCTGTTTCGACTGCTGATAATGACTGATTAATTTTTAAATTTGAATTTACGTTCTACTATAGGCAAATTCGAGAGTCTGCCAGATTATTTTATGAATGATGAGGTTATTAAAAATTATTTTCGTTTTGAATCTGTTTGTATATTAACGGTGTAAATTATTTTGTTAATAATGAATTCGCGCCGTCACTGACAAATATTATTCATTAAGTGTTAAAGAATTTGTTATGTATTTTGGAAAGATATTAAACTTCTTTTTTTACTTAAAATTAATTGTAGTTGTAATTAAATTTTGGGTTGTCAGATGTTGTTTCTCATCACTGGCGTAAGATTTCCTTCCCCTCTATCGAAATTTGTACTCTGATTACACCACTAGTTCTATTAATATTGTGATAAAATGTAGTAGTTATCAAATTTTAATTCTAGATTGTTGTAGAAAGTATCCAGTCGGTCACTAATTTACCTTGTTGTTCCTTATTTTTGTTGCCCTTTAAAGATCCGATTTTATGAACATTTTTTATGATTATTTTACAAAATGTGAAAGTTTTCAGCTGAATTCCAAATACGTGTTTGTATACATGAATTTGTAATTTTTGTGTTTTTATATGTATATTCTTATTTGATTTTTAACATCAACATCTACTTACCCAACATTTTATACTGTAGTTTGATAGTAAAGAAGCCCTGAGGCGCTGCTTTTTTAATTTTTGCTACTATATAATTAACACTGTAGAATTTGTTGTTTCAGAGGAAGCAGTGAACATTTTTCTTGTGTGTCTGTTTGTGGTTTTGTGGGTAGTGACACATGCGCAACGAGTATGAGGGAGTAATTGGTGAAATAATATCGGGAAAATAATTTTATGAAATAATTTTAACGAACGAATTAACCGCTTGTACGTTTATTATAGTAACGGAGGAGATCAGTCTAGTTTTGAATAATCAGTAGTCTGCTAAAATCAATTTATCAGTCGAGTGTGAGAGCATCAAAGGAACCAAACTGACAGAGGTCGGTGTGTGACTTAATAGCTCTTTTCTAAAATTGCATGGGAAGTAGGCTATAATCTGTGAGTATGAGACTCCCAAAATAGATAAAATTTGTGATATTTAAAGTCTTAAGAATATATTCTCTAATTTGTTGTGATATGACTTTTTAATTTCCAAATATTTTCGGAAACTGTAAACTTTCTAAGCAATGTTCTGCACCAGATTTAAAAATATTTGCCTAATAATTTTTGAAACCATATTTTTTTAAGTTGCAAACCTATTAATAATTTTCAAGGGAAAATTTTAATTCTATGAGACAGTACCTACAAATTATAATAGAGTTATTCTGTACTCTGATAAAATTATATCACTTCTCAATGATAGATTAAATAATAAAATATGAGCAAAATGCTAATAATTGACATCATTACTTTAATTCTATACTCTAAACCTTACATCAACTAACAGTGGGTTAAATTGAAGCACATATTTGCAAAATGTGTCAAGTCCAAAAAGGTAAATTTCAAGAAAAGATTGAATTCTTATAGGAAGTTTTGCGCCCGATCCATTGCACACGCTGGTTTTACAAAAAAATGATTTCTTGATGCCGAATAATGTGATTGTTTACACTCATGGAATAATTTGATTGTTGCGAAACATGTTTAGTTCATTGATAGGGGGTAATATTTTCATTTTAATTGGTTTGACTAGTGTTCGTATTTCTGAATGGTGTAATTGAAAAGATTTTAAAATAGATTATATTGTTAATTTTCATCGGACACAATTTACTGAAAAAAAGAAGTCATGGTAAGTTATTCACAGCTTCCATATTATTATCAACTGATTATTATTTATCCGAAAGTGATTGAAGTAATATGATTGAACAGGCAGCAAGAATGCCTGCCACCCCCAATAAACAAGGATTTCAAAAACAGAGATGTGTTCTAGAATGGGACAGCACTAAATGAAAAATTGCACATAATTCTCTGGTAACAAAAAAAGAGACCCTTTATTGCCTGCACTCATCCTGCAAATAGTAATGTTTATAGCGCTTCTGAGTTTACTTCTGCTGATATTACAAGTTAGTAAAGTAAATTTCCTACTGTGTTGATGAAAGATAAATTTTATTAATATTGAACTTAATTAATCTTGATTACCCATTTTGATTGGCTACATTTTAGGCTTTTGGGAATTAATTTATCGAAGAGAAACTTCCGAGGAGCAAAAGTCAGTTATTTCTTGATACATTATTCCAGGTACTCCTATGAGGTCTTGGAAATGTAATCCAAATAGCACTTGCCAAAGAAAATACATTTAACACATCATTCGTAAAATAAATGGAGATATTATTATTGTATGCTAAAAAACATTTTTATCAATTACTCAATTTGGTATGTACTAATGAGAATGTCCACATATTCTAAACCCAAATAAAAAAATTTGAGACTCCAGCGACCCATCCTGCAGGAAATATAATTTTTTTTTCTTAAATGTGTTTTGACATATACTTTTGTTTGATATTATGAAACAATAAAAATTGTAAGAAATGCGTCTTTTGTGGCATAAAAGCCACATTTTATTCAAAGTGTGAGTGCCAAAAAACATTAAGTCCAGTGGTTGCCAACTTTGAGCAGGTATACTACTAGACTGATGAGACTTTTTTTTCTCATTTCTGGGCTTTGACTATATACATACTGGACTGCTAATACTGATAAAAAGCTGTGTTCAAAACAAACAGGCGTATCCCTGTTCAAAATGTTAGTTCATTATCAAATTTATTAATACTTATTGTCTTTTCCTTTGACTAGGTCTCTTCTTACCACAATTATTGCTTTTAATTACGAATTAAATCGGTAATGTTGTAGTTTTATAAAACTCAGAAGTTCAAAATTTTCAGTTAAATCAATTTAAAATTTGATTTATTGATGCATAGCTCTTATTGGTGGATATGCCTAAATTTATGCCAATAATTTTTTCAATCTTTGAATTCCCATTTTCTTTAATTACACCATCTAATTTTTCAATTTTCAAATATGAATAACCTAGAACATTTTCCAAATGGTCGGGAACATTTTGAGCCTACCAGTAAACTAACATTTTGAACGGGGATACGGGTGTCTGACTCAACTTCACCAGTTGTTCATTAGACTCTGTGTTATTCTTATCAGTATTAGCAGTCCAGTTTGTATATAGTCAAAGTTTCTGGGTGAAATCACTGAAGGTACCTAGGAGAAATGGCACTGATTACTACACTAACATTAAATTCAACCAAAACAGCAGTTTTTTTTACTTCTTGAAAAATTCTATTTTTTGGAATTAACATGTTTTGCAAATATGTGCTTCATTAAAGGCATGCCATCAAGCCCCCTAAAAACCTTACACCAATATGTCAACATTTTTCTAAAGTAAACCCAACCCTTTCCAACCCAATAATTGATGTGAGGTATGAAGAACGAGGATCGAAAGAACTTGAGACTTTTGACTTTTAAGAAGTTTATTCCGCAACTAAAATATATTTTACAAACGAAAAAGTAAATGGCGAAGCAACAGCGATATGCGATCGAAAGTAGAAAAGTAGAAGGGGAAACACTTCGTGACTAGACTGTACGTGTGACATATATATATAGTGATCGTGATGATGATGATGAAGAATGAGTGAGGTGGGATTTCGTATCAACACCCCCCTGAAATTTTACCGAATAAGTTCTTCATCGTGTTTCCTGAAATCGAATTAATGACTATTATTCCAAAAAAAATATTAAATACAAAAAAAATACAAGTACAAAAAATATATGCATAAAAAATTTCGAAAAATATTGACATTGTTTGTTTATGATTTTTGGTAACTTGGGTTGCTAAGAAAAAATTTATTGCGCTGTGCTTCAAAAAATGGTAAAAATAAATTAGTATAAAATAAATAAATATATAAAATAGGGTAACATGCATGCAATAAATGAATAATATCTTGTATATGAATATTATATGGTATATGTAAAAAAAATAAAAAATTTGAAAATTAAAAATGGTAACATGCGTATTTATTATAGTGTATCGATTAATATTTTATTTCCGCTCGTATAATTCGAGTTGACAAAAAAGGAAAATTCAAAAATGGAAAAATAAAAAATATTCATGAACATATATATGAATGAAATAAAAATGGTAAAAGAAGGTGATAGAATAAATACGATAAAAGGTTTTTCCATTTACAGGTTCAATGAATTCGAGCGTACGTTGCGTGTTTTATCTTAAAAGTAACATGAATAAGATTGTAGAATAATATTCGTTGCATCGTATATTATCTTTTCGTACGTTGCATTGTATTTGAGGTGGCGTTTGACATGTTTTGGATAAGGCAACGTTTTTCGGTTTATCATAATTTGCGGTCATGTAATGGGTTTTTATCTCTTTCGATGTTTATTGTTATAAGGTTTTCCTTTCATACTTGCGTGTGGGAATATTCCATGTATTTTTCTCACGCTTGTTGGAAAGTGTATAGGGTTTTTATTGTACGAATTGTAGGGTTTTTACTTGCTCGATTTTCATAATTTTTTCTTTGTTGTAATATTCGAGAAACCTTCGATTTATTTTAGGCACGTATTTTCAAGTAAATCGTAATGTTGACTATTCTTTTTTGACAATAATTGAAGGTTAATATTTTAGCAAATATTTTCGTGTTACGACTTATTTTTGGACAATTTACGACTTGTAACTGAAATGGGAGAAAATGAATTTATGAATTTTTCTTATTTTGACTTGAATTTCGTATTTATGTGTATATATTCGTTTCATTTAATACTTTTACTATAATGTTTTCGAATTTTGATCTGTCTAAAGATTTTGTTAAAATATCTGCCAATTGATTTTCCGATGTAACTGTTCTAAAAAATATAATTTTGTCCTCATATGCTTCCAAAATTGAATAACACTTGATCATCAGGGCTCGCGATTTTCTCTGACTTCCCCCGGAACATATTTTCTGTGTCGAAATGTTGTCTTCCATAATATCGACCATTAGTTTTTCCCCAAAAATTTCAAAATTCATATATTGTATTACCTTAATCGTATCGAGGGTATCAAAAACTGCAATTATTTCGGCCGCGGTACTTGATGAGGCGTGAATAGTTTGTTTACAACAATTCCACTCCACCAAATCTCCGTAGGCGAATACCATAAAACCAGTTATTGACTTTCCTTTATTTAGATTATTTATTTCTATATTATTGTCGTCAACTTGGGGTGCATAAGATGCGTCAACATATGCCTGTATTCCATCCCCTTTCGATGTAAATTTTAAATTGTAATTTTTGGTTGTGTTAACGTATCTGAATATTCTTTTAACATAATTTTTTAAAGTGTCGTTTGAATTATTCTGGAAGTGGGAAAAAAAGTTTACTGGAAACAATATGTCCGGTCTTGTCAGTCTCGCTAAATAAAGTAATCCCCCTATCATGGATCTATATTCCGTGTCATCTCTGCCATTTTGTATTTTATCTATTTTTAATCCCGTTTCCATGGGTGTATTTGTATTTTTGAGTTCAGATATTCCGAATTTTTTCATCATTTTCTCTATGTGTTTGTACTGTGAGATTATTATGGTATTATTTTGTATATCTCTGGCAATTTCTAAACCTACAAAAAATTTTGGATCATTTGTAATTGTGATTGTAAAATCTTTTTGAAGTTCTTCGTTAATTTTTGTAATGGCAGATTGTGAATTTGATGCTATTAATATATCGTCTACATAACTCAAAAAATATGTTTTTTCATTTTCGTTTTTCATAATGTATAAGCATCTATCACTCTTTGTTTTTTCAAATCCCATTTCTTTTACCTTCGTGTCCAACAAGTCGTACCACGATTTGCTTGAGGTTTTTAAACCATAGATTGATTTTTTTAATTCGAGTACTTGGTTTCTATTGATATTTATGCCTTCAGGTCTTTTAACAAAAATTGGTTTTATGATGGGCGAATTTAGGTAGGCTGTTTTTACATCATATTGTACCATTATAAGTTTTTCTTTGTTGACGATTGATAATAATAACCTAATTGTACCTATGGATGCTACAGGTCCATGTGTTTCTGCTATGCCATATTCTGTCCGATCTTTAAAACCACGTGCTACAAGTCTGGCTTTGGGTTTTGGGTTGCCAAATTCGTCGAATTTTATCGTAAATACCCACCTAGTATCAATTAATTTTTGACGATCATAATCTATCACTTTCCATACTTTCAGATCATCGAGGGAACTAAATTCGTCATTAATGGCTTTTGTCCATTCTTCTCTAAAAGGATTTGTTTCAATTTCAGAGAATGATTTTGGTATATTATCTTCGATGTAAGCCATGTTATATTTCATTCTAACATTCATAACTACAGGATTTATTATTCCTAAATCGTATTCATAATCTGCCGATTTTATTGTAAGAGGTTTTTTATTAATTAAGAGTGATTTTATATTTTGGGTTTCATCTACTTTAACGTCGCATGATATATATGATTTTGAATTATATGGATCTCCCAAACAATATCCTGTATTCGTGTATCCCATTAATATGCTTTTTTCTGCCCTATGTGCCAATTTTGGGTCAATTTTGTCTTTTGATTTGGACTTTGCCTTTGTGGCATTTTGTTTTCTAACTTCGATGGGTATGTGCCTATAGGCTAATGCACCAAAAATTTTTAAATTTTTTAGATTTGGTTTTTTACCATAAAACAATTCGTATGGGGTTTTATATCCTTCATTTGCTTTAGTTGGGGATCTATTGATTAAGTAAGCTGCTGTTACGACAGCATAGGACCAATACTTTATATCGAGATTAGCATCAATTAACATGGCCCTTACTCTCCTCATTAATGTTTGATTTTGCCTTTCGGCAACACCATTCAATTCAGGAGAATATGGAACCACATAATCCATTGTTATGCCTGTTTCTCTACAGTAATTTAATATTTTTGTATCCGTATACTCTTTTGCATTATCGCATCTTATTGTTCCTATAGGATATTCTGTAAATTTATTTTTCATAGACATTATGATATTTTTAAATTCGGTTGTCACCTGATTTTTATTGGCTATGGGCATGACAAATGTATATTTCGAAAAGTGGTCTATGAATGTTAGGATGTATTTTTGATTGGCTACTGAAGGTGTGAACGGGCCCATGATGTCAGATGAAGTTATTTCGAGTTTCCTAGTGGGTTTAGTTCTTATCCCTGTGTGACCTAGCCTTGAATTATTGGCTATACAACATATTTGGCAATTAACAAAATCTTCATCTCTAAAATTAATATTTTCGGGTATTCCTATTGCTAAATTTTTTAATTTCTGTAAGTATCTGGCATTTAAATGTCCTAATCTTCTGTGTATTATTGATTTTTTATTTGTGTTATTATTGTTCTTAGGTTCATCTATTTCATTATTTTGACTGGGTTCATTTATTTCTGTTTCGTCACCCCCCTGGGATTGTTGGGTATTTTGATTTTCTTCAATGATTTCCATTTCTACTGTGAAATCATCCCATTCATCATTAGTGTTTTGGGTGACCGGGGCACATATTACATTTTTTTTATCCATATGATCATCATTATTTTTTATATCATTTGTCTCGATGTTATAGTATATATAAAATATACCTTCTTCTTTTTTGGCAGTTATTATTATTTCTTCTGTTTCAATGAAATAAATGTTTGCTATTTCTTTTTGTTGGTCGATGTTTGTTATCCCTGTATTAGTTATTTTTATGGCTGAGATAATATCCAAATTTAGGTCTGGCACATAATGAACGTCATTTAGTTCTATCAATGACTGATTTTTGTTTGAATTTTCTACTTTTATGATCATCCTACCGGTATGTGTAGCATATAAAAACGTGTTTTTACCCGCACATTGTAATTTAATGGGGGTTATAAATTTTTTTATATCTATTAATTTGTTTAGATCGGAAGTTAAATGGACTTCTGCAGCACCATCAAGAATTGCTCTATTATTTAATGTTTCGTATTCTTCCTTATTATTACTTTTATTATTATTAATCAATTCGTTTAACAACCATTCATTATTATTATTATATTTTTTTACCATGCAAGACATTTTTACTTGCTGCTCAGAACTATCTTTTTTATTATTATTAGATGTATTTACGTTTGTTTTTGGTGGGTAATTTCCTTGACTATTACTATTAGTATTTCCATTAATATTATTACTTTGATTATTATTATTCATACAATTCTGGGCTATATGTCCGAATTGGTTACATTTGTAGCATTTGGGATTATTACGATTATTGTTTCCGTTATTTCCTCTATAGTTATTTCCTCTATAGTTAGAGTTTCCCCTGTAATTATTTCCTCTATAGTTACCACCGTTATTATTATTAATATTATTATTCGTATTATTATTATGGGTTTGTTCTGGTGTATTACTATTATTACCATTACCATTTTGACCATTATTATTGAAACCGTTTCTGTTTCCGTTTCTAAAATTATTATAATTATTAGGGTTTCTATAATTATTTCTTCCCCTATAGTTATTATTAAATCTTCCTCTATAACCATATCTATTATTATTTCCATTAGTATTACTACTGTTTCTATTCATATTATTACTATTACCATTATTTCCATTACTATTCTTTTTTAAAATTTGGTCCCTATATTTTTGGTCTGAATCTTCTCTCAATATTCTCTTGAAATTATCTAAATTCTTTTCATTAGGAGGTAAACTTTCGTATTGTATTTTGGCTATTTGTTGCTCATAACACAGTGCCAACTGTAAATTCTCTAATTCTTCATTCTCTGTGACTTCTTTGCCACTATCTCTTACATCAGTTACTAATTCGTCCCATTTTTTTAAGAATCCCTTCATGTTTCCGCCTGGTTGAAATCGGAATTCCAACCATTTTGCCTTAGCCATATTAGCCGTAACTGAGGTCTTAGTTCCATAAATATTATCTAACTTTTTGAGCATTAAAATTGCGGTGTTACAATCTCGTATTTGTTTCGTTATATCATTGGACACTCTTTCTAGGACAAACGCTTTGGCATTGTCCTGCATTTTGCAGTAATTTAGCATTTCTTTATTTGGCCGAAAATTTAGATCATCAATGTTTTCAATATAGGATTGTAAGAATTCGCTTTCCCCAAAGATGTCGTAATATCCCGCACCTCGGATGGCTGATATGATCATTCTTCGCCAATCCAAATAATATTTGCCATTAAAAACTTTTCCGAGTGGGGCTTGAATGGGTTTAATTTCGTTTGGGGATGCCATTTTTCCTTTTATTTTTGTAAAACCTAATAAATTTTCTTCTCTATTACAAACAGCTATGTATTTTTTATTTTCGTTGGTTTCTTTTTCTAATTTTTCTATTAAATTTTCCTTTTCACAATTTTCCTTTATATCCAGTTTTTCTAAATTTATTTAATCAAAGAATCTGTTCATAAATTTTTCCTTCGATTTAGCAGAACTATAAATTCTGTTCGAAAAATAATTTACTGAAGATTCTGAAATTACAATATATTTAAGGCTACTGATGTCTTCTATTCTTCCGGATATATCTATTACAAAGGACTCTAATACAATTTCACCCGTGAAATATTTAACGTGGGGTAAATTATAGATTTCTGTTTTTAGATCAACTACTCTCTCTCCCTCAAACTTTTTAACCAATTCTTCTAAATCTTCTTTTTTAATATTGTATTCACCAATTTTGGATTCAGACAAATTTATTATTTGGGACATGTACTTTTTCTATGTTATTTAATTTTGGGGCTTCACTTCAAATACAATTTACAAAGTACGAAAAAATAAATAATTTCAACAAATATTACCTTTACAATATTTTTCTCTTCCTGATTTCTGCTGTGGTTTACCGATGATTTATGTTTTCTTCGCTGTTGACCTTGGTACTTCCTGCTTTGATTTTAGTTGTGGGTTGTTCCGAAAAAGTTGGGTCTTCGATGTTGGATCTCGGTTGAGTCCTCGATGACGGGAGCAGGTTTCCGTTGGTTGTCCTCTTGATCTCGTTGGCGGTCCCTCTGGTTTTTGGCGTTCGTTGACATCCAGTAATGGCCGTTATTTGAGTCCGGAACTTCAGCTATTCTTCAATTTTAAATTTTGATTTTTTCAAAATAAATTTAAATTCGAGATACTTTCTCGAAAAACACGATGACTTTTCGTGTGTTATTTAACAGAAAAACATAAAAAAATTTTACGCACAGCAGTAAATCAAATTTCAAAAAATAATTAATTCATCAGTTTAAATTTTCTAAGTCTCTCCTCAAAGTTCTACCGTAGCGATGGCTACCATGATGTGAGGTATGAAGAACGAGGATCGAAAGAACTTGAGACTTTTGACTTTTAAGAAGTTTATTCCGCAACTAAAATATATTTTACAAACGAAAAAGTAAATGGCGAAGCAACAGCGATATGCGATCGAAAGTAGAAAAGTAGAAGGGGAAACACTTCGTGACTAGACTGTACGTGTGACATATATATATAGTGATCGTGATGATGATGATGAAGAATGAGTGAGGTGGGATTTCGTATCAACAATAATAAATTGTGAAAACAGTACACCCAAAATATGTAAAATGAAAATCAATTGTACATTAGAACAGTGATTCCCAAATAATGATAAGCTGCTCTAGAGCAGTCAGGTTTGAATAACCAAATTTTTTAAAAGAGCTGGTTCCTCAAACTGCTCCGGTGTGATAAAGTCTGCTTCTTGCTCCTTTCTGCTCTGATGCTCGAAAGACCAAAACAAATTTTTTTCAGTTTTTTTTTAGGCTGGTTTTTGTTATCAACTAAATTGAATTTAGTTCATATCATTTGCAATTGACATCTCATATAATCAAAGATAAAGAGGGAATCAAGAGAGAAATGGTGGATGTGGAAAGCTGAAATTTCAATAAGTTGTAGTATGATAGTTTAAAATTCTGCAAAAATTTCAGCTCAATCGCACATTTCATTTTTGAAATATTACTGAAATGCCTCCAACTCCTTAACTAGATTGAATCCTTGTCATATTAATCGCCAATCTGAACAGAATTTCAGCGATAGCTCAGCAACCAAATGTAAGATTAAGCTGCAATTTTTCAGAGATATCAAAATTATATTAACTAAGTATCTTGTGAAAATTTGGCTAAAATCATACCCTTGGTTCTTGAAATATCGCTGAAATTGTGCAACTAGATTTAGGTTGTATTACTTGCATAAGTATTCCATATAATGAAAGATATCGAGAGGAATTATGAGAGAACTTTTAGTTTTAAAGAGCTGAAATTTTCACAGAATGTTCAGCTAACATACTACAATATCTCATAAAAATTTCAGCTTTCTGCAATTAGCAGTCCTCTTATAATTTCTCTCAATAACTTGCATTGCATGGAATGAAAAATGATGGAATTTCAGCAGTATTTTGAAAACGAAACGTATGAATTAAGCCAAATTTTCATGAAATTGTTTGTCAACATATTACATACCTCGATGTCTCTATTCTCACCCAATTTCTCTTAATAACTTTGATTGTATTGAAGGGAATGACCGATACTACTTCTTCAGAGCATGAATATTGATGACAGATACTGCTCAGTCCAACATGGTTAGGGTTCCACTCATATTCTGAGTTCAATGGTTTTCATTTTAAATATGATCAGAGCAGGGAGCAGATTAAGAAACCGGGTTTTTTGAAAAACCAAGAGCAGGTGAACCAGGTTCCACAAATGAACAATTTTGCCCATCATTATTCCCAAACTTATTTGAACTGTAACCCATTTCAAGAAGCAGCAAACATTCCTAACATACTTAGTGTAAAATAAACATTTCACATGAAGAGAAAGGTGAAGAGCAGCCAGTGATTTAATTTTTTCAAGTTTCTCTCAAAATCTGTTTGCAACCAAGGTCATATGTAGGATTAAAATTGGGGAAGGGACAAGCAAAAAATTAGATATCTACTTGTGAAATAATTTTTTTGGCTGTCAATGTCGAGAGGAAGATTGATCCTCAATAATTTTTTGTATTTTTGCTTTAGTTTTTAGCATTGAAAATATTTCTTGAGTCAGTTTGCAGAAAAGTGTCTGGCACACAATTTTTACCAGTGCTTTATGCGTGAAGAGTAAAAGAAGGGATAGATAATGATGGAAAAAAAAAGTGGAAGGAGAAAATTATAATGAAAAATAAAAGTGGAGGTGGTAATGTTGTTTCGTTGTTTACAAAGCAAATACAAAAATGAAAGAAAACGAAAAACCAACATTTTATTTATTTTTTTTATTCATTTTCAATGCCCTCCTTTTGTACTTACAAAGTGTAAAATCTGTGTTTTTTTTTGTTTTTTTTACCGACCATTGTGTCTGTAAATGTTCGTAAAAGCTGATGGGCTTGTTTACAAGTATTTTATTTAGCTAGCATATTCGCGAATCTGCAGACAATTGACATTTTCCCGAACCTGAGTCTCGAATATAGGTGAGCATAAATATAGGGTTCATATAAATTTAACGAACGGGAGATTTGTAGCCTACGTGTTGATTAAAATTGAAATTAAAAATTGTTTCACTTTAAGTAGAAATAAATTTCTTTACAATTCCTTTCAAAAATACTGGCTGATAAATCAAAAAAAACAAAAAAAATTGATTTCAATAAATTATTGGTACCTAGCCAGTTAGATAGGCTAACTGTTTACCAACTCCTGCAACAATTCCTGAAGCCAATAAAAACCATAAAATCGTTTTTAAGTACCTAGGTAGGTACTTATATCTGCCTATTCATCGTAAAAAAAATAGACCTAAAATATATATCACATTTCAGATTTAATTTCTCATCTAAGCCTATCACATTAACAAAAAAAAAAAATTGTTTCTTTCGGATTTAAAGAATATTACGAAGGGTGACTGTAGTAATTGTATCTACGTGTACATAAACGAATTCCGTGAATAGATATTATATCCGACGAAAAAGAATCCGTACACTTTTCGAATATTGTAAAAACACTTTTTGAAAGGTAACCTCGACTGATAATCTCTTTCTCAACGTTAATACTCTTCTTAAATAATTTTCCGGGTCGAAAGAGACGCGTATTTCTTTCTTTTTCTAAAACAATTTATGACGTGTTTGATCAATACGTACCTATCCCCTCTACTAAAATTTAAAACCGTATGGTTTTGATTTGAAGCTCGACCTAGTTCAAAAGTTGAAAACTACCTAAAAATTATTTTATGAGAAATTTTTTAACGTTTAGCTCGTTAATTAGGTAGGTAGGAATACGGTATAGTCTTGTTCAACAAAAGTTTTCCTTTCGAAATGAAACTGCAGGAATGGGAATCTCTCTTAACTCCCTTTTATTGCTTTTTTCTCTTTCTCTCTTAATTGTTTTACTGTCGTGTCCATTGCGCCGCATTAATTAATTCTGCAGCATGCATTCGCTCTTCAAATGGCACCAGCGTATCGTTGAGTTTGCACACTTTCATCAATGCCAAACGCTTTAAGCAAATATAAACGATGAAAAACATTTTTAAGTTATTTTTTTTAAGTTTTCTGTCAGTGATAAATTGTGAGGAAGTCTCCTCGGCAAATACCTATTATTCAACTTTTTCACAAAAGTAAGTACCTATCCACTACTTGCATAGATTTGCTTTTATTAGTTATACGAATACATAACATTTGATTATTATACGGATATAGTTTTACTTGAAAAGAATCTGGCTCAGTGACGTATCCGGAAATTAAAAATATATCAATTATAAAACATAATGCAAAATTTTTGAGGCTGTTTCCGGGTAAGCGTGAGAAATATACTGATTTTTTTCCCACAGATTGCTAAGTAACATTCAAATTTTGTCAAATATCAGCTTTAAAAAATTCATTTAAGTTTTTGAATTTAAAAAAAAAAATTTTTGTTAAAAACTATTATTGCGAATTACATGGGATGGGCATTGGAAAGTAGCCTATGTTATAAAGGTTACCTACCTATTAAAAAGTCTATATAAGTACAACTTTTTTGTGTAGTAAATGTGGAAAATATTGATCGAGTTTTCAAAAAAAAAAAAAAAAAAAACACCTGTTCTTATTGAGCACAGATGACGACATAATAACATGTGAAAGAATCTCAAAATGGTCTGATAGATGCTCCTGATTCACACATAAGCTAACGCTTCAAACATTTTTAGCGCAGCAAGTTCCGCTAGAAAATAAGATTTTCAAAAATCATCGACATTTCAAAATACTAGAACAGCGAGATCTGTTAGAAGAGCAAATTTTCAAATGTCATGAAAGTTCTGAACTTTTTTGATGCCAAATTATCTGTGTTTCTTTTTGCGTGAAATAAAAAAACTATCTGGTTCTCAGTTGAACATCCATCATAAGGTTAACTCTAATTACCTGCAGTTGTTTTTCGAAAAATTATAAGATGGTAATGTATCACCTAATCACGCCCCGTCTCTTGGATACGTCACTAATACTGTTCATAGATGGTCATAAATTTTTCAGTTTATTACTTTTGTGCAGTATCCTTAACTGAAGTAGGGAACAACATGTCACATTAAATAAATAACTTAAATTCAAATTCCTAAAAAATAAAATTCAGAATAGGGTATTTACTTTCAACTGGGTACTACAAGGTGAGTTAAATTTAATTCAGATATGAATCAAAATCCTGCTTTTATTTATTAGATAAATACTTAATATTCTGAAATTTTTTTGAATTTAAACCATATATAATTAGTTATTGAAGTAAAATTTATAAAAACGCTGTGGGAAATCTTCACGCTGTTACAACAACAGCACGAAGATCAGCGTTTAAGAATCAAAATTATATTTAAAATTATTGAAACATGCATAAATGTCATTTATAAATAGATACTTTAGGTTAGTTAATGTTGCAATACGAGTATAAGTACCTATACTGTCGCTGTGATAAATTACCTATTTGAATATATCTTCACATATAGGGCATTGATTGTAACTTATCTCATAACAAATTATGAATAAAAATTCGTTAATATTTGAAATTTCTCATAAAATTTTTATTGTGAACTTTCTACGCGATTTTTGTTGTAAAATCAAAAGATTTATGGTCTGTACGTGTCTCCAACTGAGAGAAAAAAACGAAAAAATTTCTATTACAACAGCAAAGTATTATTTGTTCATTTTAAAAGTTGTACAATTCTGGGTAAACTACAATACCTTAATATATTTTCACCTCTACCATAAAAAATTATTGAGAAGTACCTAATATGGTTTTTATGTAGGTTTTCGAAGAAAATCTACGTATTAAAGTCGGTTTGGTATTAGGACAGAGAGTTGGGGGCAGGTTCGTTTGTCGTTTCATGACTCTAAGAATCTTTTACCACTACTAGCTGAAATTCAAATAGGTACGTAGGTACCGTACATAATTATATATAATTGTATTATGTATTGTATTATACACATTTCTATTTCACACGGTACAGGACGCAATTCTTTTCCGATAGTCATAAAATTTGGTACATTTATTTGCATCTAGACAAAAAGGTATTCTATTGTTTTTGGTCCAGATCGTCCGGATGTTATGTTCGGTACATCCTATTATGTTGAATATTTGGTACCTAAATGGTTCTAAAGTACGTAATTTTCGAGCAATTAGTCACGAAGTTTGGTACAGACATTGAATATATTATATTCTAATATTCTGCCATGTTTGGTTTTAATCGGCCCCACGGTTCATGCGTAGACATTATTTGAAAAAATCTTCAACAATAATTGCTAAGAAGAGTGGGTAATTCCAGATGAAACAAAAAATAAGCTGTGTGAAAATCAGGCTTTCTGTTAGTTTATTTCTAAGCAATCGTTTAATAACTCGCGTATGTACCTACGTTTTTTATAACTTCACAACACAATACAATTTATTAAGCATTTCCTTGACACTTCTTTTTAAACATATACATACTCATCTAATTTGTACGTAGCCAGCATTCTGCCAAATACTTTTGATATTTTAATTTTTTTTTTAGTAATTATTATTTATTTCTTTAGTTATTTATTTAATCTAAGTAGACCTACATTTTTCAGCGTAGCTTGCTGCGCTGGAGTTTGTTTCTTTTATTGCTACTGTTCGCCATCAGAGCTGCACTAATGCGAATAGGTACATGTAGCGTTACGTATTTTACGTATAATGAAATTTTACACAGCTTATCTCGTGCTAATTAAGTATAATTTCAGGTCATGCTATTTTTTTTTCTTTTTGAGCTATTTTTTATTTATTTTTTTATTCCTTATTTCATTGTAAAAAATGGACGGGATCGAGGAATTAAAAATTAATTCATTCGTAAGCATCGTACAGTAAAAGGGACATTTCCTTAGCTAAACTTATTCTGATTCATAATTTGTATACTTGCGTCATAACTTCTGCGAATGACTCGAAGACGTTTTTACCTCCCACAGAATCGTATAAATTGTATGTACGAAGGTACCTACAGCTGCAGGAAAAAAGAGATGAAAAAAGAAAATGTAGTGCGAATAAAGTTTTAACATCAAAATCAAAATTTCGTCGAAATTTAACCTTTTGAACATCAATTGCCCGTACTCTTTTGGTTTCGAATTTATTCACAGACTGAGACTATGTACCATAATTATTAAGCTGGTATAAAGTGTATAATCAATATTTTCGTATTTTTCCAGCCCAAAAATGGTTATCGTAGGTACCTAGGTATCTACTATGATGTGTAGATATAGGTACCTACCTGAATAAATTTATACCGTATACCTATGATATGATTTGAATTTATTCGTGGCCTTAATGTATCTACCTATATTTTTTGTGACAAATCTTCGATTGTAAAAGACTGTCGTTGCTTATAGGTATTGGCAAGAGACGCAGAAATTTCACTTGAAAAATCGAAAGAAAGCATAATAAATGATGTTGGTACCGCGTGGTAATCAAAATTCTAACCCTCTATCGTTGAATGACCGTTAAAAATTCATTCACGTAAGAACGTAGGTATACCTACGGTATAGGTATACCTACAATTATAATTCGTGATTGACAACTTCTTCGTTTAATTTGGACAAGCTATATCTATATTATGCTACATTAAATACACTTCCTGTGTAGCTGTAAACGTTAGTAAAATCCAGTGTGTCTTTTTTGTCCATTTATACGCTCAAGGAACTACATGATCGTCGCCTCCCAAATTTTGCGTTCACGGAATCCATTTGGCATTGCTGTGCATGTGTTCGATGACACATCATTCTCGTACAAATTTCTCAATCACTCTTTTCTGTTTCAAGCGGTTATCTTGGCGAACAACAATGAAATCGTATCGCATAGGCAAACGTTATACTGGAACTACCCGCAGTTGGTTTATTTTCCGGTACGTATAGTTACTTTTAGTCAAAACTAATTAGCCACCAACCTGTACATGAAATTATTATCTTCCCAGATAGGTATATACAGTACACGTACCTACGCAAATAAATAAATTTCCAATTAAATCAGTCAAACATACTGTAAGTGAAATCATAATAACTCATGCTATAGTACCTACCTTGATTACGCTTAAAAAATTTTGATACTCCTAACTGATATTATGGGCGTTGCCAAAGACTTTTAAACCGAGAATCGACAGTCGAAAAAATTTTTGCTTCGAATAAACAAAAATTCAAACAAACATTTATGAACCAAATTTTTTTATCCTGGTTAACTATCGCCAGTCTCCATATATAAGGAGGAAAACACGTGCCGTCGCACATTTTAGGGTTAGTCTTCCTTGGACGATTTTTAATGGGTGGCAGAAGCGTAGGAACGTTTTTAATTTGGGAGGAGGTACTAGTTGAAAAATCAAAAAACCTATAAATTTGAAATATCTTTGCAGCAGTGTCAAATGCGGGATCGGGGCTACTAGTAATTATAACCCTCGGATTCTTCTCAATCATTGGAATTATTTTAGAAAACCCTAACGCAGTGATACTTCGCTTGAAAATCCAGTTTACCAATTTTTATTGACAATATGAAGAAAAAAAAAAAAAAAACTTAAATTAATGCAATACAAAAACACGCTCATAATCCTTTGCGCCATAAATAAGAAAAATAAACTTCAACTTCTACCGAACTTGCACTCACATAACGACAATCCATTGTGAAAATTTCAGCCCGATCACTTTGGTAGTTTTCTTGAAATCGTGAACTAAAATTCTTTTCCACTTTCCTGGAAAACTACTGAACAAATAGGCATCAAACTTCTGTCAAACTTACATATATATAAGGAAAATCTATCGTGAAAATTTCGACTTAATCTCTTCAGCAATTTCCTCAAAATTCTAGAAGAACATTGTTCCAGCAATTTTTTCTTTTCTAGTTATTTCGGAAACTATAGAATAAATAAGTAACAAAATTCTATCAGACCTTCACTAACATAAGGAAAATCTGTCGTGAAAGTTTCAACAATATCCCTATTGTAATTTCTTCAAAATTCTATAAAAACCATTTTTCAAGGATTTTTTTGTTCTCCAATTTTTTCAAAAACTACTGGACCGATAGGCATCAAACTTCTTTCAAACTCAGTCCTATATAAAGACTGCGTTTCTTGAAAATTTCAGCTTTATACCTTTTGTAGTTTTTGCAAAACTACCTTGAACCGAAAATTCTTTCGCTCAATTTATTCTCTTCTGGTTTTTTCAGAAACTACTTAACAAATAAGCACCAAACTTTCATTTGACTTACACTAACATAAAGAAAATCTACCGCCGGACCACTATGAGATCACCATCTAGGTATCATTTAAGAAAAAGTTCATGAAAATCAATTCTATAAGCGGGGCTGTCAAGCTGAATAAATAAAACTTAAGCTGTATGATTTTGGCTTGCTCTTTAGAAAATATAGCTTCGGCTTGAAACATTCGACTTTTGGCTTAAATATTTTCTTAAATTTGGAATTAAATAACATGAAATAAATTTTTTTAATCTCAAAATTTATGAAAATACTAGTAATTTGTTAATCAAAAGAAAAGCTAATAAAATTGTGGCAAAGCCAAAACTGGAAGAAAAAATATGGTTTTCAGCTAGCTTTTACCTTGAAAAAAATAAAGCTTAGGATTACAACTTAAAGCTAAGAATATCAAAAATACAGCTTTTTTTTTCTTTCAGCTTTTGGATTTCAATTAGCTTGACAGCCCTGATTCTAAGAATAAGAATTTATACTCAACAAACATTTAAAAAGTGGGATAAATTCAGATCGAACTGATAAGGAACCTCACGTTTTTTGGAAGTTGATTAAAAATATGATCTTTCTTATTCTTCAGATCACATGTAAAATTTTGGAACATATAGTGATACTTTGTATCCCTGTACCCCCCATTCCTATGCGACTGATGGGTGGTACTTTTGAGTAATTACAGCTGAGGGTTGTTGGTTGATCAGAAGTGGAGGGAGGAATGATAGAATCCGATGGCTCATTGTCACCCAATATGAATTTTCCAATCATGTACATATGTGAGAATTCCAAACACACCGTTATTTAAGTCAGATTGGACGTAGCTGGCAGTTTGAATTGACGACACTTCAAGGTTGGGGGCCAAACACCAAACTATGGCATAGGCAAAATTAGGGGGCGGGAGAGTTAAATCTCCCAAGCAAATTGCTCAGCCCAACTCCAGAAACTTTCATTAAGGAGGATGAATTACTACGTAAAAATCATTTAAAACTATCCTGGAGAAGCCTAATCGTTTAATTTTGCCAGTGTAGGCCTTCCGGTACATTACATAGATACTTCTCCCTTTAACTCAACCATGTAATTTAATAGTAAAAGAAAGAAATATAGAAAAAAATAGGTGAAATGTGGAAATTGTAACGTATATTTTCGTTTATTTTTAGATATGACGAACATATTCGTCTACACGTTTTAGAATACCAAAAACGTAGGTATTCATCAACAATAAAACATCCTATAACTCTTTATAAACAACCACTAAATTACCCGTATTTGATTTTATGAATATAAATACATTGTCTGTATCCTCATGATCTAATTGTGCCTGTTTCTCGAGTATATTGCGAGTCAGCACAACCCTATAATAACAACACCCTACCTCACTTAGCCTATCCAACACGTACACTTACATACCCCAAACGAGTATATAAACCTTCGATTCGAAGGAATAAGACACAGTTCCTAGACAGTTACTTCTTAGTACCTAGAACCTCTCTTACAGAGCTACTAGTGAACAGACAGTCTTGTCTAAAGGGTTGTAATCCCATATGTTAAACTTATTGTATAAAAATTAACGTAGTAATTGATGTACTGTTATCGTACAACTTATTATTTTATTAAAAGTGATAATTCAAACTTGTGTTTTAAATATTATTGAGTCTCTCATATACCTTAAGGTCCACGATAGTTGTGGATGTTAAATTGAATATTTAAATTATTATAGTAGTATTAATGCTTATCCAGTGTTTAATATCTGTGTATGGTGTAACACTGAAAGTGGTTCTAATTAGGTACTTTACCACCTCTTTTGGCCGTTACAGAAATTATCTTTTAACTTTTGCATCAAAACCTTTATTGATGTCATGTACCTAAAATCCAGCAGGTTAACTTGATGTTAAAATAGTGGGAAAAAGTGTAGAAAATTTCCTCTCCAAAATACAAATTAATTTTTCTCGTTTACATTTAACGTCGCAAAAATAATCGAGTAAAAATTTATCGAATGTTTGATTTCAGAAATTTTATACTAGGTATAGGTACCTACCTATAAAAAACCACTTTCTTATTGGATATATCCAATTTTGAGCAAATATATATTACACTAATTTTGTTCGCGATGAAATTCACTTCGACAAAAATTAAAAGTTGAAAAAATTATGGGGGAAAGGAAGAGATATTGTCTATATAACGTGAACACTGAAGCCCTCTAGAATTTCGAAAGATTTTCATTGCTGGCATTCATTACATGTGAACGGACAATGGACATCCGCCCTTGAATAATTTTAAATGGATTCTGCATTCTATACTCGTTGATGGGACTAATTACCAAGAATTTTCATCAAGTCTTCTTTCAATCGTTCAAAAGAGTCAACGAATTTAAAATTAATAACCTCTATGAAAAGGTTTTAGGTAAAACCTTTCTCATCTTCTCCCCTATCATCCTTAATCACGCACTGCTTGGAAAAAAACAACTTCAACTGACATTTCATGAGTTACCCTCAAACTATATTCCTTCAAATGTGGACCTAATTCCTTTCTCTTACCAATCTGTAATAATTCAATCCGGCTTAATTTATTTCAGACTCCTATGGTCCTATCTCCAGCTTCATATAAACTGCGAGTTACGGGTGTCAGCTCTAATGAGATTACAATCTTCGACGAGTCATCAGAGCTTATTTACCATGAAGCATTTGTCTGTGTTTCTTTTCAAACAACTAGGCCTATTTACCGATCAGGACAAACTGGTAAATACTAAGTATACATATTTACACCAAATTACAAGACACCTAGCAGTTACCTACCTACTTCATATATGTTATCCTAGTTTATATAGTTATGTAAATACTTGAGTTTTCAAAACACTGAACTATCCTGAAGGAAAGAAACATTAGTTATGTCGTCAGCACGAAATATTTGAGGCAAGAAAGAAAAAAAAGGCTATAAACTATAATCGAAAAATATTTTAATTCAGATTGTAGGTATATAATAACATTTTCCGATCATATTTTCATATAAAATTTGCAAAAATGAACAACACAAAGCTCTTTACAACTTATAACACTCATACATGCTTGGGAGAAGTTCAGAATCTTGAAAAATATAGAACCAAAAGTTAACAGAAATATCAGAATCACTTGGATTAGGTACATTAAATTTGCGTGTTCACTTCCAGAAACAATAATAAATAATTTATGACAGGCACACGTGACCTGCTTTTAGTCAAAAACTCAAATTCGTACAAAACCCGTAGCCTATATTCATTCATTAGAGATATAGGAAAAGAAATTAAATAATGACAAATGAACGTAAAATGCAGCATTCATAGGATTGGTAGTTCGATTTTTTTTGTTTACACATTTTAAATTATAAATAATTAAATAAATATAATTTTATTTTTGCAGTTCGATTCAGAATATTAGTGCTTGAAACAACTTTGCTGCCTTTCAACGATGTTATGGATGTTTTTATATTAGTAAGACGGAAAATTCTAATCGACAAATCGAATATAGCAATTTTATGTGCTGATTCTACCAGAGAAAAAAACTATATCAATTAATTTTTTCTGCACAGGACCCTGATAACTTTGCAATCAAACGCTGGCTGTCTGTATATACAAATAATGGTAGTATACCTTACACTCTGTGAACTGAAAAACGATATACCTACAGTGTGTTCGGAAATAGAACAGCATAACTTTAAAGATCGATTTTTGGAGTAAAAAAAAAAACAAAAACATTCACAGCTTGGTGAAAATGAATCACATAATACTTACTTCCTCGTGCTAAATTTCGTTCATTTTTGTCAATATTTGAGGAAGTTGCTTACGTTTTTCGATTCCCCTACCCACTGGGGTATGATAAATAGAAAAGAAAGCATTTTTTAGGATTTTACAAAAGGAACTTTCTTGTTTTTCTCAAACCAAAAATTCCATCCTGGCAGTTACACCGTTTAATTTCCGGACACCCTTTATATTATTTATCTCTATAACGAAAAATTTGAGAAACAAAAAAAAAAGAAAAAAGAAAAAGAACCCAATTATTTATGTTAAGAGACTTTAACTCACGGATATTATAGCCTTAATTAAAGTAAGCCTAATGTAAGTAACTTCTTCAAATCGACTGATTAATCAGTATCGCAATTTCCTATACCTTTAGGTGTTGCTAGTTTACATTTTAAATTGCCCAAATTAACCAAGGATGGGTTATGGAAAATTCGAAGTAAAATAAATAATCAAATCAATGAAAAGCATTTCATTGTGCATACATACTACCAACCTTACTTCGAGGTATTCACAACGTATTATTTTTTCTTCCGCAATAAAAACAACAATTAGATTAATTTTCGGAATAAAACTTTAAAATACAGTACATTTTGTTTTCAGGTGATAGTTGAATGTCTACCTTACACAAATCGAGATGAGGATAAAATTACAGCCTTGGTTTATGGAATATTTTCTTCTCAAAAATTTATTCGAGCCAATGCGTCTATTTCGTGGTTTGTTCGTAAATATTCAAATTCTTCGGAGTTTATTTTTATTCATTCTGACGCCATTTTCGTTGTAAGTAGACCTACATGGCTAATGGGTATAGTCTGCTTGTGATTGTTGAGAACGTTAAAAATGTTAATACAGTGTCGTTTATTGATCTGGGAACTCTTTTGTTTATACATATAGAAAGAAGAAAAAAAGACGATATCTCTTTCAATGCACCGCTTAGAAGCCTTCTTCGGTGACAACTCGGATATAGAAGTGAAAATTGTTGCAAATCTCACCGAATTTATGAGCGGAGAAATGGTCTCAGGATTTAGTCACACTCGTATAGCTACGAGAAATACGTTTATAAAATTTTTGTCGAGATCACCGATGATATTTACCCCTGAAAACGTCTTCAGTGGCTATGTAAGTACCACAATATACGAACTACTTAATAATTATTATTTGGTAGGTAATAATAATTTCCGTGTATTTTTTTTTTGATTTTTCACTTGCTATTTTCACAATTGATTATTGATAAAATTGAAACCTCGTAAGACCATCAGCATAGACAAAGTCTCACTCTAAGTCGCACTTGAAACTGAAAAAGTTTCTAAAGTAAATAATAAAATATTCATTGAAATTTTTCAGTTTCAAATTTTAAATTTTTTGATTGAAACGTAGGTAAATCGTCGGAACATACTACCTATTTAAAGCGTTTTGGTGTTATGTCCAAATAATTATCAAATTTTTGATCTTTTTCACAAAATAGGTTATTTTTGGTGAAATTTGATAAAGATAAAAATAAATTAAAAAACACGATGAAGTTGAAGAATGAATAAAATTACATTGATTCGTATAAAAACTTTTTTTTTTTAGATATATACTTATTACCTACATAATAAAAAATTTTAAAAACTTTTACCACATTGGTTTTAATCTCGAATCTTCAACTTGAGATAAAATGAATAGTCTACTTACTTAATCCACATATGGGAATTTTCACTACCCATTTTTCACCCTTTATTTTTCCAAACGAATTTTTTTGTATCAAGCGTGACAGTAGCCGATAATTTTCTTTGAAACCTACACCAGAGGATATAATGCAAAGAAAATATGCTCCATTAACTTTCCGTTCATTGACAAGGGCAAAACCGAGGGGGCACAGGGGACGATTGCTCCCATGACCATTGTTAACTAAAAACAAAAAATATTATTGAAAAAATAAATAAATAAACTTTAAAGAATAAAAAAAATAAATAAATAAATAAATAAATAAATAAATAATAAAATTCTTTAATTTTAAATAAATAAACAAATCAAAAAAAAAGTCTTTACAATAAAATATAGAAACATAAAATAAACCATTTAAAAACAAAATACTCATAATAAAAAAATAAATGGTAATTGGTATATAAAATTTAAATATTCCAACCAAACGAATCTTGTCACATTTCAAATTTGGAAAAAATTTTAGCAATAAATATGCAAAAGTGAGTTCCATAGATACTAAATTTTTGAAATTTTCGAAAGCAGCAAGCAAAAAAAGTAATCAATTTTTAGCCCCCCTCCCTTGAAGAAGTTCTGGCTACGCCTCCACTCGTTCGATTGGTGTTCATTAATAATCAAAATTATCTAGTACAAAAATATGATTAAAAAATTTTTAATTCTCTGATATCAACAAATCTTAAACGTACAAGATAATTACATAAATGGAATTTTGACTTAACTTACAAAATACAGTTTACTGCTGTTCAATTAGCAACTATGGGAAGAGAATGAAAAATTATTTTAATTATACACTTTACTGGATATTTCTTGAGAAGCCCCTCATTTACCAAAACTTTAACAGCAGATAAGACATCTTGAGACACACAAAAAAATGTTAAATAAACATATGTGTCCTATTCACAAGGAATAAAGAACTGGGTAGGTATATAAAATTTAAATATGACATTGAGAGAAAATTTATGTTATTTATCTATGAATACTCATAGTACACGTCATGTGGGAAGAAACAAGGTTCTTTTCTCTTTTTACCCTTTCTTTATTAGCTTAATTTGCAACCAATTAAATTTTTAGCACAACTGTGGAAAACCCCGATGCATTTTTTGTACAAGATAGGCCAAAAGTAAAAAGAACCTTTCTTGAAACTCGTGATAATCATTATAGGACTACATAGTCGAATAACAATTATGAAGAAAATTTTTTTCAAATCATGTGTAGCGAAAAAAGACGGCTACAAATAATAAAAGCACACTGGTGATTAAGAAAAACTCACGAAATATTATTAAACTTGTATTAAATTTAATATGACAAGTTTGCTAAATGTTTACTACCACTAAAGTAAACTCTTAACATTAAAACACAACTGCTTTCATAATATTAAAGTTGAAGAAGACAATTTCACATTGACTGTTATTAATATTTATATTAAATGCATGAACGAATGGGAAAGTTTTCTTGTGAAGCTTTAATATTATTGGTCCGTTTAATGGAGAAGAACGAAACATTAAGTAGACGATAAAGTTTTAAGGGGAAAGAAAAAGTAGAAAGTGCGAACGGTAATATTAGGCTAAGACATCAACAAGTTGATCAAGTTTGTTGAGCTTGCAAAAGTTCGAGGTAATAATTTCATGACTACGTTTTTCCTAGAAGAAAAACGTGTAGAATGGAATGTAAAGCCAACAAGTGGCGTGACAACCGAATGTGAGCTTTCCGGTTGAAGCTACGTCTACTTTTTCGTTAATATTAACTAACTATCTTAATATTAACTGTATGAAAATACAATTTTAACGGCGTATTTTCATTACATCATGCTTTTGGGTGTTGTTATGTCTACCAGCTTGGGTGAGGAGTTGCTCGAATCTGTACTGAATATGAACGAGATTGCTCGTACTCCCTGGGTATTTCTTTATTTTTCGATGTTATCATTATAGTGAGGAAAAATATACGAAAATTTAGCAAAGCTGAAACTACAAAATAAAAAGTCGGCTTCTCATTTCTTTTTTAAAATTAATACTTTATAATGTTCACAATGTTTTTGTACAAAGATTTCATTCTTGACTTGAAGAAAAATGGTATCAGGTTTGATGAAGATAATAAAAATATTGAATGTGTTATTGAAAGTGAAGAAAGTTTTGAAAAATTTTCACAAAAGCTGAAAGAAGCTGGCATTTCATTTTCAATCCGTTCATCAAATACTAAAAGTCAATGAATTCTGAAAAGGTATCTTCTTACCTACTCAATTAACTTCAGACCTGTCACACACATCAACTAAGCTACAAGCTGGCTTAAATTTGACATTACATCAATAATCTACAAAATAAATTAGGGTACTTAATTTTTTGGTAAATGTAAATTGAAAAGTGAAAAATTCCAACTCTCCAGTCTCCATTTATTCTAATGATAAAAAATCTGATAACTGAGACTTGTATTTCTATACCACTTTGCATGATTCACTGAATCATTTGAAAACTAACACCTCACCCAAGCTGGTAGAAATAACAACACCCCATGCTTTTAGGCCTATATTCACAAATGTCACTTTAACCTCCCTTCACTTAAACTTCACTTAAAAATGATTTTTGGCACAATTTTGTATTCAAGAATGTGGTAACATTTTATTTTTACATCGGAACTCTCATAAGAAATACAATGTTCCCACATTTTCAAGTACAAAATTGTGCAAAAAACTTTTTTAAAGTGAAATTTAAGTGAAGGAAGGTTAAAGTGACTTGTGAATATAAGCCTTTGTATACTTTTAGCTCCTTGTAAGCACTGAAAAACGGGACACAATTTGTTGGTTAAACATTTATTTTTTTTAAGTTGTACTAAGTGGTAACAATGATTAAAGAATAGCTAGTGGGGGAGGCTTTCAAGAAACACCCTGGGGTAATAAAAAAATGTGAAGCCTTAGTGCCTTTACGAGTCGTATTTTTGTTTTAAATAAAATAATATATATTTTAGGGAAGCGAATTCAAGTCAAAACCATAAAAAATATTAACAATAATGTATCATAATCCACAAAAAAAGGGTTTCCAAGAAATGTATTTGCGAAATTTACGACAGAATCGAATAAAATAGGTACCTATAATAATTTCGTCTTCGGTGAAAATAAGAATTATGAATTTACACAAAATAATGCAATGATTTACCCATACGTTGATTTTCCAGAAAGATAGAGAATTTATTCGTTTATTTTCAAGGTTGCTGTCTTTTTTGAAGATCACGAACACATTCCTCGTGAATTTCTAGCGAAGTCTACGGTGAAAATACAAATTACGACTGACGCGTCTTTTTCAAACGGAAAATTCACCTCGGAAATTGAATTTAAAGGCTCAGCCGACGAGGATGTTGATACATCAACAAATTTTTATGACAAACTTATCAAAAAAACGATCCGAGAACGATTTCTGGAGACCAGCATTATTCCGTTTTCCTTCGACATACCACCAGCAACTACGCGGGTCGAATTAAAAGCAATTTTTTTAACCTTCGATGGCAGAAGAATCGAAGACAAAATGCCTGTTGTGAAAAAATATCTGCCCGAAGGAAAATATATTAAAGTTTGGACGTCGTCCGAGAATTTATCTATCGGCGATGATGCAGTTTTTCACGTGAAAATGAATTTTGAAGTTGAAACATTCTATACTTTAGTGAGTGAGTTAATTCGTTGTGACCTTTTTCGCAATAAGATCGACACCTTGGTTTCAGTGGCGCAACTAGGATCGGACAAAGGGGACTGGTCTCCCAGTGGCAGATTTTTGGGAGCGTTAAAATTTAAGCTATAAAATACGTTTTCTTTTTCTACCTCGCAATAGCCACGCTGCAGATGGGTGCAAAGGAGGCTAGGAGGACATACCCCCAAAATTTCCCCCCATAAAGGTGAAAAATTTTGGAAAATTCTGAAAAACTGTCCATTAACATTTTTGCTCGCTCAGTCGCTCCGCTCGCAACAATGAGCATCACCATCTATAAAGATGTATCCAGCAAAACAAAAACATTCCGCTATGGATCCGCCACTGGGTGGAGATGGCACACTGCCTTGTCCCCAGGCCGAAAATCCCTTGTTGCGTCACCGCATGGATTTTTGTGATTTTGTATTAATTTTACCAGCATTACCAGCATACTTGTTCATTTTTTTACTCAGATTGTGGCTAAAGGGATTGTGTTAATGCTTGAAGAGCACAAACTCTCATCTAGCCCATTTTCTTCCATTACATTTTCAAAATTGGCTTCTCCAGAAATGGCTCCGTTATTTCACTTAATAATATATTGTTTCTTCGAAAAGAATGGTAGCATTTTAAGCGATACTGTTTCTGTTCCAGTGAACGGATTTTCTCGATATGAAGTAATATTTATTTTAAAAAGTTTTTTGCATTATAGCTCGCAGCAAAAACATGACAGTTTTTCTGTTTTTTTTTTTTTTTTTTTGGTTTTCTTTTCTTTTTTTTTTCAAGTCAGACTACATTGGAAATTAATACTGGAAAAGATTTTCGCGCGCAAATGGTTGAAGCCGTGGCTAGTGGCGCAGAGGGTGCTTTTATTGGAGTACAAGCCGTTCGTTCGATGGTTTATCACCTCCAAGGTGGTCAAGAAGTGACCATTACAGAAATCACGGATAACTTTCTGTCTACGTTCGAGAAAAATTACAAGTAAACGTTGATCATTCTGTAAACTTTAGTTTTTCTTTACTTTTTATGACTGTTGTTTAAATTTACGTAGGTACTTTTGTGAAATCTTCCATAAATTTTATTTTTCCATGCTTCTCAATGACATAGAGATCTATCAGCTTGGTCTTTCTCTACCCCTAATTCGCTTCCTTTCCCAACAAAAATCATTATTATTTTTATAAGGACTCCTGATTCTTACTTTTTTTCATTTTGTTAAATTCACTTAAAGACCTCATATTTGATTATTGATAATCCCTTCAGAAATTATTTTCTGGTTACGCCCCTGTTCGTTTCGAAGGTGCTTTTTAACGTAGAATCACTCATCCTTGACGCTGGGACAAAAAAAATGTTCACTAATCCATTAATTGATAAATTTATCAATTTTATTGAATAAATTAATATTATCTGACTAAAAGTCAATCACCTTCTTGAAAATATCTTAAGTGTGTCTAACTTTGTAGGCACCTATTTTAACTTTGCAACAAATATCTTTGCCATAATTATAACTACCTCAAGCTTGCGAAAATATCCAATTTCTACGAATCAGTGATCCCCAAACTTCTCTCGATGGTGTCTCTGTTTCCCATCGTTTAAGATCTTCGCCCCTCTTAGCTCCTCGCTACTCCCGTGATTCCCTTCTGCCTTTAAAATAACACAATTTCTTGGAGTAGTAGCTATCATAATATGCATGGGCATGTTGAACATGAAGGGTTCACTTGCGCTCTCCTGAATTAATCTCATTCCCCTTAATTTGAGAACCATGTCTACAAATGGCGCAAAATCAATGTACCTACTTGAAAGTTTCAGCTCTTCCCTATCACAGCTCAGATTTAAGTACCTATATTAAACCATTACACTACTTTCATGGTTGACGATATCAATTTTACGCTGCTTAAATTAAATGCTTCGAACATATATAGGCCTAATTTTTTCGATACTTATTAATTCAGAATAAAAATATTGTTTCAAGGTCCATAAGCAAAGTGACCTGGCTCTCAAGAACCGGTGAAAAAGCCAAAATCAGCCACTACTTTCCCTCTCACGATTATGCCATCGATACAAATCACACTTTCAGTTTGAATAATGTAGTTCTTATGACGAACATGAAAGTTCCTCAAAGTGAGCGACATCGTAAGTAATTTAATAATAAATTTATTACTCCAGAGGAAAACTTATTTACTTATTTTAAATATATACGCTTTAAATACCTTTGAAATTCAAACGTTATAATTTCAGGTGAATGCCATACTTTTAATAAGTTTTTGCCTTGTTTTACTGATGAGTGCTTTGCACCAGCAGCCTTATGTGACGGTTCGTTCGATTGTTTTGATGGTACTGATGAAAGCAATTGTGAGAAAAACATCTGAACTCATTATTAAATGCATATATGCAAGGGCTGTTCTAGGCGAAGGCGAAGCAGGCGGTTCCCCGCAAGTTTATGAAAGAGCCAAAGTGGCCCAAGTCATCTTTCAAGAAATACAGAATATTATGTGTGCGCTTATCAGAAGTGTGGCACCACACTAGTGAACATAAACTGCAAGATATGTGTGGAGTATGAGATACTGGATGTCCTATTAATTTTTTCTAGTATGTGGCATACCTATTGCAGAACTCACTGAAACAGTAAAGAAATGTTTCAGATAGTAGGTATTGCTCATTTCCAATTGGAAGGAAGAAAAGTGTTGATACCTGTGGGGATTTGTCCCGCCTTGAGGCTCGGCCTCCGCCGATAGGCGATACGTCGATTGTAAGATCGACGTATCAATAATTAATAAACAAATTACGAACTCACACATCGTCTATATAGACGATGTGCGGTTGTCTACGAAGCGGGCTATGTAAATATATACGTAGCCACTCGCTTATACGTAGCCAGGTGCGGCCCGCATATACCCGCGCCATACCAGCTACGTTTGCCCTGCATTACCCGCAGTTTCTTGGCACTGTATGCTGCATAGGTTGGCTGCCTACACACCAAACGATGTAGACTTATTGAGACACGACATTTATCCTTTTGATGTGTGGTAACTCGCCCGGTTCCCACACGCTGGTGACCCCGACGTTTTAGGTAAGTCTCGACTTTGGTAAGTCTTGAGGTATAAGAGGTCTTTGGACCCCTTAAGGCGCTAGCAGCGCTATTACTCCCTCCGGGCGCTAGAAGCGCTGGCACTAGCAGCACTTTAAATGAGGTGAGGCTAAACATAAATATTACAATTGTGGTGGTTGAAAAATTTTTACAACCATTCTCTGGAGTCATTTTTATGTAATTGGTAGTGATCTAGTTTATGCAATTTGCTAGTGATCACTCCCAAATTAAAGTCTGTTAATAGAATTTTACCCCCCAGATAAATATATTTGCCAGTCTATTAAGGACTGGGCAGGGATAAACAGCACTGGAGGACCCAAGTGAGAATCATCCTCTCACCCCTCCTGCCTCTGCAGCTAACCTCCAACCTACTGTATCCACATCTGATACAGATAGGAAAGCTAGAAGAAATCAAGCACAATTGTTAGAAATCAATATCTCACAAGAGGAAATAACAGTTCGCAAATTAAGAAGTGGTAAAATACTTCCTGCAGATTCCGTTTTAGCTGAAACTCCTAGTTTTGTTGCTGAAACACAAATCTTAGGTTGCAACACAAATACTCTTGGTCAGTCAGTAAACTCTGCAAATCTGCAAAATAGGATGGAATCTCTTGAGGATAGAGCTAGGTTAGCAGCCCAACAAGCTGCAGAAGCCTTGCGCCTACAACAGCAGACGCAAGCCGAAAATGAAAGGCTCCATCAAGAGTTAGAACAACTCAGAATACAGCATGAACAACCTCCGGTTCAGCTACCTGCTGGTCATCCCGTTGGTCAAGAAAATTTAGACATTTTCAACCAGTTCATGCGATTCATGGAAATTCGAGAGCAGAACGGAGCTCCAAATGCGAAAAATTAAAATAAAAGTACCAGAGTTCTTCCCAAGCGAAGTAGATGTCTGGTTATCATTACTCGAAGGCAAATTCAAAAAAGAAAAACTCCCAGATGAACTCAGATATGAACACATCTGTGGAGATATGCCAGCTGAAATAATGAGGACTGTTCCAAATATAATGGAATGTCCAAATGATGTAGTTAATAAATATGAGTGGTTTTGTAATAAAATCCGAAACATCTATGGTAAAACCGATGATGAAGCCATCAACCAAGTCATGGGTGGCTTGAAACTTGGAGATGAAAAACCTTCAGTATTCATGGCCAAATTAATCAAGACTGGTGGCAAAATGGTTACACCAATGGTAATTGCAAATCAATTTTGTAAGCAATTACCCACCAGTGTCTCACAACTAATATACACACTTGGTGCAAATCATGCAGAAAATGTAGAAAGACTGGAATATCTAGCCAAGATTGCTGATGATGCCCTACAGGCCAGTGTCAACCGACCCTCTGTAGCTGCCTTATCATCAGAGGTTGAGACTAACAAGCTGAGAGCACAAATAGCCCAGCTAAACAAAAATTTTCGCGAATTAAAAAATGAAAATAGAAACTTAAGAAAAATGAATTCAAATCAGAAAAATAATAACTCGAAAAAACGCGATTATAGAAATAATAATAGGCAATCTAGGTCCAGAGACTGAAAGCCTAACAATAATTCAGAAAAAAGGGGTTGTAGCCTAAGAGGAACTCCCCCTCGCCCAAAATCTAAAAGTCCCAACCGAAAACCATACAACAATAAGTGGTGCTACTACCACAATCTATTTGATGAGAAAGCCACTAAATGCACACCAGAATGTGCCTGGTGGGCTGTAAAAAGGCCTGAGTCATCAAACTAGAACAAGGGGCCCTCTCTGCGGCTGATGCCCCCTTGGAAAAATATTCACGCCGCCTGTTCATAAAGGACAGGACAACTAGGAGAAGGTACTTGGTAGATACAGGTGCAGACCTAAGTATCATACCAGCTAGCAAAACACAAAAAGTACAAACTCCGAAATACTATCTCCGTGCAGCAAATGACCTGAACATTTCTGCCTACGGCTTAGAGACTAGCAAAGTGAACATTGGTTTGAGACGTGACATGACGTGATCCTTCACGATTGCAGATGTCCCAAATGCGATCCTTGGTGCCAACTTTCTAGCACAATTTGGCTTGTTGGTCGATTTGAAAAATTCTAGGTTTATCGACTCAACTACTGGTTTATTTGTGGAAGGCAAATCGCTAATGTACAAAATTGATGAAGCGATAGATAGCTGCAGCAAACTTAATGAGAAATTGATGAAAATCTTTTCTCATTTCCCTGGCATAAACCAGCCATGTTTCAAACGAGACGCTCCCTATAAACATGACACAGTCCATGTAATTGAAACAAAAGGACAACCATGTACTGCGAGAGCCAGGAGACTTGCTCCTGATAGGCTCAATACAGCTAAAGAACTATATGATCAAATGATCAAGGAAGGAATAGTCCGACCATCAAATAGTTCTTGGAGCTCGCCGATTCACATGACGACGTTGCATGCCCAATGCAGCTGCTGAACAAAACAAGCTATTTGCATTGTGCACCTCAAACAAAAAACGGGATAAAACTCCTATTGTTTGGGACACTGAAGCTGAAAAAGCCTTCGAAAGTGTTAAAAATCTGCCACCCGGTTCCCACAATACCTAAAGAGAATTTCAATTATTAAAAAAATTGACTGAAATTACAAGATTTCTACAACTGAGCTTTAAAACCTCTCCAATATTAACATTAGGACTCAACACTCTATTCATAGCTTGGTTCCTTACTTACCAACACACCTATATTAATTAATAGTTCATATTTTTGTTTATTGAGTTTGTTTTTATTTTTATTAATAAGAAATTTGTTTGAGAATTGATTGTCTTATAGCCTATACGTGTTAGGGTGAATTTATATCTTCCTAGAAAACATTTAAAAGATAGGAGGAAAATTTGGTTCTCGCCTGCTACAAACATTATCCTTGAACCACCCCTGCACATATGCACTCTAATTCCTATAAATTATTAATTCTAACAACCATATTTATATTGTTACAGGTCCTTCAAAAAGCGAGAGTCAAGAAGCATATTTCCTTAATCGAATCAATTGGCATTCTGTTAGTGCCTATATTTTTCATTATTTTTTGGAATTCGATTTAATTTTTATTATTAATCTCATTCATCAAGTTAATTTATAATGTTTTTGATTTGAAAAGCTACTCCTTGTAGAAGCCATCTGGTTTGCCTAATTCATGTCAATGAATCGTAAATTGCCATTATTGATCCAAAAAGCGCAGAGATTATTTCAAATCTATATCCAGGTCATTATTTCAGGAGGAGAAAACACAGGGATGCAGCAAAAGGCTTTTTTTTAGGGGGGAGAAAGACGAAAATTGACAACTAAAATTTTATAAATTACCAACTGCTAAAAAACACCAAACATACTGTAATGACTAAAAGAGGTGTGAAAGTACTAGAACAAAACTTCTTTTGGGGATGATTACACTTTCTTCAAGTACAAAAATATTCAAAGGAATATTATTAGTACTCGAGAATTAAATTCAATCAACCTATTTATTTATTATACACAACTATTGTGGACCTTAACATCAAGAGAGACCTTAAATAAAGTTCAAACACAAAGTAAAATTCAATAATCTATTTAAATAATAATTTTTACATACAACAGTACAGTAAAATATTCAAGATAGTTTAAGACGACTTAATAAGTGAACAGTTCTAAGATTGAAAAAAGAAAATGGGTACAGTACAATTATTCCATTGTCTACATGAGTTCATATACCTTGTCAGGGTATACAGTTTTACTTTATGATTATTGTGTGTGAAGTAGGGATTTATTAGAAGTAGGGATTTTGCTTATTCGAGTATATTCAAAGAACAGAGTATTGGGGTCACCAAATATCCAGTTAGCTGGTATGTAGTCAGTGCTGGCAGGAAGTAACAGTACTTTTTACTGATAACTATTCAATTTTACAAGGAAAAAATGTACTGAATAAAATACATTTTTTGGTGTAGCCAAATGTGTTTGTCTATATTTTTATATGACGAACATATTTGTTACACGCACTCGTATATTATATCCTTTTTTTTTCTCTTAGGCGCAATTTTTTTCCAACTGACCAAAAACTTTTGGAGCGAGTCTCCCCCATCCGCCCTTAGCTACGTCTCTGAGCAAACAGATTTCTTGGGGAGATATTTACCTGAAAAAATTTTTCTTTGCTTCGCTCGCAAAAGATTCAATTTTATTTTATATTTATAATTTTTTTTTGAACATTCGTAAGGTATTATGTCATGCATTATACTTTTTATTTTAAAATAAGTTCTATGACTTTGGAGGGTTGTGAAAACATTTTGACGGATAAAGTGTGCCGCCCCATAGGGGAAAAGGTTGGGAACTCGTGCAATAGGTTGTTCTTTAAGTTCGAATTTCTTAATTTTTATTGAAAATTATGAAAATCATCGACAAATCTCGGTAATACTTTTGGTTTTTGATAGGTACAGAGCTGAAATGTGTTTTTTTTTCTTGTTTTTTCGTGAACCAGAATGGCTCGATGTATAAGTCAATAACATTTTTCGAAAAACTCATTTAGAACGAGATTTTGCAGAAAAATTAGAGAGGTCGGTTATATTTTTTGGAATAAATGCAGCAGCTACAATCAAGACTATACAAAAGCACAAACAAAATCGTTACCTACCTACTATTTATTACAAGTGTATGCTTTTTTCTTCATCCAAAACGTTTTTTTCTGTTTAGTTTATTTTCGACGAGACAGAAGGTGATTGGGCATTTTTTGAATTTCGGAAAAATGATCACGAAGGAGTAGAATTTCAGTTTTTAAACACACCAACAACTGCAGATAATTGGTACTTAAGTGCTATCAACATGGACATGAAATTCGGATTTAGTACGATCGCAGCTCCAGTTGTAGTGAGTAGAGATTTTCAAATTCATATTTTTTTCATTGAATATACCTATACGTAAGTACCTACTTCTCAGGATTCACATATCTATAGACTGATTTACTATTTAAATAATAATTAATAATTTTATCATACTGTAGAAACTTTGATAGTTTTCTAGTCATAAGCCGTTAATGGCTCACGTTCTCGGCCCCACCCAGTGCCATCGTGGAGAACAACTTGGTTTGAAAATTTACGTTCACAACTGCGATACGAATCAAATGCTGGTCACCATAACTCTTCTTAATTCGCAGCATTACAAATTCGTACAAGTCGGGGAAAATGGCATTGTAGCCAGTTACACGGCGAAGTTGATAGCTGGTGACATTCAAAAACTTATTTATGTAAAATTTACACGTTAACGGACTACTTTGTGATAATATTTTCTATTTTTGAGAAAAATGTTATTCTATCCTCCAGATGGCACCAGAATCTCAGGTGGAGATTCATTTTCCAGTAGCTCCGTCGCTGGAACAGGGAACTGTTCGAATCAATTTTGAAATTTCATCTCAAGCCGGACGAAAATTATTATCTCATACCGTGGAGGTTTTGGTAAGTTATCAGTTTTGAAGATAAATCACGAATTTTATTCAATAAGTATACCTATAGGTTATAATTTTTTTTTTTTTTAACAATTCTTTCGTCTCTATAGGGAGAAGGTGCTCTCATAAACAGACATACTTCTGTTGCGGTAGATTTAAAAAATCGTGGTTTAAGCCTCCAATATCTTGATATTATTGTTGAAGAAACGCCTATTGTACCGTACGAAATTTGGAGACGCTACGTTTTCGGTAGTCCAGCAGCAAATATAACCATATCAAGTTAACGAAGTCACATTTTTTT
The DNA here is from genome assembly GCA_011428145.1 of Ericerus pela. Lineage (NCBI taxonomy): Eukaryota > Metazoa > Arthropoda > Insecta > Hemiptera > Coccidae > Ericerus > Ericerus pela. The sequence goes on along the minus strand of WOFM01000172.1, from coordinate 512,480 downwards.
ATTAGTCATTTGAGTATCACCTATCTAAGTCAAATTGAAAACAGGAGAAAAAAATCATTATTAAATTTTCAGATGACGTAATTGGTCCCGTCGAAAAAAATGGTTTTCTAACGATGGACTCGGTTTTGAAAAGGGAATCAAAAGGAGCCATGGATATTCTTTTTGAAATATACGTCAATATTTGGACCCTACATTATTTGCGTTTCACAAATCAGCTAAACTGGAATATTTTAAAGGAAACATTGACGAACTGCAATACCTTGTATGGAGAAATTATGCGGTACTTTCATAAAGAAGGTTGGTTTGGTTACTGGGAAACGTCGACAGATGGCCGACCTAGTGTGTGGTAAGTGATGGTGAGTTCTTAACAATGCATATGGTTGCATTTTTAATTGTTCCTGTAACCATGATTTTGTCGAATGGAATGATATTTTCAATTGCGGCTCAATATTTTACATTAAATACCTGCGTCTTAATGAAAGCACTAAAATAAAACGTTCGAACGAAATTATTTACTGTATAAAATGTAGCTAGTGTGGCGTAGCCTGGCGAAACTTTGGGCAGGTTTTGGCAAAATTTATTTAGGTAACATTCTAACAGTATGTATATTATTTTTTGACTACATAGAAGATAATCAAATGATTTTTGCTTGGGGGCGTGTTTGATTCCAATAGTCCCCCATTTCAACGTCGCTGTATGAAGTCATATTTTTAAGTCGTAAGAATTGCTGTTTAGAGGTATAGAAAAATTTCGATAAATATTTTTTTGATTAGTTCTCATTCACTGATAAATTGCAGTCGAAATATATTCTTTATACTGAATGAGTCGCAAAAATATGAAATTACGAATTATAAAACAAAAACTTGGTAAAACTCTCTCATAAAGTCCACTTTTGGAGCCGTTAGCATATCATATGAATAAGTATGTATCCAAATATTAAAACCGTAAAGTTTTTTTTTGTTTTTTGTTTTTTTCAATTTTTATTGTTTTTTTGGTAAAATTGTCTGGAGTAGTTACCTACCGAAACTTCTAAGACAAATCTGAAAAATTTTTACAAACAGAATTTAATTAAAATATTTACGACTTTAAAAGAATTTAAAGCAAAAAAAAATTTTGAATTTGTATTTTTCTTTTTGAATAAAATAACATAATATACCTATAATAGGACTCTCAAAAAAATGTTGATTTCTATTAGGAAAATCAGCCATAATTTTCAAAAGCTAGTCTGTTTCTCTGTTACATTTTCTAAAAAATGTGAAGCAATTTCTATAAGAGGAAACATATATATACATATTGTAAATAAGCTAAGTTTGTATGGAGTAATTAACTTGACATCTTCTCAGATTTTTATACATCAATACCTCCAACAGTACCTTCGCTTTATTCGTAATAACATTGATTCTCAATTTTAAATTCATAAAAAAGTCTAATATTAGTTAGGTACAACGAAAACTTTTCATTGAACCAGCCTCATTCTCAAACTAAATCGACGTATAGAAATAAATAATAATTAATTTTTTCAATCATCAAAATTATTTTATAATTTAACATAAAGTAATATTTTTTAAAGCTGTTATTCTCAATTTCTTTTCAACTTCAATTAGAATAGGTAAAACGTCAGAGTTAGGTTGTGCACTAAGTGACGTTTTCTTATTCACTTTGATTTTTCATTAGATGAGTACCTACGAAATACCTATTTATATTTAGGTACCTTCTTGAAGTGCTAACTAAGCTTAGAATTTCTTCATCCCCTCTAGGGACGTGGCTACTATCCCCGCAGCCACTGCAATGCATTGGGTCACGAGCCTTCAAAGGACACCCATACCTCTTTAGGGGTGATGATGGTTTAGAGGAGATTGTAGCAGAAGTGGTGGTGAAGAGGAAGTGCCTTTAGAGTTGCGCAACGGGATGCATTTGTTTAGCTAGGTACGCTACTGAATATACTGATCCACTCAACAATTTTTACAATACTCCGAATACTTGAAACCTCGAAATTTCAAAACTCCTTAAATTTGCCAATAAACAACATTTTTAACTTTGCTCCACATTTGGTAAACATCTATCATTTATTCGACAAACGCTTTGTAAGAAAGACAAAAAGTTTTATTGAATTCAGCATCCGATTTAAATTTTACCAAAAGCTCGGCTACATTTCATTTTCTTCTGCTCATATGTACAGGCTTACAGCATGGGCATTACGCGTACTGAACGACATCAATTTTCCTGATTGGGAATTTCACATTTGGATTGATCCATCCATTTTCATAAGCATGGTCAAATGGCTCTTGAAATACCAAAATAAAAATGGATTCTTTTCGGAAACTCCATTTTATGACGAATATCATTTTGATGCGAGAATTCAACCAAACGTAATGCCACAAATTTTTTTTTTTTTTTTTCAACTTATAAAATTTATACTCTTATCGGTAAATCACACATTCATTTAGGCACCCATATTGTGAAACATGAAAAATTAATTTTTTTGTCAATTTGCATACTTACAGGACGGAGAACCAGCCAAAATCATTTTAACTGCTCACGTCCTCATTTCGTTGCACTCCTCCTCAGAGACTGTTGATGGTGAATTGAAAACAAACACGTCCGTATCATGTTATAACGCAAGAACAGCGCTAGAAAAAGCTTTGCCCACGTTGAAAGATCCTTATGCCATTGCCATGATTGCCTACGCATTTTCCATCGTCAGCAGTTCGGAAGCTGGCGTAGCTTTCGATATTTTACGCAAACATACGCGAATGAATGAAGGTATAAATGATATGGTTGCAATCTCGAAACCATAAATTATATCCAACAAAAAAGAAAGTGGTATCTATAGAGTTCGTTCAAAAACTTTAAAGTTTTTTTGTTTTTTTTTTCCTTTCAGAGGGTCTGTTCTACTGGTCTCGACTTTCGATTTCTGCTAACCCAGTGAAATTAGAAAATCAGAGACGTTACGTAAGACCTAGAGTCTACGAAAATGCGATATCAAGTGCGGTTGAAGCGACATCGTGGGCATTATTAACTTACTTAGCTCGTGAAGGTGTTTCGCCATTCGTGGAGAAGGTAGTTCAGTGGCTGATATCCGTGAGAATGACGAACAATGGTTTCATCTCAATATCAGTAAGTTATCATAATTACAGTACTTTTCTACTTTTAAAATTTTTTGTCATACATAGGTACGTAGTACTTAGGTGTACGAAAGGTTTACTTATTCTGCACACGTACTGCACATTATTCAAAATTTTAGGACACTGCTGTTGCCTACCGTGCATTAAGTGAATTTTCATTGAGATCTCGAATTTTGGACACGACAAGTATAGATGTCAAAATTGAAATGATGGCTTCGACGATGACTAAACATAATATTCACGTATCAAATATATCTGCAACAGTTCACCGTTTCAAGGTCAGAAATTTATTAGTTCATTTTTCATGGAGTCAAATTTGTGTAAATCGAGTGAGAATGTACATTATGTATACATATATACATAAAGGGAGGTAACTTCGAAGTTGCCTCAAAGAAAAAATACATAAGCCCATATTTACAAACGTCACTTTAACCTCCTTCACTTAAATTTCAATTTAAAAAAGTTTTTTGTACAATTTTGTACTTAAAAATGTGGGAACATTGTATCTCTTATGAGAGTTCCAATGTAAAAATAAAATGTTATCACCCTCTTAAATACAAAATTGTGCCAAAAGTTATTTTTAAGAGAAGTTTAAGTGAAGGGAGGTTAAAGTGACGTTTGTGAATATGGGCCATAGAATTCAAGTTTTCTTAAAGAAAAGAGTGGTCAATATGTATTCGAAGGTCAAAAATAAATTCTATTGACCTAAAATTTGATGAGAAATCGAACGGTGATGGTTTGAAGTTTGTACAAACAAATTTGATAAAGATAGGGGCCTGCACGATCACCCGATCTAACTTCATGCGACTTGTTTTTAGTGGGGACACATTAAAACAAAAATCTACCATTAGGAACGATCCTACTAAAACTATTACTGCCTTAAGTTGCATTTACACCAAACGAACAAGGGAACAACGAACTTTTTTTTTTTGCAATTGTTTGGTGTGAATGACCATCAAACAACTAAATCAATTGGAACTGAACAAAATTTGCTACTGGAGCAAGTAGCAACGAACATCCTGTAACCTGGTGAATATAGGAAAAGGTTGAACAAACAGCGAATGTTGGCTTGGAGTAAACCCAGCTTTGTTTTATTTGTATCAACTTCAAACTGGCACCATTCGATTTCTCATTAAATTTTAGGTCAATACTGTTCATTTTTAACCTTCGAATATATACTGGCCACTTTTTAGGTATATAAAGAAAACATAAATCCTATGCATTTTTCCTGTGAGGCAACATCGAAATTATCACCCCGCATATATTATATTACGAAGGTATTGTAACGGCCAAAAGATGTCGTTTAGTACTAGAAATTGACCTCTTTTGGTATGGTTACACTTCCTTCGAAATATTACAATATTCACTTGAATCGAGAACTATTTTACATTAATAAAGTTTATTATCCACAACTATTTTGGACCTTAACTGAAGTAGAGGCTTTAGTAGAATGAAAAACACACAATAATTTTATCACTATAATGAGAATATTTTAAAACACAATATTTAATATACAATTATTCGTTCACAGTATAAGACTGGAAGAATGTTAAAGGTACAGTACTAGACTGAATGAATATTTATAATACAATACAATTATTTTAATGGAGACAAGAGTTTATATACCTGTCAAGGTATATGTTTTTCCATAGTGTTGTGTGTAAAGTAGGGATTTGCTGATTAGGTATTTTATTGTTTCGACAATATTTGGGGACTAGAATGTTCAGGTACTTGAATATTTTGTTAGAAAACATATTACAGTTGCTGACAGGAAGTAACAGTACTTTTGCCAGTTAACTATACATATTAAGGGAAAGAATTGCTAAGTAAGAAAAACGTATTTTTCTGTGAATGAATATGTACGTCTATATTTAAAATATGACGAATATATCCGTTACAGGTATAACATAAACCAAAATACACTTTGAATTCAAATTGTGATGACAGCAATAGGTACGCTAATATATGCCAATAAGTTAATTCTATTGCTTAATGAATTTTCATGAAGTGGCTACACACACCTATACATATATTCAGTGTGTATTTCCAAATCCCTCAGTCAGCGGCAGACAAAGGTTAATGGAGACCCGCAGAGAGTTCTCATTTTGAGGCCCTTTCCTCCAGTTTCAATATAAATTTTGTTAGAACCAAAATGAGCCCCCCCCATCAACTTTAAGGGGCCTATAAAATATTATCACCGCCCCCTTTGTACTGTTATTATACAGCAGTTAGAAACGCAATAAATAATTTAATAACTGGTTAGCTTAGTTTCGAGATGCGTATGAGGAATAAATTTATGAACTTACGCGTAAGTATATAGGTATTTCTTTTACTCTTTCTACGTTTTTACAGTGGAGTGTGGGAAAAAATATTATTAGTAAAAAAATTTAATAGCTTTATGTTTTCCTTTCTTGGTCGAAGGCAAAGAAGAAAATATCTAATAAAAATTTGAAAATACCCCCAAAAATTTAAGCAATAAAAAAACTTTGGGAAAAAAAAGAAAGCAAAAATAAGTATGCTTATATATGTAGTACTTGACCATAGTTCTAAACTGAAGAATTTAATAAAATTATTATAAAATTTTCAAGATATAATTTTCTCAGTGGATAAGAATAATTATTTATGTGGCCCCATCGCCATACTACCCTTTGGTCATTATCATAATCAAATGTATGAAAAGTTGCATATCTACAAATTAAAGGCATTACTGATGAGGACAGTCTACTCTTAGTAACTCAGCATTCATTGGTGCTGCATTAGGATAATGAAAACCAGGCTCGGATTTAAGGGAGGCATGGGGAACCTGGCCCTGACCTCGAAAAATAACACAATACAATAAGAAATAGGTACACCTGTAATTTGTATTAAATTTTAATAAGGACTAATTTGGAAACAAAAAGTTTTATGGTCCCTAAGCCCCATGATCATAAAATCTGATTCTGATGAAAACAAGAAATTTTTATCATAACTTCCAAATTTATTTATGAATTTTTGAATTTTCAAAAATTTATGGTAAAAAAATTTAAAGATACAAAGCTGAAACATCACTTGTGTAAATTGGTAATTGTCCTTTACAATATTGTAGAGTTTCACAATTTTTGGAACATTTTCACCATTTATAATTTTGCTAAAAATTCCTCTACGATGGATAATAATTGTGTGCATGCTTGCGTGCGTGTGTGTGTGTAGACAAATACAACACACCACACAATAGCAGAAAGCGGAACGTGTTCTTCTCGTATATGTAGATATGTGAGCCTAGCTCAGTATTAGATTTTGCAATATAGACAAAATGTAAAGCTGTGAGCACAAAAAGGTAGTTTGTGGACTATTGGCCTGCTAGGTGATCAACGAGTGTGTAAAACACCCGTTCTTCTTCGATCACCCATTGCCACAATAATTTTTGAAGATGGTTTGCGTTTGGAATTTTGAAATGGACGATGATTGAAGCCACAGTTTAAATTCTATCGATAAGTCAGTTAGCAAATTTTTGCTTTTTACCAGTCACCCTGTCTTAAAATAGTTTAATCAATGTGACCCCAATGTAAATGACCAAACTTTAAAAAATTTCACTAACATTAATTGTAAAATAGATATAGGTACCTTCCTTAACAATACCCATCCTTTTTCTTTTTGTAGATACCCTACGTCTGGGGTCATGTTGATGTTGTGGCTCAAGGATCTGGCCTCGCATTCATTCAGATGGATGTCAACTATGGCATTGATGATGAGCAACTACTGGACAAGCCACCTACAAATTCCTTTTATTTAAAGATATCAGAATTTTATTCAACTTTCAGAAACAAATCCACTATAACAATTGAAAGTTGTCTGAAGTTAGTAAACCATTGTTTCAATTTTTTGTCATTTGGGTAACATTGTTTTGCTGGTATTTTTCATAGAGTGTTTTGAACCTGTTTATTTCTTTACATTCTAGATGTGTTCCTTCTTTATCCAGAAGAAGTGGAGCAGTGATGTTGGAGGTGCAGATACCTACAGGCTATACTTTACGGGAATCTGATGCTATCCACCTGCTAAAGGCGGATGTGCATCCTACCCTAAGCGATGTTAAAATTTTAGAAGGAAAAACAGTATGGTTCTTTGACTATGTAAGTTTTATGTCAAAAATTGCTTTTTATTAAGTAAATTCTAGCTCAGTAAACAATTCAACTATCAAAAATGAGCTCTAAAAATGAGCCATACTAGAATTTTTTTCAACATATATTTTTATTTTGAAAATTTTTAGCTCACAGAAGAACTAAACTGTTTCAATCACACGATCAAACGATGGTATCCAGTGGCAAATTTAACCTTAAACCGATATGCTCTCCTATATGAAATCACATCTCGAGGTAAGTAGTACACAGGTCTACAGTATTATTTTAATATTTAAAAGTAAATTTTTTCACCGCAGATTGCCTACTAATTTTATCAACTATTGTTCATTGGCAGAAAATTTTTTTCAAGTGTTGATTAATTCAACTCAGCTATACACTCTCAGTATTTGTGAAGTTTGTGGATCTTACGAATGTCCTTATTGCCCTCATTACAATGCTGCAGCTCATCCTCAATCGATCTTCACTACATTATTTTTTCTTCTCCAATTACTGATTAATAAATTCATTCATTCATCATTTTAGCATATATGATAAATTACAATAAATTATTTTTATGAATCTGTATACATTACTATGATTATAGCTTATACTCGAACATCTTAAAACAATATGCACATTCCTAACATTAGAAGGCATTACCCAGCAAATAGTTTTTAACAAAAACAGTTTTTTAAATTGAGAAATATGTAGTAAATCCAAATCAACAAGGTTAGGACATAATGGAACTAGATTAAAACCAACCAGTCATTTAGAAATTGTATTTTTAAACATTATGGGCCCATTATCACCCTCAATCTATGATGATTGTAATATAATAACTTTTAAAGATCATTTTTCAAGTTATGTATTTGTTTCACCTATACAAGAAAAGTCAAGTATTTGATGAATTTGAAAAATATTATTTATTGATGAAAAACAAATTCCCTAATTGCTTAATTTTAAGATGCGACAATGTGAAGGAATATTTGGATGGTTTTTACCACAAAACAAGACCCAAAAGGGAAATATGTAGCTAAGGCACACCTTGTAGCCCGAGGTTTTAAAGACAAAACTAATTATAGTGTTAAAGAAACCTATGCACTCATTATGCAATATTGGATAATAAGATGGCTTTTTTCTATAACAAATAAATATGGACTAAAATTAATACAATATGATGTCAAAACAGCTTTTTGCAATTCAGAATTAAAATCACCAATTTATTTAACTATTCTAAAATGATATGAAGAAGAAAATAAAAATTGTTTACAAATGTTGAAATCAATCTATGGTCTAAAAGTATCATCTAGAAATTGATTCGAATTTTTGGACCAATGTATATGTCAAATAGGATATACACCTATTAAATTTGATAGGTGTGTTTATGAAAAAAGAGATGATAAAGGCAATATGGCATTTCTTATAATATATATTGGCGATATGTTATTAGCAACAAATAGCCGACAATGGATAGATGATTTAAATAAAAATTTTCAAAACAAGTTCAATATTAAAATAAATAATGAACTTCAATTTTTTGCAAACTTTGAAATAGAAAGAAATATAGAAAATAAAACCATAAAATTATCACAAAATATAGTATAAATAGAAAAACAACTTAAAAAATATGGTTTATAAGATGCTAATCCTTCTTATACACCCATGAAAGCATCTTTAAAAATAAATAAACCTGAATCAGGAAAAGATGACAAAGAATATAGAGGAATGATAGATGCCTTATTTTCTATATCCAGGCTTACAAGACCAGACATAGCATTCCCAGTAAACTATTTATCAAAAATTCAAAATTGATCAGATAATACTACAAAAAATTATGTTAAAAGGATCCTTAGATACTTAAAACACACCATAAATTATAAATTAATGTTTAAAAGTAATGAAAATGATAAAAAGACATATGCAGATGCTTCTTATGCATCTGGAATAGATAGTGATGAAATCGATATTAATAATTTGGAAAAAGGACATTCAATAGCAGGGTACTTAATATACATTAACAAGGACTTGATTAATTGGGGGTACATCTTCAAAATACAATGGCCACTTCTTAAACCACTGCAGAAATAATAGCATTACATGATGCTCTTGATGATATTAAAGAAACTTGGTATTTGGCCAATTTGTTTAACCATTTATTTAATCCTGTACAAATATTTGAGGACAATATTTCCACCATAAAAATAGCTATGGGAAGTAACCAAAAAAGAGTAAAAAGCCTCATGATAAAATTTTACAACTTATTAAATACAGCCAATGATAAAATAATTGACATATCATACATAAGTACACATGACCAACTGGCTGATATCATGATCACAGATCTAGATAAGGAAAAAATTTGAAAATATAGTTAATAAAATATTTGATAAAGAAAAAGAAGTTAATCAATCACAAAAAGAAATTATCGATGACATAAATACCTATATACTATAACGTCAACTTAATCTAGTCTTTTAATTTAAATGTAATTTCTGGCATTATTTTTTTTATCTTTATATTGACAAACATAATTTAATGTAGTTACCTGTTGTGAATATTTTTGTTCATTAATTTTTGTATAATGATGTTTCTTTTTTCAGCTTCATTATTTAAAATTGAATCTTATAAACCATTCAACTACAAATATTGTTAGTTTTACATATTTCTCATTAATTTGTTATAAACAACCACTTATCGTGCTCCTTTTTTACCCAATGTTTATCCAAATTTGAAATTATGGTTTGTGAGTTGAGTCCACTTCAATCCACCTCACCCTTTTGGTCCATCCTTCATAATTATAAGGTTACATCGATGTAATACTACCCACATATAGTGCTAAGCAACACTAATTTATTATCTATGACGTAATGACTGAAAGTAGACCCTGTGTATCAAGAGTTGGCCTTTTATGTTACATGGCGTATAACAGTCAGTCAGTCATATATGTATAATATTGCTTCTTTCAATATATGTTGATCTGCTATGCAACGCACTTGTTTTTATTTAATATCAAATTTCATACAGAGATCCAGATAACCTCTATATATTTTTTCAGATCTTTCCATTAATTTGGAATCTTTTCTTTCTAAACCTTTCTTTTTTGCTTTTGTATCTTTCTAATTTCTAACTTCCATTAGTATATGTCTATGAACTATTGACTCAAAAATTATTAAATTTGATAAATCAGCTTTTCTCTGAAAAAATACTTCAAAAGGTGTTTTAGAATTTTCATTTGATCTACATGGGAATATGTTTATTAAGTATGCTGCGGTATTTATTGCATAATTCTAGAAGTAGAAATCTAAGTTTGAATCAAAAAGAATTCATCTTACGTGTTCCATTAAAGTTCTATTTTTCCTTTCAGCTATGGCGTTTAATTCAGGAGAATATGCTACTACTGGTTCTAATAAAATTCAATTTTCTTGGTAAAAAGTTTTTACTTTATTATCTAAATATTTCTTAAAATTTAGATGGGGCAACTTGGGAATTTATTTTTCATTAATTAGTAATATTTTTTGAATTTGTTAAACATTTGCCTTTTTTTGTATAGGTGAGACAAATACGTAACTTAAAATATTGGTCTATGAAGGTTATAATATAACAATCATCATAAATTGAGGGTGATAATGGGCCCATTATGTCTGATGGTACAATTTCTAAACGACTGGTTGGTTTTAATCTGATTCCATTATGTCCTAACCTTGTTGATTTGGATTTACTACATATTTCACAATTTAAAAAATTGTTTTTGTTAAAAACTATTTGCTCAGGAATGCCTTCTGAAGTTACTATTACCGTTAATTATTATTTGTTGAACTTGGATAATTGTTAACTTGGGGTTGATTATATGAGTTAATTTGATTTTCATAATTATAATTTGAATTACTATGTCCTAATTTGCCACAAGCATCGTATTTCATCTGATTTTCTAAAATTTTCCTTATTGTCATAATTCCTATTGTGAGATTAGTTGTTTTCATTAAAATTTTAATTCCTTCCATTTCCAAAATTCCCTGTATTATAACCAGTATTATTATTTATCATATATCTATGATATTGATTTAAATTTATTTTTTGTATGTTTGTTTTTTAAATTTTTTCAGATTTCTCGACTAGCATTAACTGAAGTCTTTTGATTGTTTTATCTCTATTATTAAGGCTATTAAAAGCTAATACTGTCACATCAAATTCACCGTTGAACTTCCTCACTATGTAATAACTGATAACCTTGATCCTTTAATTTGCGAGCATTTTTGTTAAGTATTTCTAAATATTTTTTCATTTTTCCTCCAGATTGATATTTTAGTGAGTGAAACTTATTTCTTACATTAAGGAAGCTTGATGTACTTTTTCTATATTTATCATCTAATTTATCAAAAATTTCATTTACAGTTTTACAATCTCTAAGTGTATCAATCAAATATGGTTCTAACTTACTAAATATGTACACTTTTTATTTTTCTTGTGAAGTAAAATATCGTTTGGGTGAATTTAAGTTAGTATTTGAAGATATCCAGTTTTCTAAATCCATTTCCAAAAATTCCTCTTCTTTTTTTAAATTGTTAATTATTTCATATAATCTCTCCACATGAAATCCAGATATGACACAAGTTCTCCATGTTTCATAATTTGTTGTTTCATTTAATGTAGCAAAATTTTGGTCTGTCATATTTAAACTTTTTGCATAATTAAATTAATGTAAGAAGTTGTTGAAAGCAAGAACAAAACCAATAACCAAGTTGAAACTATTGATGAAAAAAAGGATAAAAGACACTCTGTCATTTTCAAAACAGCTTGTTGATGTAAAGGTTGAGCAAGATTTTTGGAATCTAAAAAGCTGAAATCTGCCACTTGATGTTTAAAATTTTGATTACTGATGCTGCAATGTTTGAGTTTGAAGATTTTCTACAGTTTTGTATCTGGGGATGTCAATTTTAATTTAGAACATTTTAAAATCAAATTACATAATAATATACTGATTAATAGATGATTTTGAACCATGAATGATGAAGGCTATTGATGTTTTTTCATAGACCAATTTCCATCTTGTTGACTATCATCTTCTCTGAGGTTTTTGAAAATTATGAGTTGTCAAAAACTTTTAACGGAGTTAACTGTTTTTCTGTACCACTAGTGATAAACTAGTATACAATTTTTCCTTGGATTATTAGGCATATGATTTTAGTCAATCAAAATTTAGTTAAATATTACACATTAAAATTTCAAAAAAGGATTACCAATTTTTACAAAGACACATCCTCAAATAACAAAGTCACTTTTAATTCAAATGTAATTCACACTTACGTATGTTTTTAATTTTCTTACTCAGCTACAATATTGAGTCTCTTGAGAATCTTTTAAAGTAAAAACAAAATAAACAAAATCAAGTGTGTTGGATGGCAGATCAGCATATATTGAAAAAAGCAATGATATACATATACAATTGACTGACAGTTATACGCCACATAACATAAAAAGCAAACTCTTGATACACAAGGTCTACTTTCAGTCATTATGTCACAGATATTAAACTAGCATTGCCTAGCACCAGACGCAAGTAGTATTACATCGATGTAATCTTATTGTTGTAATGGAAATCTCACCTTATCTCATTCTTCATCATCATCATCATCATCATCATCATCATCATCACACTATATATATATATATGTCATCACATTCTACTCTCACAAATTGCTTCCTCTACTTTCGGTTACCGATAACTGTTAGATGTCAATAGTTGGTATTACTGAATCAAGATTTTCCACAGTAAAGTTCTCGTTGTTTTTATCTGTGTCTTTCTTTTTCTTTATGTTTTCTGGTCAAGAGGTGACGCTCATTCACTTTGTATTCAATATGGCGATAAGACTTTAATCATGTCTATTTGTTCTTTTAATAAATTAAGTTTAATTTCATGGTGTTTCTTAAGTTATTTATGAAGATATTCAAGTAAATACATATTTAAACCGAACTCAGTTGTTCGTAATTGGTGTCGGTTCTAAATATAAAGTGATAGCAGAGTTCAAGTGTGTTCGCGTGTTTGCGCCTTTGTTATCGTCAAGAATTACGTTCGTATTTTATTTTACGAAAAACGTCAAGTCCTTAAGTCAAGTTCACGTAATTTTTCAAGTTCGTCTATCAGGAAATTTGCGGGTAGTGTTCGTCGTTTTCGTCATTTATAGCTCCGAAAACACGTAAAGGCTGATCTCAAGTTCCTGCTCTTCCTGTCACGAAGAAGAAGCAGGTATCGAAAATCAAGACGGTGTCATTCAATCCGGTTGTGAATACAGTGACAACCGATACGATAGACGAGATCGTCCAAATTCAAGATTTACCGCTTGTTCAAGAATTATCTGCCATGGCTGGTGAAATCAAGACGACTTCGAGTACTATACCTGAACCGACAATTACCGTTACCTTTTCGGATTCTGGAAAGATCGTCAAGAAGGTTCAACCAGGCCAAGTGACATCACCATCCATAGAGACGAATCAAGATAAAATAATACCATTACGTATGTTAAGTCAAGATATCTCGTCTACGTTGTACTCAAGTTTGTCAAGTAGTTTGTCGAGTCAAGCAGAAACATCAACATCAAGCAAATTGCCGTCTGCCATATCAACAAGTTCTAATCAAGTAAATATTAATAAAAATTATTCAAGTGTTTTTCCAGAAATTAAATCATCGTCGAACGTCGACGGCATGGTAGTCGACTCCGCGTTAAACGCACTCATGGCGCTCGATTTCTCGAAAATGTTGCCGAAAAGTCATTTTGCTCCCCCTCCTGGTCTAACAACCATCGGTCAAGAATCAAGTTTTGGTCATGTACCAAATTATCAAGAATCAAGAGCAGACTTTATGCCTGCACCTCAAGTGTCAAGATATCCTGGAGCTTTTCAAGATTCAAGTTCGTGTGTACGTGGTGCTAATCAAACATTGTCGGACAGCTTTTATACTCCAATGAATACTTCATTTCAGTATCAATGTTACCCGACAGTGGGCCAATTTCAGATGGTTCCGTTGATTTCACTACGTACATACGGTAACAACGAGAAGCTCAAGGGTAAACAAAATTTCAAGATGTGGGAGAGGGACATCAAGAATGACTTGGTGGAGGCAAATGCAATCGAGTGGATTGCATATCCTCGTGCAGAACATCTCAACCTTCCAGAGAACATTCGCCGAGGTGTTGATGCTCAAGTTCAAAATCTGATTCGAATGAATGTAGCACAACCAATCAAGACGCTAATATTTCATCTCAAATCAGCATGCGAAATATTTCAAGAACTCAAGAGGCAGTATGGTAGCAAGACGATTCATGATATGATTGCTGTTATGAATCATCTTGACAAACTCAAGTATGTTGATAATACTGAATTAATTTTGTTTTTATCAAAATTTGATGCCACTCAACGAAGTTTGGTGGAATTTGGTCAAGTGTTTTCCACCCTCATTTTGGCTAATCAAGTTAATTCAAAAATTAAATCCTTCGTTCGAAGCAGTTATCGATACGTTATGTACTCGAGCCAGTGAAGACCTGTCTGAGGAAATGCTACGTACATCCCTTTTGGATTATGTAGAAAGGAAGAAGTCGACGTCTGCTAAATTGTCGGAGAGTGCTTCGAAGCGTCAATATTACGCACGGAAGGCAGCATCATCTCCCTCGACACCTCAGTCAGGTAAATCACCTGCTCCAACATCAAGTTCTTCGTCAAGTAACGTTAATTATAAGACTCTCGACGAATCAAGTAATAAATCAAGTGTCAAGACAACTCCTACTTCGCCTGCAAAACAAAATCAAGATGTCAAGAAGGAGAATCAAGATAGGAAAGTTCGCTGCAAGGATTGTGGCTGGAATGGTCACACTGCGGATAAGTGTTTTAACAGCAACAAAAAGGTTTGCTACCGGTGTCAGAAACCTGGACACGAAGCACGTAACTGTCCTGCGCCACAACCGGATCCAAACAGTATTTCAAGTGAGTTGCATTTAATTAATTTAAATGTAATTAATAATCAAGATTCTTTACATCAAGATTCGTTAAATCAAGATACCGATGTTTTTGTGATTGATAGTGGGGCCACAAATAATGCTGTAGCTCACATTCACTAAGTTTTAAACTATCAAGCATTCCCAAAAGATAAAACTTTGGGACAAGCTGGTAAAGATAGTGTATTAAAGGCTACGGGTGAGGGTATAATATTATTTACCTTAAATCACGAATCATCGTCAAGAATATTTACTTTTGTTTTAAAAAAAGTCTTAGTAGTTCCCGGTCTAGCAAATGGGCTTGTTAGTGTTAACCATTTTGTTAAAGACAATAATATCAAGTTACTCTTCGAACCTAATCAAGTTACATTTCACAGGCAAGAAGAGGTCGGGTTGAGTAAACCACTTATCAAGATAGAATCAAGTCAAGATAGATATCAATTTGTCCCTTCAAGTATGAACAAAAATATCAAGAACTACAAAAAAGGCTTTATCAAGAATATTTAAAGGTAAATCAATTTTATTATCTGAATACACTAATGATCTGAGTTTGTCAGAAATTGCTGATCAAAGTGGTCTGGGTAATAAAAGTCAAGTCAAGTCCCCCAAATCAAGTAAATCGTCTGGTAACAAAAAGTCTGATAGTAATGGGTCTAATGTTGCTACTGATGGTTCTGATGTTGATGACTCCTGGATCGATGAGTTCGATAAAATGGAGTTAAGTAAAAGTCAACAAAATAAATCAAGTAACATCGATTCCGCAAATTCTGGTAAAATTGTTCAGGATTCGAAGGGGGCATCAAGTCTCCTTATACTAGTGAGCATAATGGTACTGCTGAGAGAACTAATCGAACTATTGAGGTCAAGATTCGTTCATTAATTCAAGAGAGTGGATTTCTTACTTCTTTTTGGGGCTTAGCTGCTGATGCTACCAAATACTTATATAATAGGTCACCACACAGAGCACTAAATTTCAAGACACCCTATGAAATGTTTTACGGTAATAAGCCTGATTTATCAAGTATTCACGTTTTTGGCTGTCTGGCTTATGTACTTCAAGAAAATCAACCTACTGGTTGAAAATTTGATGTAGTTAGTACAAAACAATATTTAGTAGGGTACACTAAAACAGGTTATATTTTATATAATCCTGCTACTAAAAAGACTAACGTTTCTTGTAATGTCAAATTTGACGAAAGTAAAACATTTAGGGATGCTATTAATGAACGTAAAGAAACTATTCAAGAATTTAGTAATCAAGAATTAGATTTTCCTGATGAAAATTTAACTCAAGTTGAAAATCAAGATAATTCTCTATCTACTAACGTTGCTTGTAATGATAGTTTGGTAGAAAATCAAGAAAATTCAAGTCCAAGTCCCAATCAAGATATTGCTCCTCCTGTTGCTCAAGTTCAAGTTGGTGAAGATAATTCCCAAGATGAGATAATCGAAATTGATTATAATTGGGATCTTTCTCAAGAAAGTCAAGTGATTGATGGCTCAGTGCAAATTCTTCGTATCTCTGATGCGAATAATAAAAGAGATGAAACAGAGGTTTCTTTTCCTAATGCACCACAATCGTATAAAGAGGCATTAAAATCACCTGACTGGCCCAAATGGAAGGAAGCAATAACTCAAGAAATCAAGTCTCTAAATTGTTACAAGGTTTGGCGTATTGTCCCAAAATCAAATACTAAGGGTCATCAACTACTTCCGTGGAAGTGGATTTTTACCATTAAACCTGATGGAGCTTTCAAAGCTCGCCTTGTAATAGTTGGTGCTGTTGATCAAGAAAAATATTCAACTCAAGATACCTACTTGCCTACTGCAACTGCTACCACAATTCGTTGGTTCTTCTCTTTAGCCTGTAAACTTAAGTTAAGAATTACACAGCTAGATATCAAGACTGCCTTTCTCAATAGTGAGATTGATCGAGATAAATATACTTCAATACCTCAGGGTATTGATCTCGACAACAAACTTTATGCACTCAAGTTAAGTAAAGCTGTGTATGGGTTAGCTACTGCACCTAGGTCATGGTATGTAAAATTTTCAAGAATTCTCAAGAGTAAGGGTTTTGAACCATTATTACGTCAAGGCTGCATTTTTATGAAATCAAGTGGTAATAATTTTGTCATAATGTTAGCATACGTTGATGACATTTTAATTATGGGCTCTAGCAATCAAGTTGTTCAAGATGCTATCAAGTCTATCCAAGAAAATTTTGAAGTTAAGAACTTAGGTTCCCCTAGTCATTATGTTGGTTTTTAAATTGAAATTGACAATAACACTGGTAATCTTTGTTTACATCAAGAGGATTACATCAAAACCCTAATTCACGAATTTAAGTTAGAAAATTGTGGTGAATGTTTAGTTCCAATGAACTCTTTTGCCAATTTTCCAAAAATTCAAGAAACACCCTTACCTCCTCATAATTTGTATAGGACAGCTATTGGGTCACTCTTATATTTAGGTAATACTACTCGCCCAGATATTTCTTCTCCAAGTTCCTAAGTTCAGTGACCTGCAGACGTTTTCTGCTGTGATATTAGACTAAGTGTAACTCGATAAACTATAAATTTTAAATGTACAAATTTCTGTTTTTACCATTGCTTGTCATGTAATCCGTTCTAGTCCCAATTTGTGTGTATTTTTTATGTAACCTAGTCTGCTATTTGTTTATTGCAGGTTTGAAGGGAGGTGTTGATAATAAAGTCCTCCTCAAGTATTTCTGTAGGTTATTCTCGTAAGGCCTCTATACAAACCTGCTTGTTACATAGTATATAACCTTTTGCTGTATTAATTCGTCGAGCGCATTTTGTCTTATCTGTAACACTTTTTTTTGGACAAGCAATTCGCAATCTTTATATATTTTCGTTACTGTCCTGATTTGTACGTCCAAGATGGATGAGCTCAATAAATTAGCTCTGAATTTTACACTCGTTTTATTTAATTCACAAGTGCTTCGCGATCTCAAACCTCTGTAAATCAACATAAGTGAGTGCAGGTGGAGTGTAAAACAACACATATTTAAACCAAATTCAGTTGTTCGTAATTGGTGTCGGTTCTAAATATAAAGATAACGCTGTGCTTCGCCATCTTATACCAAATTATATTTTATTCTTGAATATGTTTTTCAGTCTGCTAATAAAGTCACTTGTGAATAAAAGTCTCCATGTTCTTTTTTTGTCCTCGCGTGGTATACCTCACATCACTTATTGATGTGAGGCGGTAAATACGAGGAACGAAGAAGAGTAAGGGAGAAGTATTCACGATAGAATTTATTAGCAGACTAAAAATATAATTTCAAGTAAAATACGATTCAGTACGAAATGGCGAAGCAACAGCATTATCAGTTCGAGAATAATAGGGGAAGCACTTGGTGATGAGAGTGTACGTATGACATATATGTATAGTATGATCGTGATGATGATGAAGAAAGAGAGAAGGTGGGATTTCGTATCAACACCCCCCTGAAATTTTACCGATCGTGTTCTTCATCCTATTTGAAAATATATTAATTCACATAAAAAGAATAATTAAAAAAAAAATATGTAATAACATGATGTTTTAGAAAGAAAAAAAATATGGTAACTTTAGTTTTCAAAAATAATTTTTGGTTGCTGTGCTTCGAGAATAATTAAACTAATATAATAAACAATTAAATCACATGCATATGTATAATATGTATATATATAAAAATAGTAAATGGTAACCTGTAAAAAAAATATTGATTAAGAAAGAAAATAATAATAATAAAATGGTAACATGCAGAAATATTTCGTATATATAAATAACTAATAAATGATTCATTGAAAAGTGTGCTCGAATAAATTCTCGAACATTTACGAGTGTATGAAAAATAAAAAAATAAAAAATTGAATGAAAGGAAATAGAATGAACAAAAGGTTTTTAAGATATACGATCGTGCATCGGAAATGTTACGTTTAACAATCTTATCATAATACGTTGGCATGCAATAGTATGAAACGATAATATATGTTGTCCATTAGCTTTATCTTTTACGTTTCTCTTTGTGTTTGAGGTGGCGTTTGACATGTTTATTTTTGGATAAGGCAGGCTATTAGGTTTATCTTTATTGAGGTCATGTAATGAGTTTTTATCTCTCGTATATTGTTAAGATTTTCCTTTCATACTCTATGTGGGAATTTTTTGTGTATTTTTCTCACACTTGTATAAAGTTGTATGCTATTTCTATTATTTGCGTTTATAGGGTTTATGCTTGCTCGATTTTAATTCTGTTTTCATTGTTGGGTTTGCAGCAAAATCGAGTATTTATTTTTGACAAGTATTTTCGTGTGTATTTTCTTTTGAGTACTATTTATGAACAATGTAAGAGTATTTTTTCTTGTACAATATGCTTCAAGTTTGGACTTTGGTGTTTGACTTGGTACGACTTGACTTGTTTTGGACGGGTATTTTCTTCTTCAAATAAATGTGTATAATATTATGTGTATACATTCGTGTTTTCTAGAACTTTGACAATTAAATTTTCGAATTTTGTTCTATCTAAAGATTTCGTAAGTAAATCTGCAAGCTGATTTTCAGAATTGACAGATCTAAAGTGAATTATTTTTTCTTCCATTGCCTCTAAAATCGAGTAACATTTTATCATCAGAGCTCGCGATTTCTTTTGGCTTCCACCAGAGCAAATTTTTCGAGTTGATATGTTATCCTCCATTACGTCCACAGTTATTTTTTCCCCAAAAATTTCAAAGTTCATGTGTTGGATTACTTTTATTATATTGAGAGTGTCAAAAACCGCTATGATTTCTGCAGCGGTACTAGATGAAGCATAGATTGTCTGTTTTGAACAATTCCATTCTATCAAATCCCCCATTAGCAAAAATCATAAAACCAGTAATTGATTTTCCCTTTTGTAAATTGTTTAGATCAATATTATTATCGTCTACTTGAGGGGCATATGAAGCATCAATATATGCTTGTATTCCATCTCCCTCCGATCTATATGTTATATTATAATTTTTTGTGGAACTAATGTATCTGAATATTCTCCTTACATAGTTTTTTAATGTATCGTTTGAATTATTTTGGTAATGTGAAAAAAATTTACTGGGAACAATATGTCAGGTCTGGTTAGCCCAGCTAGATATAACAATCCACCAATCATCGATCTATATTCTGTATCATCTTTTCCATTTTCAACTTTTTCGATCTTTAGGGCAGTTTCCATTGGTGTATTTGTCTTTTTTATTTCCGAAATACCAAATTTTTTAATCATTTTTTCTATATGTTTATTTTGGGATAGTATTATTGTTTTATTTTTTATATCTCTTTCTATTTCCAATCCCAAAAAAAATTTTGGATTATTAATAATTGTGATAGTAAATGATTTTTCTAGTTGTTCATTAATTCTTGTAATTGCAATTTGCGAATTTGAAGCTATCAGAATATCATCTACATAGCTTAAAAAATATGTGTTTTCGTTGTCTTTAGTCTTTTGATATAGACATCTATCAGCTTTTGTTCTTATGAAACCCATTTCCTTTATTTTGTAGTCTAGTAGATTGTACCAAGATTTACTTGATGTTTTAAGTCCGTATATTGATTTTTTTAATTCTAGGACTTGGTTTGAATTAATATTTATCCCCTCGGGTTTTTTGACATAAATAGGTTTTGTAATGGGGGAGTTCAAGTATGCCATTTTGACATCATACTGTACAAGAATTAACTTAAGTTTATTAACTATAGAGAGCAACCATCTAATTGTGCTTATTGATGCAACTGGTCCGTGTGTTTCGGTAATACTATATTCAGTTCGGTCTTTAAATCCTCTCGCAACTAATCTGGCTTTGGGTTTGGGGTTGCCGAATTCATTGTATTTTATTGTAAATATCCACCTAGTATCTATTAATTTTTGCCGGTCATAATCCACAATTTCCCAAACCTTCATATCATTTAGTGAATTGAATTCATCATTAATTGCATTTACCCATTCTATTCTAAAAGGATTATTATTTATTTCGTTAAAGTTTTTTGGGACACAATCTTCAATGTATGATTTATTATAATTGACATTGATATTCATAATTATTGGATTTGTTATTCCCAGATCCTGTTCGTAATTTGCTGGTTGAATTATTAACTTTCTGTTGGATGTTTCCAATGATTTAATATTTTGAGATTCATCTACCTTACGTCACATGCAATATACGATTTTGTTTCAAATGGGTCTCTCAGACAATATCCCGTATTTGTGTATCCCATCATTATGCTTTTTTCCGCTCTTGGAGCCAATTTTGGGTCTATTTTGTTTTTTGATTTTGTTTTGGCTTTGGTTGCGTTTTGTTTTCTCACTTCAAAGGGAATGTGACGATATGTTAATGAGCCGAATACTTTTAAGTTTTTTAAATTTGGTTTTATGCCATAAAATAATTCGTATGGAGTTTTAAAATCTTTGTTAGCTTTAGTTGGTGAACGATTTATTAAATATGCTGATGTAACAATTGCGTATGACCAATATTTAATGTCGAGATTGGCACAATGAGCATAGCTCTTACTCTCCTCATGAGTGTCTGGTTCTGCCTTTTGGCTACGCCATTCAACTCTGGGGAATAAGGAACTACGTAATCCATTGTTATAACATTTTCCTGACAATAATTTACTATTTTTACATCTGTATATTCTTTTGCATTGTCACATCTGATGGTTCCTATGGGAAAATTTGGAAATTTATTTTTCATTGACATTATTATATTTTTAAATTCAGTTGCCACTTGATTTTTTGTTGTTATGGGCATGACAAATGTGTATTTTGAGTAGTGATCGATAAAGGTTAGAATATATTTTTGATTTGCGATCGATGGTGTGAATGGACCCATTATGTCTGAAGATGTTATTTATTATTTTCTAGACGGTTTTGTTCTCATTCCATTATGCCCTAGTCTCGTATTGTTTGCAATGCAGCAAATTTGGCAGTTTTTAAAATCATCGTCCCTAAAGTTCATATTTTCTGGAATACCAACAGATAAGTTTTTTAATTTTTGTATATAGCGTGCATTTAAGTGACCCAGCCTTCTATGTATAATCATTTTTTTATTTAATATATTATTATTATTATTTGTAATATCATTTATACCATCAGTATTATCATTGTTATTTGATTTTTCATCATTTGGTAAATTTTCTTCATTATTATTATTATTATTGTTTTCACCCCCCTCAAGTGAATCTATATTATTATTTTCTAAGGGGTTTTCAACTTCTTCCTGTATTTCTAGTTCGATTGAAAAATCCTCCCATTCGTCCTCATTTTCTTGGGTTACTGGACATATTTTTGTAGGACTATCTAATTTTGTATTTGTGTATTCATCATCATTATTATTTTTTATATTTTCATTATTATTATTATATATATTATAATGGATATAAAATATTCCATTTTCTTTTGGGGCAGTTATTAGAGCTTCCCCACTTTCTATAAAATATATATTAGCACAATTCTTTTGTTGGTCGATATTTACTGTACCCGTGTTTGTGATTTTTATTGCACTAATTATATCAGTATTTAAGTCAGGTACGTAATGTACATCATTTAATTCTATTACTGATTGTATTTTGTTAGAATTTTCAATTTTTATGGTCATTTGACCAGTGTGGGTGGCATACAAAAAGGCATTTTTACCCGCACACTGAAGTTTTACAGGGGTGACAAATTTTTTAATATTACTTAATTTATTTATATCGGCTGTTAGATGCACCTCCGCAGCTCCATCCAAAATTGCTTTGTTTTCTAGGTGTGTATAACTTTCATTTATTTCATTATTTTTAATTAATTTATTTAATAACAATTTATTTGAATTATTCGTATATTTCCTGATCATGCAGGACATCTTTACCTGTTGTTCAGGGTTCTCTTTTTTATTTGATGTATTATTATTTTGGACTGGTTTTGGTGGGTAATTATTTTGGCTTTTATTAGTATTATCATTATTACTATTTTGTTGGGTATTATTATTATTACAGTTTTGGGCTATGTGCCCATTTTGACCGCATTTATAACATTTTGGGTTATTTTGGTTATAATTTCTATTATTACCTCTATAATTATTACCACGGTGATTCCCATTATTTCGATAATTATTTCCCCTATAATTTCCGTTTCCGTTACTATTCGAATAATTATTATTATTTTGTTCTGTATTTGATTCATTCCCATTTGCATTACTATTAGCACTATAATTCCGATTGTTGCCTCTATAGTTATTATAATTATTACCTCTATAATTGTTCCTTCCTCGATAATTATTATTACGACCTCTATAGTTATTATTATTATTGCCATTTCCATTATTTCTATAGTTATTAGAATTATTATTAGTATAATTATTATTTTGTTTCTTTAATGTCTGATCTCTAAATTTTTGAACAGCATCTTCCCTTAGAATCCGTTTAAAATTATCGATGTTTCGTTCATTGGGGGGTAGATTCTCAAACTGCATTTTTGCAAGGGCTTGTTCATAGCATAGTGCAAGTTGTAAGTTTTCTAATTCTTCTCCTTCGCTCACTTCCTTTCCACTATCTCTTACATCTGTAACAAGCTCATCCCATTTTTTAAGGAATCCTCTCATATTTCCCCCAGGTTGGAATCTGAATTCCATCCACTTAGATTTAGCCATGTTAGCTGTAACTGATGTTTTGGTACCGTATATATTATCTAATTTTTTTAACATCATTATTAGCTGTGTTACAATCTCGTATTTGTTTAGTGATATCATTTGAAACTCTTTCCAGTACAAATGCTTTAGCATTATCTTGCATTTTACAATAGTTTATCATTTCTTTATTGGGCCTAAAATTTAAATCATCAATGTGGGATATATAAGATTCTAAAAATTCATGTTCTCCAAAAATATCATAGTAACCAGCACCCCTAATGGCCAAAATAATCATTCGTCTCCAATCCAAGTAATACTTTCCATTGAACACTTTTCCTAATGGAGCTTGAATGGGTTTGATTTCATTTATGTTCGACATAGTTTGTTCAATTTTTTTGAAACCTAATAAATTATCTTCTATATTTGTGATAGATACAAATTTTTTGTTTTTAGCTTTTTCTTTTACAATATTGCTAACTATATTTTACTCTTTTAATTCAATTTCTTTGTCTTTTCCTTCTATATTTTTAATTTTTTTTCTAACTTTTTTCTCCAGTTTTCTTGGTCTTTTCAATTTTATTATTTATTATTTTAAAAATCTATTTATGAATTTTTTCTCTGATTCCAATGAACTGTATATTTTGGATGAAAAATAATTTGGTGTTGAATCAGATATTTTAATATATTTCAATGAACTAATTTCTTCTATTTTTCCTGAGATATCAATTGTGAAAGACTCTAATATTATTTCTCCCGTAAAATACGTATAATAAGGAAGATTATATATTTCTAGTTTCAAATCTACTACTTTTTCCCCTTCAAACTTCTTCAATAATTCCTCTAATTCCTCTTTCTCAATACTATACTCTCCTATTCTATTTTCTAATATGTTTATTAAAGTTGACATATATTTTATAAATGGGAAGGGAAAACAATTATATATCGCCACCTCAAATGCACAATGAAAAATTTAAAATAAAAAATAATTCAACTAAACATATATTACCTTAACATGAGTGAATTTTTTTCGTCGATTCGTTTTGTGTGAATTTAGTTTTTGAATCCCAATTTCACCGTCGTAATTCCGCCGAATTTTGATGTAGGTTGGCCCAACAAATTTGTGGTCCTTCGTGTTGGTGATCTCTGGTAAGAGTCCTGAAGATGGGAGCAGAAGATTTCCTCAGGTGGTTCTCTGTATCGTTGGCGGTGTTCTGAATGGGTGAGTGTTGGTTGACTTTCAGGGTCCGTGCCGTTCATTGTGATGCAGAGAATCAAGTGTTTTATGTATCATACGCTTTCGCTTTTTGTTATTCTGTTGTAACACTCCCTACTCAAATGGGAAAAAATTCTAATTAGGAATCTGTGTCTTAATTCGTGTTGTAATGTGTGTTGTTAGTCTCTGTTCGATGTCGTTTTTAGTTACTTTCATCGTTTTTAGTCGCTCGATCCTTTTTTGATTTCGTTTTAACACAAACTAGTCGTTTTAATATAAATTTCTGCACAACATGAATCGACTTCAAAAAATAATAAGTCTGCTATTTCATAGTTTAATTTTATTCTTCTCTTACTGTTCAACCGCAGCGATGGCTACCATGATGTGAGGCGGTAAATACGAGGAACGAAAAAGAGTAAGAGAGAAGTATTCACGATAGAATTTATTAGCAGACTAAAAATATAATTTCAAGTAAAATACGATTCAGTACGAAATGGCGAAGCAACAGCGTTATCGGTTCGAGAATAGTAGGGGAAGCACTTAGTGATGAGAGTGTACGTATGACGTATATATATAGTATGATCGTGATGATGATGAAGAAAGAGAGAAGGTGGAATTTCGTATCAACACTCATAAATACAGAGGATGGACCAAAATCGCGAGGTGGAGTGAGATTGACTATACTCAATAAAAAACAAATAACATATGATGGCAGTTCATCTCTTAACACCTTCATGTGCATACCAGCTATTATAGAGCTTTACCACAGGGCGATTTTTGACTTTTATCTCAATACAACAAGAAAATAAAATAACTACGTAAGTACGTCAAATCGATGACGTCACAACCGTCAAAAGTGAAAGTTGAAAGAAAAAGAAATACGACCTAAAGTCTATCAACTATGGATGATGCTGCTCAGAGAGCTCAACTTTTTAGCACGTTCCTCTTATACGTCCTTCCTTTCCGCTTTCCTTCACTCCTTCCTTTTCTCTTTCTTTTTTTGCAATGTGGTCTACCTAGTACCTTCTCTTTGCGCTAAAGTAATTGACAAATTTATCGTTGTTTTGGAAAAAATAGTTCCTCTTTTAATTACGAAATTCAAAGTAAATATTTCTTTTCGCAGCCAAATTTTTTCATTATTCGGTCGTAGTGAAGTAATTCTTTTGTTCACGAACAAACCTAGTTTTATTTTTCGTTTTCGTAAATTGTCTTCTTGGATCACTTTGCATGCCTTAATTCTTTTTACTTACGAACCCAGCGTAACATGTCTTATGATAAAAGGTAAGTCACTATTTTTATGAATTTTATGGTAAATGTTTGTTTAATTTGCATTAAAATAGCACAATTCGTTTCGTTTCACTTCAGTGTATCCATAATTTCAAATTTGGGCTCTCTTTAGTGATAGTTTTCTATTATTTTTTCGGAATAATCGACGCCAACATGGCGTATTCAATCGGCATGTGATCCAAGTTCAGTTGTCGGCTTGATTGTTGTAATTAATCGTGTTCTACTCATTGCGTTTTTCATTTCATTGTTAAATTATATTTTTAATCGTCGGCTTTTGGATTATGAAGTGAGTGTTTATATCTTGTAAGGTGGTAATTCTTTTACTTCGAACCCCGTGTCCTTTCAGACGTGTACAATTTTGGAATTTATTTCGACATACGATTTGGTAAAATGACTTACTTTCGGCTCTATTTTCTTTATTCCATATCACTGCATTTCTGTGAGTGAACTTTTTTCGTCAGAAGTCCATCTAATGATAGTAATGTGTCACTTTTTTTCTCACTTATGGATGAGTCATTCGTGATTTTTATTAGTAACGTCTTGGTCATTTTGAATTACAGATTGATTATCGTCATATGAATTCAGCTGATCTAGTCATTTTCTTTACCTTAATCATCCGTGTGTTGAATGTGTTTTCGACAGTTCAAATTTCGTTTTCTTGTAGTATTGTTCATGCCTAACTTTTCATCTCATCGTTTTGTTTCAGAAACGACGGTAACTTCGAATCAACTAAAAATGGTCCAGCCATTACTGATCGGGATCACTATGAAGGACCTCCAGGAATGGAAGTTGACGGAATCCTTCAGTCCAATTGGGATGAGGTACATTAATATTTATCATTAGTTTTTAACAATTTCCGTTTATAATACGTCTTTATTATTAGGCCGTTGACTCCTTCGACAATATGAATTTGAACCAAGATTTACTGAGGGGTATCTATGGTTATGGTTTCGAGAAACCTTCAGCTATTCAAGCGCGAGCCATTATACCTTGTGTTAAAGGACTCGATGTCATAGCTCAAGCTCAATCAGGTAGACATTTTTAGCCGTTTTTTCGTTATTATATAATGAACAGTTTTACAAACTCAGTCTACTTACTATAGGTACGGGAAAAACCGCGACATTCTCTATTTCTATATTACAACAAATCGATCCCACTTTGAACGAATGTCAAGCACTCATTCTCGCGCCGACTCGCGAGCTTGCTCAGCAGGTATTTGTGTTCTCTCTCGAGTGAGATGTTTCTAGTTGATAATCTGATCACCTGTCTTATAATTTTCTTCTTTGTTGTCAGACAAGGAAAGTTGTCCTTGCTTTAGGAGACTATATTCCTAATTGCAAATGCCACGCTTGCATTGGTGGTACTAATGTTCGTGAGGATATGCGCAAACTTGAGGAGGGTGCTCAAATTGTGGTCGGTACACCTGGACGTGTCTACGATATGATTGTTCGAAAATCACTGAGTATGTTTGCGTCTTAATTTACTAGTAATTACGATCTTTTTCTTAATTTGAGTGACGATGTTTTGATTTTCCTCTCATCTTCGCAGAAATTGATCATATTAAAGTATTCGTTTTGGACGAAGCTGATGAAATGTTGTCCCGAGGATTTAAAGATCAAATTCACGAAGTATTCCAGCATTTACCGCAGGATGTACAGGTTATTTTGCTTTCGGCCACCATGCCGCAGGATGTGTTGGAAGTTAGTAAGCAGTTCATGCGAGACCCTGTTCAAATCTTAGTTAAGAAAGACGAATTAACGCTGGAAGGTATTAGCCGTGATTAGTTAACTGCCAAAAAGAGATGTCGATAGAACGTATTCATCACATTTTGAATTATAGGTATTAAGCAATTTTATATCAACGTGGAGAGGGAAGATTGGAAATTAGACACATTAAGTGATTTATACGATACGTTGAGTATCACCCAGGCTGTAATCTTTTGCAATACCAGACGTAAAGTTGAATGGCTTACTGATCAAATGTCGAAAAATGATCACACTGTGTCGTCAATCGTACGTATCATTTCTATTAAATTTTCTCCTTGGAAATTCGTAAGGTGTTCGTAATATAAAACGTTTATTCTTTCAGCATGGTGATATGGATCAAAAGGAACGTGAAAAAATCATGAAGCACTTCAGGAGTGGATCCAGTCGCGTTCTTATTACTACTGATCTGTTGGCTAGAGGTATCGACGTGCAGCAAGTCTCGTTGGTTATTAACTACGATCTTCCCTCTAATCGGGAGAATTACATTCACAGGTGAGATATTTTCACAAATTTGAGAATCTTGATGATGGTTTCTCACCTATTTTCCATTCTTGCGCCCTGTTAGAATTGGTCGAAGTGGTCGTTTCGGTCGTAAAGGTGTTGCTATCAATTTTGTGACCGCCGATGATCGACGTATCTTGACTGACATCGAACAGTTTTACAATACACAAATTGCAGAAATGCCGAAAACAGTAGCGGATCTGCTCTAAGAAGGAGTAAAGAAAGAAAAGTAACAAGCCAATTTTTTTGTTGAATTGAGCTGTTTTAAATTGACGTATTTAATTTGTTCGTGTCTTTTGAATTTAATAAACTATTAATATAAATTGCGGTTATATTATTAACTCACAGATTCATTTCAACTGAAAAGTAATAACGTGACTTTATTGCGATTTTCAACGGAAGCGTGCGATCTTCGCAAAACACTCATAATAAACATTTAAATTTGTTTGTCGCGGTCAAGTTGGTTCTATAAACGTTCTTATTTCCTTTAATTCATTTTTCTTTTTAAAAAATATAGAAGTAAAATATTTCTGGTATTAGTTTTACATTATTTTCTACCTTAAGATCTAATTATATTTATTTTATAATTATATTATTCCATTTATTTACTTTTGTTTGTTAATGGTGGAACAATTTCTGGTGCATTCGCAAGAGGTAACTAGTCGCAGAAGCTGTGCTTCTTGCACAGTGAATTCTGAAACTGTTCTTAACTTGCGATGTATTTGTGTAGGAATAAAAATAGTTTGTATATATTGCCATTATTTAATTTGAAATGTTCTGTATTACAGCATGAACTTAGATTAATCATTAATGTTGTTATTTCCGCTAAACTATTCATCTGTATTCCTAGATCTATTGTTGGAGTTTGGAGAGGTTTTCTTATCCCCAGTAGAAGTCGAAGGAAAATTTAATGTATTACCATATTTTTTTTTTTAATTAACTCGATTATCCTCAATTTTGTTAATCAGGGCATCTTTTTTCATTATTTTTCAATATTAATCGTATCAAGGGTTCTGGTTATAACTTACTCCGTACTTTTGTTAAATCGTTTATTATTTGACGTTTGATTTTCTTTATTGTATTCATATATAATTTCATGTGAAATTCTCTTAATATGTATGTAGAAAACGAATGAACGAAATTAGTTCTACTTTGTTTTCACCTTCACAACTTTTGTTACTTTGAAAAACAAACCATTAATGAAAACTGTGTTATTTATTCGTTCAAATTTCGCGAATACTGTCTGTTTTGTAAATACTGGATGTATCAGAAACAATTAAATAGTTCATTGAATTCTCAAAGTAATGATGCGTTCTCTTCTTTTTTTTCCTGCACATCTTTCCTTTTCCCATGCTAGTTTCACTAATGTTAATGTGATTTCGTCGATTATATTTCGAGTATGTGATTTGCTCATTCTAACTGTTGAAGTTGGAAATCAAAATACGAACTCATCCATTTTGAAGGCAAAGTTAATCCAATTTATTGTTGCTAAATATTTTAGACTTACTGATTGATATTGTGTAAACGTTCCGTTAAGTTTTATGTTTAATGTGAAATCCACATTTAGAAAGTAATTTCAGAACAGGATGCAATCCTATTTACAAAACCGTGATCTATACTTTTTCTTTAGGTAATAGATGTATGAAATCATGAAGTTAGTTTTGGTTTCAGGGTGCAAAAATAAATGCGGTGAAAATGTATAATTTTAGGGTTACATTTCTCCTGGTGAATTTTAGTAG
The DNA here is from genome assembly GCA_011428145.1 of Ericerus pela. NCBI lineage: Eukaryota > Metazoa > Arthropoda > Insecta > Hemiptera > Coccidae > Ericerus > Ericerus pela. The sequence goes on along the minus strand of WOFM01000172.1, from coordinate 482,128 downwards.
AATGTGTGTTATGTAGTCGTAAATCATTAACCAAGATATTCGTTCTGTCATTTAATAATTGCTTCGTCAAATTAATACCTGAGCGTTGACCCTGCTGCTATGTCGAAATTTTTCCAATTTTTATCATCGTGGTAAAATTTTCGTTCAGAAGAATAGCATATTTAGTAAGAATACGTCAGAAAATGTGTGAGCTCCAGCTATATTTCATTTCATTTGTTTATGCTGCCAATCCGTTTTAAACTAATTATTAAGGCTTGACCGAGCGAGCTTAATTACCATTTTGGTTTTCTATTGGATTTCGAAGTCGAAAAAAACGAATTTTTCGAAAACATCTTCAATATATTGTATAGATCATTGACTCATCGTACTATCAATCAACATTTTCTTCAAGATACTAAGTCTATAGTGGTCTACGATAGGTACCGTGGGTACCCCATTGTAATAATTAATAAAATAAAACCACGAATTGGGTCTAATCTAGGATACCTGCCGTGATTGCAACTTTGCATTTTTTTAGAGTTAGATATTTGTTTCATTGAAGATTATTATGGTGGTTTTTTTTAGAAAAAAATCTATTCCTTTGTTTTTTAAGGCTCCGATTTTGCGCCTATTAAGTTACAGTTCAAGAAGAATATAATTAATTACCAATTGTAATAAAATTTTAATTAAAATGGAAATAAATTTTGAATTCACTTATAAACATAAGCTTGAGTTTTAAAACAAATTACATAATTCCAAATACAGAATTCCGTCTTTGATCAACACCAATATTATGTCTTACAATGTCTGTCTTCTCTTCAAAAAACAATATGATACGATATTGTTCATATTGTTTTTTAACGAACTACTTATATTGATAGTTCTTATCACAATGTCTTAAATTTTTTTCTCGAAATTCCTTCAGGCGACGAAGAATTATTTTTCTCCTCGAACAGATGAATATTTTTCATTATAATTCGGCAAAGGATCTCTGATGAGCGAAGTAATTGACATATTTTTTACCCAATATGAAGAAATCGGCCTCCGTTTCAAAGCTGCATGCCTTCTTTTTCTCTTACTTATGGGACTGTCAAATTTATAATTGCGTTGCTGTTTTCGACGTATTCTTCTTTGTGTCCATTCCCACATACTTGATAAAGATCGAGGAATTCCATTCAGGGTTAATCGCACATTTCTTACCATTTTTGCTAATTTGTGTTCGCAGGGTTCGTTCGAAACGTTGGCATCAGAATAAAAATCCGATTCGATATTCTCAGTCGACACCGTTGGTGACAATCTAAACAATTGATACGAATCAGATTTCGTGTCTGAGACGACAGAATCGACACTTTTAAGCATGGAAGTCGTTGTGATGATTGGAGTACTGTAAATTGAGATTTCGCCATCTGATGGCGACGCTGTTTCAAAGGTAACCTTTCGTCCCTCAGAATTTTTCTTCTGGTTTTTGGCAGGGGAAGTAATTTTTTTCAAAGCAGATACCAAAATTAACGAAGTACCAGCAGTATCTTTATTTTCCGGTGTACAGTATGATGAGACATCAACGTCCTCCTCAACAGATATTGAAATCACTGCAATATTTTCTTTATCTTCGTTTAGTGGTGTGCTACTTTTGGCATCAGAAGTTAAAATTTTGTAAGAAGTATTAAGCTGAGGCGAAAAAATTGCGTTAATCAGAGCGTCGCCGACTTTTATCCCACTGAAATCGACGAGTACTAAATTTGGTGGGTCAGTTGTCTTCTCTTTTTTTTGTTTCTTCGAAGGAATTAATTGTTTTCTGTGGTCTGAAATTTCGTCTGGGACCATTTTTGGGAAAGCATTTTCATTCATACGCCTCTTGCGACTTGGTCTGGGAGTTCCCAAAAAAGTCTTTCCTTCGATGAAACAATGCTTGCTGTTGAAAAGAACACATTTTGTATTCAAGTCGTAAATAGTGGAAATTCTTTTTCCGCATATTCGGCAATGAATTGGTAAAATTTCCAACCAGAGTGTATATTCGTCGTGCATTAGGTTTTCATGCTGCCTTTGATGTGAAGAGCAACAGAATATTTTACCGCAAACCCTGCAGCGACCCTGTAATATAAATTCAGTTGGATAAAATTTTTTTAAATAATAATAAGAAACCTGTCATAGGTATTTGAAAAAAACTGAAAAAAAAATTTTTTGGCCGATATTTTAAGAAAGAAAATATTACAGTAAGTATGGCATATGACTATAAATTTATTCTCTGCTCGAGTATTAAACTTTGATCGCGGTTATAAAAGTATTCGTTGATGAATTTTAACAAAAAATACTACTCTTCTATTGTTACAAAATTTTCAAGATCTCAATAAAATTTATGAAATTTACGAATTTATTAGTATTACAGCTGTTGATAACAAGTAAAGTAAAACATTTTCAACACAATAAAAACATGTGAAAATCTGCATATGGGGCAAAATTAATAAAAAATGACTTTTCATTGCTGAATAAATACTTTTCTTACCTGACTGAGGAAGAAATTCATTTTCGGTACCTTCAAAATAATTGATTTATATGTTTTACAAATTATTTTTATTTTAGTCTATATGGGAATAAATCGGAAAACAAGACCGCAATTATCACCGAAATTATTCCAACTCTAACAAGTTTAAATTTTGTTCATAAAAAGAAACAGAATTAATAATGAAACTGTAATATGTGGTTCATATCGTTATCAATTATCTACATTTTTCGTTAAGTTTTAACTTGCAAAACTGTCTCTCATTATTAAAAACTAACGATATACCTATGGGTAATTATCGCACATAGGCATATATTACATATATTTTTTTTACATGATTTTTTTAATTTTAGTCTAGTAGGTGTATCCAATTATACGGATTGAAACAAATTTCCTTAATCTGTTAATCTAGTTGATGAATTTTTCTCAACATGTTAACAAATTTTACAGATCGATTTTTATTTTTATTTTTTTTTGGGGGGGGGGTGGGCGGTTTAGTTTTTGTTCTGGAAGCATTCGTTCTACTGTAAAAGCGAAAATTAATAAAAGCAATTCGTTTCTTTCAAATTGTTTTTACAAAATAATTCTTGATCATTTTCCATGAAAAAAAAAAAAAAATCATTTGTTTTTGATTCCTAAATAGGTAACGAATAATTCATTGTCATTTTCGGTGAATTTTTTTCGAAATAGCAATTGAATTCTATGAAAATGTTGTCAATTCTGTTGGGAGAAAAGCTGGTGGGTATTCGGTTTTTTTTTTTTTTTTCAGCCAAATTAGCGATTAAGGTCGATCACTATAAAAAAATTATAAAATATTGAATTCTTCATTATTGAAAAACGCATAATTCATCAGAAAATCGAAACGCAATAAGTAAATTGTTTTAAATGTTGATTAAAACTAGTGAAATTTATCTTATTCAAAAATTACTCATGAATTAAACCATAATTTCTATTTCTGATTGAACTGAATGACCTATACGCCTATACGTATGAGAGATGCAATTTTCTTTCTATTTTTTATCGAAAAAAAAAAAAAAATTACCTGTGGATGGACATTATAATGGAATTATACAATGTGACATAGGTATTTTCAAGGAATTGATAAGCAAACGATAAGAAAAGATGTGTATACCGATGCTATGGTTTCAAAAAGGGTGGGAATTGTTTTTGGTTGTTTTTCATTGTTGTTTATTAAATTTTTAAGACCCCCCCATATGTTACAGATCAACAGCATAAAATTTTTTGGTTCGAAAAATTATCAGAATCGTTTTGAGTAAAACAATCTTTATTTTGACATAAAATACTGAATGATCATTAGTAAAATGACAAAAATAGGCTATACATATGAATATTATAGGATGGAAGACCATTTTTTACCAAGAGAGACACTCCCTGCTATTCAATCTTGGTCGTCTTTTAGTATTCACTTAACGCTAAGCGAATTTAGTCAAGTGAATTCATTTAAGTGACTTTCTGACCAGACTCAAGTTTTCCCCTTAATTTTCATACTTGAATGGAAAAAATTACTTTTTAAAAATACCAAACCAGAAGTACCTTCTTTTTCCCTTAAGTAGTTCAACTACGTGAATTGAATAACTAAGAATATGGCCCATTGTTCTTATATTTCGAACCAATTGTAATGAATATGTATAATGCGTCTTGCATGGAAGTGATTTATATTAAGAAAATCTTTTACATTCGTCATTTTGCAGTTGGCAACAATCAAAATCCTTCATCAAGAAACGAGAGAAATATTATTAGGCACACAAGACCTACAATCTACATACCTACTAATATCAAGTGCCTGTTTCTAAAAAATAAAATTTCTAGAAAAATTAATTGAAAAAATTATACTTATTATGAACTACTTCTTTAATCTTAATTATAAAATGATCAAATTAATAGACTTTTTTTTTCTGCCGAACATTCCTTTTGTTTCTTTCATCTCTTTCATAGCGAGAATGTTTCAAAAAATATTTTTTTTTAAAGACTAATAAGTAAAAAATCTCCGTTAATAGTTTTTCTTCCGAGTCTAATTAATTCTTGCTTTAATGTAGGACTATTGTTTTCTTTCTTTCGACTAAAAAAAAATATCTGGTCAACTCAGACTAGGAACGAAAAATTGAAGATTACTAGTTAATTTGTTTAATAATTTATTATTAAAGGGACAGCTATGTGTTCGTGGCGACAATTACTCTTAAAATCAAACTCAAGAATCAAGACTGAGGCCCATATTCAAAAACGTCTCTTTGACCTCCCTTCACTTAAACTTAACTTAAAAATGATTTTTGGCACAATTTTGCATTTAAGAGTGTGGTAGCATTTTATTTTCGCATTGGAACTCTCATAAGAGATACAATGTTCCCATATTTATAAGTACAAAATTGTGTAAAAAACTTTTTTAAAGTGAAATTTAAGCCAAGACTGAAATTCTCTGAAGACGACCTGATATTGATCCAAGTACTGACTCACGGGAAAACGCCAATTACTCACAAACTCAACTGGGAAATATTCAACGGAATTCCGCAAATTACGGGTAATGTAATTTTCGATACTTTCAAGTTATATATTTCATTTACTATTGCGGAAAACAATGGGATATATTCAGTGATTTTGAGGGATATTGAGCAAAATTAGTAATATAAATTTTTTTACTTTAAGAATTTTTTTACCTTCAATTTCCAAAACGCTTAATTTCAAGAACCCCCTTTAGTTTGGTAAAAATTAAGTGAAATTTCACAGGACGATTAAGCTTAAAAATAAGTTCGAATAAAGCAGGTTACGAATGATAAGGTTTTGGAAACAGATTGCTAGTTGCACATCAAACTGTGAAGAAACAATTAAAATTAAAGAAAAAGATTATAAAAAATTATTAAATATTTTTGAGTACGAAAAAATAACAGACGTAAGAATTAATTTAATTGAATTTCCATTCTGGAAAACATTTTCGGGAGAAATAGTTTTAGAAACCTTCTCAGTAAGTATTAGTGGAATAATTCATTATAAAAGAGGTATCGAAGTCGCAAAATTCATAGAAATTTCAAAAAATATTTTCAGTACTCAAGCTTTGGACTCGGTAGAATCTTTCAGAATTTTTCTTGAAAATTTTGAGAGAGAAAATCCTCTTTAAAAATATGTAAAATTACGAAATTAAAAAATATAATATAATATTAACAAGCAAAATACTTTCATATTTGAACAAATTTCATGTTTTAACAATTTATTGTCACAAAAGAAAAAATCCTTTGTCATATTGGACAAGTTTACTTGTGAACTTTCATGTCATAAAATTCCTTTGTTCAAAATACTAACGTATAAACTTGAAAATTTATTACAATAAAATATTATAGATAGCTTTCAAAAATAATTTTCAATAGATCCTTTGTTATACACATTTACAAAGATTCAAAACTAAACAAGATTTCTTCAAGTTTATTTCTGAAATATATTCTCAGTTGGAATATTTTTTTCCTTTTTCATATTTTAAAATACAAACATACACACGAATAATATTACAAAAATTAATAATTTAAATAAAAATAAAATATTTTTTTTTTTCAAAAATAAAATAAATTTTTTTTTTGCAATTAATTTTTTTTGAAAATAATTTTTATTATTTCTTTTCCCGATGTATCTTCGACTGTGAAAGAAAAGCTAATCCTATAAATTTTTTTAAAGTTGTCGGAACTAAGTACATTACCAAGTACTCCAGAAAGCATGAATACAGCTAGTGAGAGAACCACTACCCCATCCCCTCAAGGAGGATCAGGATCTGGGAGTACACACCCTCAAGTACATTATGTCATGCCAGCTGATGAAACCATACGTCCGATACAAGGCCCAAGTGGGAAAATATTTGATGGTCAATATTACTTGGACTGGAAACGTATGATCATAGCTTTAATAAGGGGTTTGGGATATTGGGATGTTTTTGGACCACACCCTGAACTAAAAATTTAAATTGAAAATATGGATAATTTACAATACAGACCATCTTCAAATTCTGCTAAAGCATACTTTAAAAAACAGGAATGCGCAAAAGCATTTATCATGAAACGCATGACATACAATGTATCAAAACAAATTAGAGAGTGTAAAACAGTAGATCAAATTTTTGAAAAATTAGATATAACTTATGGTTCTAAAACCAAAATAGTTGCAAATATGGCAAAATCAAAATGGACTGCTTTTCGCTTTACACCTGGTGGTAATATAAGAGGTTTTTTAAATAAATGGGACATATTAGTACAAGAAGTTTGTGATGCAGGGAAGGAAGTATCTGAAGAAGAGGAATTGGAAAACCTTCAATTGGCATTAGGATACGAACAAACCATTGCAAAAATGCAATTTGATAACCTCCCTGAAAACAGAAAAAATCTAGAAGTATTCAAACAAATATTAAAAGAAGACAGGTGATCAAAAAATGAGAGATAAACAAATTAAATTACAATACCAATAGTCTAATAAAAAATTTGATAATAATGGGAATAAATTTAGAAATAATAATACAAATTACAATAATGTGGGGACGTTTCCCTCTGTGACTTAGGTGACTATTAGTCGACCACGGAGTGGGAAATTTACCCCCTATACCAAATAAACGTTGCCCCATAAACCGGATGGGTCAACAAATTCTCGGTAGAACACGCATATACATCTGCTAGGTAGGAAATAGTCCTACAACAATTTCTGCTACAAATTCGGCTAAGCTGGATTTCCAAAAATTAAGAAACGGAAAATTAATTCGAAAAATAATGCTGAAAAACGACGAAACTAAAATGTCTGGAACTTTGACTGAAAATCCAGAAAAAGAACGTAGATTACTGGCTGAGAATCAGGCTCAGATAGAAAAAGAGCTGTTTAATCAATATATGAAGGAGATCGTAGCCAAGGCAATATCGGAATATGACAAAAAGAAAGTCGAAGAAGCCAAAAATACACTCAAAAAACGGATCCAACTACCAGAGTTTCTCCCAAAGGATGTAGAAACTTGGTTCATTCAACTGACCGGCTGTTTCCGACTCGAGGAGATTCCTCGAGAGCACAGATACAGACAATTGAGTGGAAATATGCCCGCACAAATCATAAAAGCTTGTCCAGACATCATGGAATGTCCTGACGAAGCAGAAGATTCGTACAGTTGGTTCCAGAATAAAATAAGAACTGCATTTGGCATAACCGCTCGAGAGGAAATTCGAGAACTGATGAGAGGCATGTCCATTGGAGACAACAAGCCCACAGTATTCATGGCAAAACTAATGAAAAAAGGGGATAACCATGTATCACCCTTAGTAATAGCTGACCGATTTTGCCAACAACTACCTACATCAGTTATGCAATCACTTGGAGCTCTAAATCTTACAAACGCTACCAGTGATGAGGCATTAATAAATTTGGCCAAAGCTGCTGAACAGGCACTGGAATACACAGGTAAAACTGCAATCAGTGCCATCTCAGCGGAAAAATCCAAAATAGTGGAACTCAGAGCCAAAATTGCTGCTTTGAAAATGAAAAATAAAAATACCAATAGCAGCGAAAATTGCAACAGCCGTTCTAAAAACTGAAATTGGTGAGAACGAGACTCAAGATCTCGTGACTGCAGAAATAACAGCAGAAAAAACAGCCCTGGCAGAACACCACCAAGGTCTAAATCTAGACCCAAATACAAAAATCCGAATTGGCGTGAAGACTATTGCTTCCACCATAATAAATGGGGAGAAAATGCCAGGACTTGTAAAATCACCTGCCGATTCTATGCCGAAAGGATGATTAAAGATGAGCAAAAGAAAAAAGAATTGCTCACGGAATTGGACAAGGTTAGAGACAACCAAAAATCTCCCAATAAGTCAAACTAAAGAGAGGGGTCGTATCAGCGGCAACCAACCCCTCGGATAACTACTCTTGCCGCCTGTTTATACCGGACAGGTCAAAAAGGAGAGAATTTCTTGCTGACTCAGGCGCAGATATAAGCATACTGCCAGCCAAGATCAAGCATAAGAATAACACTCCGAAATCCCAATTAAATGCAGTAGATAACCATAGTTTCTCTGCATATGGAATCAAAAAATGCAAAGTAAATATAGGTTTTAACAAACCAATGAAATGGACTTTCACCATAGCTGATGTCAAATACCCTATATTAGGAGCAGATTTCTTAGCCAATTATGGACTATTGATTGATCTTAAAAATAAACAATTAATAGATTCCACAACCGGTGAACACATAAAAGGAAAAACTAAAAATTATCAAATAATTAATATAATTAATGCGTACACGCAATCAAATGATAAATTTGTCAACATATTGACAGATTTTCCTGGTATCACCGAACCAACTTTTAATCCAAATCCTACATATAAACATGACACAGTTCATATAATAGAAACTGTAGGTCAACCCTGTGTAGCAAAAGCAAGACGCTTAGCTCCAGATAGATTAAAAGTGGCTAAGGATTCATTCGATAGAATGGTAAAAGAAGGGGTTCGTAGACCCTCAAATAGCTCATGGAGCTCACCCATTCATATCATCCCTAAGCCAGGTGGAAAATGGCGAGTAGTAGGTGACTACAGACGCCTAAATGCTCAAACAAAATTAGTTAGATATTCAGTTCCTAATATCATGGATTTTAATATAAACATGAAAGGAAAAGATCTATTTACCAAAATTGATATTAATTGGGCTTTCCACCAGACACCTATGGCTAAAAACCATATCGAAAAAACGGCACTAATAACTCCATTCGGCCTCTTCGAATATCTTCGAATGCCATTTGGATTAAGAAATTCTGCACAGACATTCCAGCGATTTATAAATGGTGTATTGAGAGACATACCATATGCCTACGCATACATAGATGATATCTGCATATGCTCCAGTGGAGGCATTGAAGTACACGAGAAGAAAGTGAGAACCGTATTACAGCGTCTGCACGCTGCCGGTTTAACTATCAATCCTAGTAAATGCGAATATGCAAAACCACATATTGATTTTCTCGGGTACAGCATTACTTCTGCTGGAATTGCCCCTCAAAAAGTCCGGGTTGAGCCAATAATAAACTTCCCTAAACCAAAAACAGTCGCTGAATTAAGACGATTTATAGGGATGACAAATTTCTATCGACGTTGTATAAAAAATGCAGCGGCCGAACAAGGCAAACTATTTGATTTGATAAAAACAAACAAAAAACGGGACAAAACTCCTGTCATATGGACAGAAGAAGCCAACTTAGCATTTGACAATGTCAAAAATATGCTGGCTAACGCGACATTATTAGCTCACCCAGATGACAGTCTGCCATTATGCATAGCAACAGACGCGTCAGACTTTGCAATTGGTGCAACTACGCACGTATTCTTACGAGAAGAGGGGATGAAAAAGGCTTTGCAGAAACCCTACACCAGTCCCTATAAAGTAGTGGATAGAACAGAAAAAACGTTCACCCTACTCATAGCCGATAAAGACAAAAAAGTCTCAATAGATCGGGGAAAACCTGCATTCTTAATAGCAGATGAAAAAGTCAATGTCACGAAAAATTGTAAGGAAAATGATATGGATACTGACATAAACATAGTCAAAGATCCACAAGAAATTGTCGAACAAAATAACGACACTCAAAAGCTACAATCACAGCCAGAAATAGTACAAGAAATGCATAGCGATGTACCAAAACCAAATTTGAAAAATACTGCTGCTAAAACCAAAATAAAAAAAGTTGTCAAATTCGATGACAACATACGAAAATATTACTACGATCCTAAAGAGCCCATAAAGCTCAACAAAAGAGGCAGGCCTAAAGGAAGTTATAAAAAACGTAATCAAATTTCGAGTCGTAGATCAGAAAGGTTAGCTCAACAAAATAGCTAAACCTAAAAATGATCACAATTACAAAATTCACTCATACAAAAACCACCAAATTCCCAAACCATAGAAAAATAAATGGTTAAATAAATGCAAAATAAATTTATTCACCATCAACTCCTGCATCAAAACATAGCAGAAAGTTTAAACAAAAATTATAAAATCAAAAAATGGTCATAAAAATCAAAAACAAATCTTCCGCTTCCAGGATTTGAACCTAGACGCAGAGGAAAAAATGCGAAAATAAATCAGCTTGAAAATAAAATATCTATCTTGAAAATCAAAATAAATTCACGTGCATTTTTATAAAAACAGAAATCAGCTGACGAACAATGAGAAACGGTGCAGTCGCAATGACACACATCCTTATCGCAGAACATACCACAACGTACGTTGCAATAAGGATATCGCACCACCGTTCCTTATCGCATTGACCTATATAAATGAACAAAGTTCATTCACTCGAATATGTTGACCCACATAAAAGCACGTGGTAATTTAAATCAACGAATTTTGCACGTAGAATCTTCTACTTGGAATTTCTAAATGGTGGGAAAATACTAAATCTATTATACTGAGATGAATTATGATAAACTCGACGACAAATTTGTACCAAATCAAACAGCCAAGAGCGATATACAAATCATTCCTTTGTCAAATACGCTCCGAGCATATCGCATTCTGAATTTCTGAAAAATTGTTCAATTCGAACATCTATTTCTGTGCTAAAATCGCTTTGAAAATATTTCTCATTTTTCCACTGTTTTAATTGACATCTTACCGAAAATGTCTACCACCAACACTTCTGAACCTTTGCTCGACTATGAGGAAGCCCTCCTCGCAGAAGAGCAGGAACAGAGTAATCAGGAACATGATATCATGTTAGCCCAACTTTCCACCTTGGCGAGCAATCTCGCTTTGAGTACCACTCCGAGGCCTGGGGTCAGTTCAGTCTTGGCTGAAATGACCCAACCTCTTCCTCGCCACCTTCCTATCAGCGAGACCTCGGATGCTTCACGATCCATGATTACCCCCATGGACGTGGACCCATCTAGGAGCATTCAGCCTTCTCGCTCCAAAATCACGGTCCATAGACCGGAAACCCAACTCCAGCCTTTTGTCCAACAACGGAACTCCACCCAGGCAATCAGGCACAAAAGTAAAAAAAGAGGAGCACGATCTCGTGCTAATTATAACCAGCGGAGGGTCCTTAACTATCACACGGGGACCTTTACTGGCCATGCCTTAGGCCAGGCCGTCTGCGACATCCTCTTTGGAGGAAATAGGTCATACAGAGGATGTAACCCCGCCGGACAATCATCAGTTCAACGTCCCCCCAACTTTTAGGGTATGACTAGACTTAGTCTTTTCGTACGAAAATACTAGGAAGGAGTGGCTGTGGGGACGTTTCCCTCTTTGTCTCCTCAAGGCTCAGCCCTGAGTCGACAGACGGGTTGCAGACCAAAGTCTGCGACCCATACTAATTGTGCATTGCACATTAAACAAATTACATCGTCTGTATGCACTCATACAGACGATGCGTTTCGGTGTTTACTATTGAGGCGGTAAACAGAGGCAAGTGAGTATGTAATATTTACATACTCACTGACAGTATACATGCTGCGATCCGTATATGGTACCGCATCGCTTTTGGACGATTGCCCCAGTTAGGAAGTACGCTTAGTGTGCGGTAAGGCAACTTAAACCGGCTGGCTACTGGTACCAAGAAACAATTTGGTCACCCCGCACGTAAACCACTGTCTTCCTCCTTAGGTTCCATGAACCCGGTGTAGGTAGCATCTACCTACAAATAATAATAAAGATAATAAATGGAATAGAAATAATAATTATAGACGAAATAATAACACAAATGAAAATAATAATGGTAATAATAATAATAATAATTATAAAAATAATAATCCAAGAAATGAAAATAATAATGATAATAATCAAAATAATTATAACAAAAACCAAAATAATAACAGAAATAATAATCGCCTAGAAAAAATAATAAAGAAGAAAGAAGTTTCATATGTACCAAACAGGACATTACATAAATAAATGCCCTGATTATAAACCCAAAAATAAAGAACAAAATAAAGAAAAACCAAAAAATAAAGACAAAAAAGAAGAAGAAAGATCAATAAAATTATCATATATGGTCAAAAAATACAACAATAATGAAGATTGGCTTTTAAAAAAATTAATTAAAGATAATACAAAAAATGAAAATTACATACAACTTAAAAAAAAATGTTACTTGTTGGGGGGGGGGGCGGAAGTCCATCTCACATCAAATATAGAAAAATTAATTAATGTAACAAAATTTAAAATTCCAGTAAAATTATAATGTGCACTTAAAGACACGTATTTATATGCCACACATATGGGAAATATGAGAATATTAGTAGAAAACGAAAATAAAATTCAAACAGCAATTGAATTATTAGAAGTCCATTATGTACCAGATCTGTCATTAGACATTATGTCTGGAATTAAAGTGACAGAATCTGGAATATTACATATGGACCAGGGAAAAGAAAAAATACAAACATATTTTATAGAGACAGGAGACATTCTATTTACATCCTATAAAATTGATGGTGTTTTTCAAGTAAATTACGATTACATAAACATACCAAAAAAATGTATGCCCGTCACTCAAAATCAAGATGATGACGAATGGGATTCCTTTTCTGTCAAATTAGAAATAGAAGAAGAGGAAGAAGAACCCATTAATAACAATAATAATTTAGAAGAAAATAATGAAAATAATAATACTACAACAGAAAACAATAATAATGAGGATAATAATAAAAAATAATAATAATAATAATAATAATATTTCAGATAATTCATTAGAAATAATTCAAAATAACATAAATAATCATAAAAAAATGATTTAGCATAGACGACTAGGCCATTTAAATGGAAAATACATGAGATATCTACATAAAGTCACAATAGGAATTCCAAAAACAATTAATTTTAAAGATGATGATTTCATAAATTGTGAAATTTGCAAAATAGCAAATAATCAACGTCTAGGCCATAACAATGTTAGAAATAAACCCCAAAGGAGACTAGAAATTATATCTTCTGATATTATGGGACCATTCACACCCACAATAGCTAACCAAAAATATATATTAACATTCATTGATAATTATAGCAAATACACCTTCGTAATACCAATATCAAATAAAAGTCAAGTATTTACAGAATTTAAAAATATTTTTTTCTCAATGAAAAACAAATTCCCTGAAACACCAATAAGTCAAATAAGGTGCGATAATGCAAAGGAATATACAGATCAAAAATTAGTAAAATTTTGTGAAGAAAATGGAGTACAAATAGAAAATGTAGTTCCTTACTCACCAGAATTAAATGGAATTGCTGAACGTCAAAATCAAACTTTGATGAAAAGAGTAAGAAGTTTACTAATTGATGATTATCTAGATATTAAGTATTGGGCACATGCAATAGCTACAGCTGCATACTTGATAAATAGATCACCAACAAGAGTAAATTCAGAGTACAAAACTCCATACGAAATTTTTTTTGGAAAAAAACCTAATCTGGATAATTTAAAAATTTTTGGATTATTAGTTTATAGACATATTCCACTCGAAGTCCGACAACAGAATGCGACTAAATCAAAAAATAAAAATAAACAAAGAATAGACCCAAACTTTGCACTAAGGGGAGAAAAGGGAATACTTATGGGTTATACCACTACAGGATGTTGGATTAGAGATCCCTTTTCAAATAAATTTAATATATCTTGTGATGTTAAGTTTGACGAAAATAAAAATATATCAAACTTAAAAAATTGTGAACAAGAACTGGTACTCAAACCAGCAAATTTTGTAAAAAATTTAGTTAACATAAATACTTTCAACATCACAAAAACTATAGATAATAGGTGGATTGAAGACTGTATACCAACATGCTATAAAGATGTCAAAAACAACCCATTTAGAGGAGAATGGATGAAAGCTATTGTGGATGAATTTATTTCTCTGGGAGAAATGGACGTTTGGGAAGAAGTAGATTACGATAAATTATTGAAAACCATCGACACAAGATGGGTTTTTGTGACAAAACCAAATGATGAAGGATACCACCAACCAAAAGCAAGATTAGTTGCTAGAGGCTTCAAGGATAGAACTGAATATGAGTTAGGACAAGTATTCGCCCCTGTTATTCCAATTTGGTTAGTAAGATGGTTCCTATCGATAGTCAATAAATATGACTTAGAAATGGTTCAATATGATGTAAAAACGGCGTATCTAAATTCTCCTGCAATTGTCCCCATATATTTAAAGCCCCCAGAAGGTTTACTAATGGAAAGTAATAAATTATTGAGACTTAAAAAATCTATCTATGGCCTAAAAACATCGTCTAAATCATGGTATAATTTAATAAATGAATATATTTTAAAAATGAACTTTGAAAGATCTAAAACAGATAAATTTTTATATTTTAAAAAATCAAATGAAAAAATAATTTTTATGATCACATATGTTGATGACATATTAATAACATCAAACGCCCCCGAATGGATTAAAAATGTAAATGATTCATTTCAAAAAAGATTTACCATAAAAATAATTAATAACCCAAGATTTTATTTAGGATTTGAGATCATAAAAGATAGGAAAGAAAATACAATAACGTTAATACAGTCAAGATATATAGAAAAAATATTAAAAAAATATAATCAGAACGAATCAAACTTCATAAATACGCCCATAGAAACATCCCTAAAAATTGAAGAAGATGAAAACTGCACAGACGATACTGAATATCGTTCAATGATTGGAGCCCTGTTATATCTGGCTAGAATAACAAGACCCGATATTTCATTTGCAGTTAATTTTTTCTCACAATTCCAAACAAAATTAAACTCTAAATTAAAAAATCAGGTGAGACAAATATTCAAATATGTGAACACAACAAAAGAATTTTTGATTAAATTCACATCAGATAGTAAAGGCATACACTCTTTCGTAGATGCATCTTATGCCCCAAACGTAAAAGATCATGAAATAAAAATATCAAATTTAAATTTGGGAAAGTCTATATCGGGATTTTTAATATATTTAAATGGGGATTTGATCAACTGGAATGTAAGAAGACAAACAATTGTTGCCACAAACTCAACTGCTGTTGAAATAATTGCAGTGTTCAATGATTTAGACGATATACAAGTCATCTTTCTATTACAAAAAGAAATATTCCAAGAAAATGACCCAGTCAGAATTTTTGAAGATAATATATCAGCCCTTAGAATAATGTTGGGAGGAGCCCAAAAAGGAGCAAGAGCCTTAATGATAAAATGTTATGCCATTACACAATCTGTAGAGGATAAAGAAATTGAATTCAAAACTGTTGGTACGAATTCGCAATTAACAGACATGCTAACTAAAAGTCTCGATAAACAGAAATTTAGAAACTTAGTCGACAAAATATTAACAACATCTAATCTCTCACAATAAAATTCATCAAATTCATAATAATTATATGGGAAAATCGTTTATTTTGAAAGGGGAAGGAATACAAATATTCGAAGCTAATAATATGTCAATCCACACATTACTGAATATAATAACCTTTTTTTTTTTTTTCAGCATAGTACATGAAAATATAATGTTTGCGAAAAAGAAAAGAAAAAATCACATGTTCAAACACAATTAATAATATATTATATCCTTTAGGCCAAAAAATACTTGTTGAAACAAAATTTATTTTCGTGTAGGTATTCATTGTCATCTCTGCAAATTATTTCACACGTTTAGTTGATATTAGTTTATCACATTTCGGAACACCCTTATTCAACAAGTATCAAACAAAACTGAACAAAACTTTTCTCAAACAGCATGAAAGATCGAAAAAATATCCGAATCAAAACCATTACTGCAATACAGTGTGTCGATAAATAATTTCGAAAATACATCGAAATATATTATGTTACAATCTAGTCATTATTCATCATTTATTTAATTTTATGTAATTTATTTTGTTTATTTTGTTTGGGAAATGAACATTAATATGTAATAATATAATACTTCAAAATTAATTTATATAATATTCGTTCTCGCGATAAATCTTGTTCGCTCGTTTTGTTGGACTATGGGGGGGAGTTGTTCTGCACTCCACCTACACTCGCTCACTAACATGTAGCGCAACTACTCTCGATAGCGCGTACTAACAATATTCAGGTTGTGCGAACAAACACGACTTTTTTCATTCGTTCACCCGAGAACGCTGAAACTCATTTCCCACTCAAACTTTAATCTTGTAATGGAGGGAGATCGTTCATCTTCCTCAAACTTGTAACTTGTACTTTAAATCATTGCATTACAGTATCTCTAACTAACTTGTTTCTTTCCATTGATTTCAACCTGACTTCAAAAATAAATTTTGGAACAATTTTGTATTTAAGATTGTGGTAATATTTTATTTTTACTTCGGAACTCTTTTAAGAGACACAATGTTCCCACATTTTTAAGTACGAAATTGTGCAAAAATCTTTTTTAAAATGAAGTTTAAGTGAAGGAAGCTTAAAGTGACGTTTATGAATATGAGCCTAAAGAGATTGTTTTTTGCCCATGGCCCATGGCCGTTTGCCTTTTATCGCATTTATGATTTAAGGCTCGATAAGGACTTTGGCTAAGCAAATAGACTGGTTCACTGGTTGACTTGAGCTTGAGAATTGAGATTAGAGTTTAGAGTTTAGATTAGAATTTAGACAATGAACATCAAAATTGCTGTATTACAAAGAAAATTTGTGTTGACTAAATTGTTGATGGGTTTTGGGAGAAAAATAGAAAACCTAAAATGAAATTTGAAGAATATTTTGGAATAGAAAAAAAATCTTGATACGTATTCATTTTGATGAGAGGTAGAGTATGCGAGGACTGAAAAAGAACGTGAGACTTTTATTCTCGATTAAATTTATTAGCAGACTAAAAACATATTTGTAAGTAAAATACAATCTGGTACGAAATGGCGAAGCACAGCGTTATCGGTGATCGAAAGTAGGGGAAGCGATTCGTGAGAGAAGTAGAATGTGATGACATATATATATATCTAGTGTGATGATGATGGTGATGATGATGGTGATGATGATGAAGAATAATATGAGGTGGGGTTTCCATTACAACACTCCCCTGAAATTTTACTGGTTGGAGTTTTTCAACATCTCGATCGCTAAAAGTAATCGAAAATGAAATCAAATATTAAAAATTTTTTTACAAAAACACAAAATTTGAATACATATATAGTTATGGTAACTTTGAACGGAAAAAATTTTGTTTTTGCTGTGCTTTGAGAAATAAAATGGTATAACGTATAATAAATAATTAATAAAAGAATAAATAATTGATTAAAAACATGCATAAATAAGTTCTAATAAATATATTAAAAATGGTAAAATGCAAAAGTTTTCGTATGGTAAGGGAAATGAATAATAAAAAAGAAAAAAAAATCTTTGGTAACGAATGATTCACGGAATTGCATCGTGTGCTCGAACATTTTTAAGGACAGATAAAGAGAGAAAAAGAAAAAAATTTATAAAAGCAATTCCGTTGATAAAGGTATTTATTCATTAAACGTTACGTTTTATTATCTTATCGATTCTGTTGGCATGCAATAGTATGAAGGAATAACATTCGCTGTCCTTTGGTTTTATCTTTTGTGCCTGTCTATTGTGTTTAAGGTGCTGTTGTACATGTTTATTTATCGATAAGAAAGGTTACAGCCGTAATCTTGTTTACAGTCATGTAATGAGGTACGAAGAAATTTTATCTACATTGTGTTTATTATTTTCCTTTTTTCTATCATGTTGGAATTTTGTGTGTATTTTTCTCACACTGGTTTGAAATTATATGAGTTTCTATTTTCTGAAATTATAGGGTTCTGACTTGCTCGATTTTAATGCGGTTTTCATTGTTGGGTTTTCAAGAAATTCGAGTATCTATTTTTGGCAAGTAATTTCTAGAATTGAAGTATTGTGAGGTATTATTTAATAATGTTGTAGGGGTATTTTTCTTACAATATATTTCATGTTTTGACTATGATTTTGGACTTGGGACAACTTGTACTATGGCAGGGTATATTTCTGAAATAAATTATTTTAATATTATATATATATGTTTGTATTTTCCAAAATTTTTACTACGATATTTTCCAATTTAGTTCTATCTAAAGATTTGGTTAGGATATCCACTAATTGATTTTCGGAACTTACTGACCTGAAATGTATTATTTTATCTTCCATCGCCTCCAAAATGAAATAACATTTAATCATGAGGGCCCTTGACTTCTTTTGACTCCCTCCAGAACATATTTTTTATGTGGAAATGTTGTCTTCCATAATATCAACTATGATTTTTTCTTCCAAAATTTCAAAATGCATATGCTGGATGACTTTAATAATATCTAAAGTATCAAAAACAGCTATGATTTCTACAGTAGTACTGGACGAAGCATGAATCATTTGCTTAGAACAATTCCATTCTATCAAATCACCATTTGCAAAGATCATAAATCCTGTTATTGATTTCCCTTTTTGTAAATTATTCATATTAATATTGTTTTCATCAACTTGTGGGGCATAGGAAGTATCTATATATGCTTGTATTCCATCCCCTTGTGATTTATATGTTATTGAATAGTTTTTCGTGCAATTTACATATTTAAATATTCTTCTCACGTAATTTTTTAAAGTTTCATTAGAGTTATTTTGAAAATGTGAGAAAAAATTCACTGGGAAAAGTATATCGGGTCTTGTGAGTCTGGCTAAATATAATAACCCTCCTATCATAGACCTATATTCCATGTCTCCTTTTCCATTTTCAATTTTATCAATTGTAGGCCCCATTTCCATAGGTGTATTAGATAATTTTGATTCTGATATACCATATTTCTTAATCATTTTTTCAATATGTTTATGCTGTGTTAATGTAATTGTGTAATTTTCAATAGATCTATTTATTTCTAATTCAACAAAAAATCTTAGATTATTAACTATCGTAATGGTAAATGTTTTTTTAGTTCTTCATTAATTCGTGTTATGGATGATTGCTTATTCGAGGCTATCAAAATGTCATCCACATAGGTCAAAAAATATATGATTTCAGTTCCTTTTTTAAAAAAAATACAAACATCTATCAGATTTCGTTCTCAAAAACTCCATTTCCTTAATTTTGAAGTCGAGTAAATCATACCACGACTTACTGGATGTTTTCAATCCTTATATAGATTTCTTTAATTCTAAGACCTGATTGGAGCCTACATTAATTCCTTCAGGTTTTCTTACAAAAATAGGTTTTATTATAGGTGAATTTAAGTAAGCAGTTTTTACGTCATACTGGACAAGTATTAATCTGTTTTTATTGACTGTGGAGAGTAACCATCTTATGGTACTTATAGAAGCTACTGGTCCATGGGTTTCTGTTATGTTATATTCTGTTCTATCCTTAAACCCCCTTGCAACCATTCTCACCTTTGGCTTAGGATTTCCATATTCATCGTATTTAATAGTAAAAATCCATCTAGTATCGATCAATTTTTGTCGGTCATAATCTACTATTTCCCATACCTTCATATCATCTAGGGAATTGAACTCATCATTTATGGCCTTAATCCACTCATCTCTAAATGGGTTTGTATTTATTTCTGTATAGTTTCTAGGAATACAATCCTCAATATACGATTTATTATAATTAATATTAACATTCATTATTATTGGGTTAATTATCCCTAAATCATATTCATGATTAGCTACTTTTATTGTTAAAGGTTTATTTGTTATTTCTAAGGATTTTATGTTTTGTGATTCATCAACTTTGACATCGCAAGATATGTATGATTTAGTGTCAAATGGATCCCTTAAGCAATAACCTGTGTTAGTGTAGCCCACCATTATACTTTTTTCCTCCCTATACGCTAATTTTGGGTCAATTTTATTTTTTGACTTAGACTTAGCTTTCTTCGCATTTTGCTTTCTCACCTCTAAAGGAATATGTCTATAGGTTAGTGAACCAAAGACTTTTAGGTTTAAGTTTGGTTTAATCCAATAAAATAATTCATAGGGTGTTTTGTAATCTGGGTTAGCCTTTGTGGGGGATCTATTCATAAGATAGGCTGAGGTTACAACGGCATATGACCAATATTCTATATCTAGATTGGCATCAATGAGCATGGCTCATACTCTCCTCATTAGTGTTTGGCTTTGCCTTTCAGATACACCATTTAATTCCGGGGAGTATGGGACCATGTAATCCATTGTGATGCCAACCTCATTACAATAATTGGTTATTTTTGCATCTGTATATTCCCTAGCATTATCACATCTGATTGTGCCTATGGGATAATAAGGAAATTTGTTTTTCATAAATGTTATAATATTTTTAAATTCCACTGTCACTTGACTTTTATTGGCTATAGGCATTACAAAAGTATATTTTGAGTAATGGTCAATAAAAGTCCGGATATATTTTTGATTTTCTACAGAAGGCGTAAATGGACCCATTATATCTGAGGACGTTATTTCTAGTTTACGTTTTGGTTTTGCTCTCATACCATTATGACCCAACTTTAAATTACTTGCAATACAACATATTTGACAATTTTGAAAATCCTCATCTCTAAAGTTTAAATTCTCCAGGATTCCTATTGCTAAATTTTTTAGTTTTTGCAAATATCTTGCATTCAAATGACTTAATCTTCTATGTATCAGCATTTTTTTATTTGTATTATTATTATTTGTTATTTTATTTATGTTTTGTTCATTATTATTATATGTTTCTATTTGTTCGGTTTCACCCCCTCTGAGGTGATTCAATATTCTCAATTTCATCTTCTATTTCCAATTCTATCAAAAAATTGTTCCATTCATCTTCCTCCTCTTGGGTTACTGGATCACAAATTTTATCATGTTCAATTTCTACCTTATCATTATCTATATTATTATTATTTTCTAATACATTATTATTAATGTTTTTTATTAAAGTATCATTTTTTTATTCGTATTTTCAATATTATAATATATATAAAATATTCCACTCTCTTTTAGGGCTATTATTAGTATTTCCCCGTTTTCAATAAAATATATATTTGCGATTTCTTTTTGCTGATCTATGTTTATTATTCCTGTATTTGTTATTTTAATTGCAGAAATAATATCCATATTTAGATGAGGCACATAATGGACATCATTTAACTCTATTAATGATAGATTTTTAATTGAGTTTTCAACTTTAATTATCATCCTTCCCGTATGATTAGCATTTAGGAATGCATTTTTTCCTGCACATTGCAACTTAACTGGGGTAACAAATTTTTTAACATCCATTAATTTATTTAAATCAGATGTTAAGTGCACCTCTGCTGCCCCATCTAGAATTGCTTTATTTTTTAATTCACAATAATTTTCATTCTATTCTTTGTTTGTAATTAATTTATTCAGTAACCACTCATTTTGTTCATTTGAAAATTTCTTAACCATGCATGACATTTTAACGTATTGTTCTGCATTCTCTTTTTTATTAGGATTTGCTTGGTTTTGATTTGTTTTGGGTGGGTAATTGCTTTGGTTTTTATTAGTGTTTTCATTATTATTATTTTGTGAAGTATTATTATTGCAGTTCGTTGCAATATGACCATTTTGACCGCATTTATAACATTTGATATTATTGGGGTTGTAGTTTCTATTATTACCCCTATAATTATTGCCTCTATAATTATTATTACCATGATAGTTGTGGGAACTATAGATCTCATACACACGCCATTCCTTATCGACGTATTATATTCAACAATATATAAAATACATTGTTTGTTCGTATGCTCTTACTTGTACACACAGGCAAGTAAGATGCAAAGTTCGGCCGATGACAAAATGATAGATAAAGATCTCGGTAATGTCTCGGACCGGTACATGAACTCATTATGTCATTTTTTATCAATTGCTTCAGCAATGAATAAGAAATGACGTGAATTCTACTACACACCTACATATGTATATTTACATAAGTGTGTCTGTGTGCGTGTGCCAAAACCAGTATATAAACTCTCAGAACTGGCTCTAAAATCGCCAGTGTTCGCCTTGGTTTTGACTTACCCGTACTTATGTACGAAGTGGCTGAACACGCTTAAATTCTGTTGAATTTCCTTCTGGTGAGAATATCTCTCATGACAAGGTATTCCACAGTGGTGACCCCGACATGATTTTTGGCTACGTCGTGAGGTTTCTAGAGGCGCGTTGCGCTATTACAAAAATTCGGCGCAGTGCGCTGGCGAGATACTCGCTTGCTCGGCAAATAAAAATTTTTTTGCAGACTACGACACCTTTTAGGTTGTTGAAGTAGAGTCTGCTGAAGTGGGAATTTATACCCCTCTCCTTAAAATATACAAACAAGGAGAAACAAGACAGTAGACCTGGAGGAAGAAGGTTGGACTCATCCCCTAACCCCCCTGACTTTGACTGGACACTCTACGAATTTAGCAAATCTGGAAGAAGGCCCTCAACACCCAGAATTAGCACGACTGGGAACTGCAATAAATAAAGAACAACTAGCAGTTAAAACGTTGAGAAGTGGTCGAACTTTAAGCCAAAGTTCTGACCCAAAAACACCTGTCCTACAAACACAGGAGCCAGTGTTTTTGACCAGCAAGGAAGGAAGTAGTTCAGTGGAATACGCTTGTCACCAGAAAGACATAGCAATGGTCCCACCACCAACCAAAAACCCACAACCATCGCAGGGAGGAAGTAGTCAGCCACAGCTGACACCCGAAGTCTTGGCGCATATTATGCAACTTTTGCAATTGCAGCCAGGGCAGAACCCCAACTTCTACAGACGGAGGATAGAGATCCCGGAATTTCTACCCAATGAGGTAGACTTATGGTTGACTCTATTAGAAGGCAGGTTCAAGACAGAAAACATTACACTGAACCAGCGATATCTACATATCTGTGGAGGCATGACCCCGCAGATAATCCACCACATTCCGGACAACATGGAATGCCCTTTGACAGAAGATGACAAATATGCCTGGTTCGTCAAGAAGATCAAAAACGTATTCGGAAAAACAAAGAACAAAATTATTGATGATGTGATGGGTGGTATGAAGATGGGGGATGACAAACCCTCGATCTTCATGGCAAAATTAAGGCAGAAGGCAGATAATATAGTAGCCCCTTCTGTCATAGGCAATCAATTTTGCAAACAACTTCCCCAAAGTGTTGTGCAATGCCTAGCCGCCGTAGGTTCGACCGTGATCAATACATCCGCATGGCTTGGACTTCCTTGCAAAATCAGCAGATAATGCGCTCGAATACACCAGGTCAAAGCCGGTGGTCAGTGCAGTATCAGCAGAGACTGGAGAGATCGCTCAACTTCGAGCCCAAATAGCTCAGTTGACTGATGAAGTAAAAAGGAACAAAGACCAAAGCTCCACGAAATCCAATAGTAGCTGGCGACAAAGATCTAAAAGTAGAAGCAACAACAACAAGAACTGGCAATAGCAGAGGACAACAGTCCCGGTCCAGAGACCGCAGATCTAGTTCCAGTAACCAAAACCCAGTCTCAAAATTGGGATGAAAAAAGTTGTTTCTTTCACAACCGGTTTGGCGCAGAAGCCACCAAATGCAACAACAGGTGCAAATGGTGGGGTAAATCCTACAACAAGGAAGCGTCAAACTAGAACGAGGGGCCATCTATGCGGCCAAAGACCCCTCAGAAAAACACTCATGCCGCCTGTTTGTAAAGGACAGGACTAATAGGAGATGGTACTTAATAGACTCAGGTGCAGACTTGAGTATATTGCCAGTAAATAAAAACCAAAAAGTACTTCCTCCGAAATACTATCTCCATACTGTGAATGGTCAAAACCTTCCAGCTTACGGACTTGGGACCAGCAGAGTCGACATCGGACTTATGGAAAATATAACGTGGTCCTTCACAGTTGCTGATGTTCCAAACCCGATCCTGAGTGCAGATTTTCTTGCACATTACGGCCTGATCATTGACCTCAAACATGACAAACTGATCAATAGTGAAACTAAAAATTGTGTGGATGGCAAAACACATGCTTACAGACTGGACACAAATATATCCAGCTGTACAAAAGTCGACGGACAACTCTTATGGATCCTGTCTGACTATCTTGGAGTCACTCAACCATCAATTCGCAGGCATCCTACATACAAACATGACACGGTTCATTACATTGAAACCAAAGGACAGCCTTGCCATGCTAGAGCACTAAGGTTACTGCCTGACAAACTCAAAGCGGCACGGGAGTACTTTCATCGCATCATTGAGGAGGGCATATGTCGCCCCTCAAAAAGCTCATGGAACTCCCCTATCCACATGACCAAAAAAGCAAGTGGAGAGTGGCGAATTGTTGGAGACTACGGGGCCTTAAATGCCATAACAGTTCCTGATTGCTACCCAGTCCCCAATATAATGGACTTCAACGCAAACATGAAGGGTAAAACGATGTTCACCAAAATTGACATCAACTGGGCATTCCACCAAATTCCTATGGCTGACCAGGACGTACCAAAGACAGCAGTTATAACCCCCTTTGGACTATTCGAATACCTTCGAATGCCGTTTGGACTTCGCAACTCAGCACAAACTTTCCAGAGATTTATCAACGGACTGTTTAGGGAATTGCCATTGCATATGCATACTTGGATGATATCTGCATTTGCTCTGAAGGCGGTGAGCAACAGCACGAGGAGAATGTAAGAGCCATTGTACAGCGTATACACGCTGCCTGGCTTACTATCAACGTAGGCAAAAGCTTACATACACAGACCAAAATTGACTTCTTCGGCTACAAATTCTCAACCGAAGGCATTTCCCCCTTGAAGACCAAAGTAGAGCCAATACTGAACTCCCCAAAACCCTCAAATGTCGCTGAACTCAGGCATTTCTTGGGGATGGTGAACTTCTATAGACGTTGCATGAAGAATGCAGCAGCCAAACAAAGTAAGCTATTTGCACTAATTAAGACAAGTAAAAAGAAAGATAAGACTCCACTCGAATAGAATGAAGAAGCCGAACAGACCTTTGAGAAAATCAAAGATATACTGGCAAATGCAACTCTATTGGCTCATCCAGACGAAAGTCTGCCTTTATGCGTGAGTACCGATGCATCAGATTTTGCTATTGGTGCAACCCTGTACCAATTGGACAAAGACAATAAGAAGTTACCGCTAGCTTTCTTCTCGAGGAAGCTCTCAAAAACAGAAAAGAACTATAGCACATATGATAGGGAATTGCTCGGAATTTTTGCTGCGTTGAAGCATTTCAGGCACCAATTAGAGGGTAGAAGTTTTTCTGTGTATACTGACCATAAACCCCTAACATATGCCTTCACACAAAAAGCAGAACCGGCATCGCCGAGAAGAGCGCGACAATTAGACTATATTGGTCAATTGAATACCGACATCCAGTATATAAGTGCAGAACTTAACACTTCAGCTGATGCCTTGAGTAGAATCGAAGCTATCTTGGCTCCTATCCAATTACCTTATGCTGAAATAGCTAAAGCACAGCTTAAGGATGCAGAATTGCAAGAGTTGTTATCGAACGATGATACTACTCTCAAATTGAGACAGTGAAAAATTCCCGGTACTGATGTTTTATTAACACATGACGTCAGTACAGGTAAGAATAGGCCATTTGTACTGGTAAAATATCGCAGTCTGGCTTTCAACAGTGTACATAATCTGTCACATGCTGGGCCAAAGTGTAGTGCTAAATTAATTTTGGCAAGGTTTGTATGGCCACGAATGAAGTCTGACTGCAACAAATGGGCTCGCAGTTGCCCGAACTGTCAAGAATCCAAATTAGGAAGACACACTCGCTCGCCCCTCAAATCCTTCAAACAAACAGAGCGGTTTAAAACTGTACATATGGACTTGGTAGGCCCATTGCTACCATCTCAAGGACACAGATACCAGTTGACGATAATAGACAGGGCAACAACGATGGCCAGAAGCAATCCCTCTACACAAGATGTCAGCTCCTACAGTAGCTTCAAGGTTATACGATACCTGGATTGTGAGGTATGGCGTACCAGAAGTCATAATTACGGACCAAGGTCGCCAATTCTAGAGCTCGCTCTTTAAAGAGCTGTCCAATAAGCTTGGTGTTCAACACAGTCATACCACAGCTTACCATCCTCAAGCCAATGGCAAAATAGAGAGATGGCATAGAGCTCTCAAAGCCTCAATCATGTCTCATGATACCAAGAGATGGGTAGAAATACTTCCTACCATCCTTTTAGGCCTTCGATCAGCCCTACAAACTGATACAGGTCGCTCTGCAGCACAATTAGCGTTTGGCGAAGAGCTACGCCTTCTAGGGGACTTCTTTACAGAATCGAAGGAAGTTAGCCCTGAAATCATGGTACAAAATATAAGAAATGATGCCAATAATTTCCTAAAACAGGCAGCTCGCCATGGCCAGCCCAAGATTTACATCTCGAAACACTTGGCCAATACTTCACATGTATTTGTTAGAGACAAAAAAATGAGATATGTGCTGGAGAAACCATACGCCGGTCCTTAAAAAGTAGTATCACGAGATGAGAAAAACTTTGTGATACTCATTGTAGGCGAACCTCGAACAATTTCAATTGACAGATTGAAGCCTGCTTATATGGTAAGCGACGATAAAAGAATAAAAAGGTTGCAAAGGGAGAACATAGAAAATACCCAGACAGATTCCCAAACAAAAATGGAAGAATTTGTCGAAAAATGTAAAACAAATAATTCACAACAGAAAACATTAAAAAAGCCGGTAAGATTTTCGGACGATGTTACCACTAAAACATTTGATCCTGAGGCCCCCTGGCAGTAAAAAACGTAAAAATTTCCACCCTTCTCGCATGTCTGAGAGGTTAATGCAAAGAAAATAAAATTTACTCCCGAAAAAGTAATATCCGCTACGTAAGTTGCAACCCGCTAAAAAATATGGGAGGAAAATCGGAACTCCATGAGACAAAAGAAACTCCGGAGATAAGCAAATGAGGAATGCCAACAAAAAGAAAACGACAGGTATAAACAAATCCACATGCAATACGGAAACAAAACATTGCAACGTGCGTTTACCGTTAAACACAAAGATAATCTCAACATTGTGACGTCACAAGCGGAGATTCCGTTGTACTAAAAATTTGAAAAATATGAGTTTATTTCAGGCATAACTTTGCTTAAACCAATCAGAACTTAACCAGAAAACTTGCATACGGCCGAGAATTTTAAGCGCTATCCTCTCTACATACTGATAAGAAGATGTGAAAATAATGAAACGTAACTGTAATGGTAAATCGAAAACAGCAGTAAATTCACCCGTTTCAGAACTGCCATAGATCTTGGACGTGTTCTCTAAAATAATATTTTTGGTTCCTTTTCCTCAACAATCTATTCTAATGTCGCTGCCAAATAAAACTTCTTCGACACATCCAATTCAAATAATATGCAAAAGGCTGAAGAGAACCCAAATGCTCGCCAACTTCTTGCATAGAAAACTGAATTAGATTGCATAGAAGCAGAATTGATCATGGACACAACATCCCCTAAACCTCTAATAAAAATAGATGATAATGAGGAAGAAGTAGACTCGATAAGTCCCCCAGGCATGCGACTTATCATTTTTGCTGCGCAAAAACTGGGGGGAGTAGCTGTGGGGACTATAGATCTCGTACACACGCCATTCCTTATCGGCGTATTATATTCAACAATATATAAAATACCTTATTTGTTCGTATGCTCTTACTTGCACACACAGGCAAGTAAGATGCAAAGTTTGGCCCATGACAAAATGATAGATAAAGATCTCGGTAATGTCTCGGACTGGTACACGAACTCATTATGTCATTTCTTATCAGTTGCTTCAGCAATGAATAAGAAATGATGTGAATTCTACTACACACCTACATGTGTATATGTACATAAGTGTGTCTGTGTGCGTGTGCCAAAACCAGTATATAAACTCTCAGAACTGGCTCTAAAATTGCCAGTGTTTGCCTTGGTTTTGGCTTACCCGTACTTATGTACAAAGTGGCTGAACACGCTTAAATTCTGTTGAATTTCCTTCTGGTGAGAATATCTCTCATGACGAGGTATTCCACAATAGTTATTTCCTCTATAATAATTATTATTATTAGTATTTATATTATTATTATTATTATTCCCATTTCCATTTGTCCCATTGCCATTATTTGGATTATTGGAATTATAATTTTGGTTCCCATTCCTATAATTACCATTGTTATTACCTCTATAGTTATTACGTCCTCTATAATTTCCATTTCTACCCCTATAATTATTATTATTATTATATTTTGTATTATTTCTAAAATTATTATTTTGTGTATTATTACCATTACTTTGTTTCTTCATTGTCTGATAACGAAATTTCTGATCAAAGTCTTCTCGCAATATTCTTTTGAAATTATCTATATTTTTTTCATTATTAGGCAAATTTTCAAATTGCATTTTTGCTAGAGCCTGTTCATAACACTGGGCCAGCTGCAAATTCTCTAATTCCTCTTGTTTGCTCACCTCTTTCCCACTGTCCCGTACATCCGTGACTAATTCGTCCCATTTTTTGAGAAACCCTCTCATATTGCCTCCTGGCTGGAATCTAAATTCCATCCATTTAGCATTAGCCATGTTTTCCGTCACAGTGGTTTTTGACCCGTATATTATATTATCCAATTTTTTTAACATCATTATGGCCGTATGACAATCCCTGATTTGTTTAGTTGTCATTGGATACCCTTTCTAATATAAATGCTTTAGCATTATCCTGCATTTTACAGTAATTTAGCATTTCACTATCTGGTCTAAAATTTAAATCATCAATATGTATGAAATAGGGTTTTAAATATTCATGCTTCCCAAATATGTCATAATACCCAGCTCCCCTTATTGCGGAGATAATCATTCTCCTCCAGTCTAAGTAGTATTTTCCACTAAAAACTTTTCCTAAGAAGGCTTGAATGGGTTTGATATCATTTGGGGTTGCCATTATTTTTTCTTTAATTTTTTGAAAACCTAACACACTTTCTTCTATATTTGTAATTGCTATATATTTTTTTATTTTCTAATAATCCTTTTATAATTTTGTTTATTAATTCTTGTTCTTTTCGATTTGTTTTTTCTAATTCTTTTTCGTTATTACTTGTTTCAGTTATTCCTGATTTATCCAGTTTTTTATGTTTTTATACAATTAATTATTATTGAAGAATCTATCGATAAATTTTTTCTCCAATTCTAATGAACTATAAATTCTCAAAGAGAAATAATTTGATGATGAATTTAATATTTTAATGTATTTATTAGAGCTAATTTCTTCTATTCTACACGAAATATAAAGGGTGAAAGATTCTAATATAATTTCTCCCGTAAAGTATTTATAAAAGGGTAGATTATAAGTTTCTATTCTCAGATCTATAACTTTTTCTCCTTCAAACTTTTTTATTAACTATTTTAATTCTTCACTTTCTATTCTATATTCTCCTATTTTATTCTCCAACGTATTAATTATTTGGGGCATATATATTTTTGGCACAATGAAATTAATTTTTATCGGCCTCAAATACAATATTGCTAAGCACAAAAAAATAATTAACTATAGCATATATTATCTTTTACAAATTTTTCTCGTTGATTCATATTGTGCGAAACTTGTCCAATTGTAGATCACCAATTTCACCGTTGTAGTCTCTGCTTGATTTTGATGAAAGTTGGCCTAAAGTTGTGGTCTTTGATATTGCAGATCTCTTGAAGAGTCTTTGACAATGGGCAGGGCCGGCAATTTTTCATTTTCCCATGTGTAGCAAAAAATAATAATTTTTTTGTAGCAAATTTTACACAGAATAAAGAAAATTTGATTTGAGTAATTATGTGTAAACGTAATTATTTCCCATGTGTAGCGAAAACTACTTGGGAATTTCTCATGTGTAGTGATTACTACACACGCTACACAAAACTTTCCAGCCAAGATGATGGGAGCAGAAGATTTCCTTCGGTGGTTCTCTGGATCCTTTGGGTGTCCTTTCTGGATTATTGTTCGATGACTTCCAGGGTAGGCCATTAGTGAATCAGGAACAAATTAAGATTTTATTTTCTTTTTCAACTTTCGAAAAATTCACAAAATTATTTAAAAAATCAAGTTTAATATTCTCAATGACACGATACTTTTCGTGTATATTCACATAAAAAATCAACAAAAAATTTTCACACAACAATAAATCAATTCAAAAAAAATTCGGTCAAGTCTGCTTTTATGTAAAAATTTTGAAGTGAAAAGCTTTAATCTCAGACCTATCTGATGATTAAGTTTTCTTGGCCGAGGATGCGAATTAGTTTTTCGAACGAACTTTGAAGAAAACGAATTAACGAACGAAAATATGTAACATGAAAAAGAATTTGTTTTATTACACAAACTTCAACAACATAATAACAATATAAAATTATTCTACAAAATGAAGTATTGGACTTTAACTGAGATCGTAACGAAATGGAATAAAAAAGCAAGAAACTAATATGAGTAATCTCCTTCTAGTTTTGTTTAAAAGAATGATTCAGTGTTACCATGTTGTTAGGTGACGATGTGAGCGAGGTTGCATGACTACCACCACAACAAATTTTCTAAGTCTCAATTAATGTTCTACCGTAGCGATGGCTACCATGATGTGAGGTAGAGTATGTGAGGACCAAAAAAGAATGTGAGACTTTTATTCTCGATTAAATTTATTAGCAGACTAAAAACATATTTGAAAGTAAAATACAATCTGGTACAAAATGGTGAAGCACAGCGTTATCGATGATCGAAAGTAGGGAAAGCGATTCGTGAGAGAAGTAGAATGTGATGACATATATATATATATAGTGTGATGATGATGATGATGATGATGATGATGATGAAGAATGAGATGAGGTAGGATTTCCGTTACAACACATTTCACTGTGACTGTTCAGTATTCGGCATTTGGCGTTGGCATGTCATCATTACTAAAGTCATTACTAGAAAGTCAAATATAAAATTCTGGAAAAATCAAAAAGTATGTTGGTAGCCTTGCAAAACATTTTCGAAATAAATAGTTCCTAATGAAAGAAATTGGTGATTGAAAATTTGTATTTTGTAATCTTATTCACTAAAATTCCCAATTTCTTTAGTGGAAAGAGTGAAAGACGAACGTTGAATTCTTTCGTCGCCTTGCCAGTCCCCTAGTGGTGAATTGAAATTGTACTTTTTCATTACTGATTTTGAAATTACTGAAAATATAGTTGTGAGGAATTTTAGTCCTGATTCGTTCGTGATTTTATAATCGAAATGCGGCTTGTTCAGTGAAATTAATCAGAGAAATCAGTTTTTCACGTTGTTCATTGTTCGCTTGATTGATTAGCGGATTTGTTTTAAAGTGCGGTTTGTTGCGATTAGTGCTGTGCATTTAAATAGTGGCTGTTTTATTCTAATTTTTTATTTAGTTATTATTAAATTATATTCTTAATCAGTTAAAATGAGTTGGCAAGATTACGTAGATAAACAATTATTAGCTTCAAGATGTATCTCAAAAGCCGCAATTACCGGATTAGATGGTAATATTTGGGCTAAATCCGAAGGTTTTGAAGTAAGTACACTGTACTGCGTCAGATTCAAGTGTTTACTATCGTGCCTTGTTCTTTTCTGAAGGTCTTGAGCTATCCGAAGCTTATTACTTTTGATTACTGTTCTATTGGCGTAGTTCTGTAGTGTTGATTTGTTCATCTGAGTTGATATTTTCTTATAGGAATTATTCCGATGTTGTACGTCTTTGTGGGAGGTATGTCAGTATTTCAGCATCGTGATTTGATCAGTGTGTAGTTTAAAGTTTTCTTACTAAACAGTTCGAGTTTCTTGATTGGCGCTTTCTTACGTATCTTACATATCTTTCGTTAAGAAGAAACGGTAAACTGCAGTTTAGGTGTTCCTATTAAATTTCGTTGAAATGTGGTATACAAATTGCGCTTTATGTTCATAATTGATACACAAAATTTCAATTGTCGGAAACTATTTAAAAAAAAATTACCCACTTCACCTACCACCCACAAAAAAATTACCCAACCTTACAGAACTACCCACTTGAGAAAATAGCCAATTTACTCGTAAATTATGCAGACTTTGAACCTTTAGTAACTCCCGTTGTAAATGTTTACAACTCTGAAATTTGTTATATCAATTGTTGACATCGATTGCGATGTGTACATCAAATTTCAGAAAAATCGGTGAGGAGCCGTAAACTGCATTAGTAAAACGGCGGTAGTACCCATTGGTTGTTAGGTATCAGTGATTGATATAAATCGAAATCATTTCTTCTTGCGGAAATAATGAAATTATTTATTTTATCAGTTATCGATGTCGTAAGCATTGTTTTTCATTTCGAAGCTGGGGAGTATTTGAAGTTAGGCTTATTGTTATGAAGTCATTCATTAACTCATTTTTGTGTAATGTAATTCATTTGTGTGGTGGTACACTGGTAGTCTGGTACGAATAAAATGACAGAAATATGAAACGATTATACGCGTTTCGCATAGGACCGAGGACGTCTCGTATGAAATTATGTCGGTTGTCGCTTAATCGGCTCTCCGGATCATTGGTGAGAAGCAAGGTTAATCGATAAAGTAGGTCAGTGTTGCCGCAAATAATTAATATCATCTGTCACCGTGAACTTTTGAAGTTCTTAATCACACTGTTAATTACGAAATTGAAGAACGCACGCTGCCGTGTGAAATAATTTTGCTTTCGATCGTTTTTATCTGATTTTTTGTCAACTGGTAGTTTTACGATAATGTTGAAGAATAATTAACTTTGCTGACGATAAAAGGCTGAGAAAGAAAAATGAAAAATGTTTGTGAGCTATTGATGTTTCAGTGTAATCAATCAAAATTCGCGCAGTTTCTATAATTTTTATTTATTTTGAGTGAAGATTACGTTTTTCTTTTCGCCACCGTATCACTTCTCTCAAGATGCTGCCATGCAGGGGTGCGTTCAGAATAAATCAGACCTCCATAACATACATAGTAGACATCGATTAAAACGAATTCCAGGAGACTGTGAGATGTTTGTTGTAGCTAGTGCTGGCTACAACAAACAGATTACTGTAATAGCGGATAGGTGGTCCTATAAAATAATGGTTGCAAATTAATAAGTACCAATCATCAACGGTACATATCAGAACATTGATTTTTTCTCTCGCTGATCATTGAAATGAAATCGTATATTGATTAAATAACATGGTAATTTTTAGAAGCCCAAAAGTGACCACTGGAAGAATATTTGGATTGGCTGGAAAAAGTGGTTCGTTTGAATAAAATTAGATAGCACAGGTGAATGAATTTGTTGTAACTAATAGTTCGTAGTAGCCAGATTTGTTGTAGCCAATTTTTCGTAACTTAGAAGTAAATGGTGTTCTACCAGGACTAGGAATTTTAAATTTTCAGCCTGTTTTTTGCTGTAGCTAGTGTTCGTTGTAGTGATTTCTACCATATATTTCAAAGATTTATGTAGTATTATTTTGATAATGTAAAATGGTTGATAACAATCTATGGTGTTTTATTTATTGTGTAATTGGAAGAAATTGTTCTTTTTGACCTGAGTAAATTTGATTTAATATTTCTACTTCTTCCTGACAATGATGGTTGTTTTAGTTGTTCATTTTGAATGCACTCCAAATGCGTATAGTTTTGTTTTATTTTATTTTCCAAAAAATAATGACACTGGGATGACACAGGAGGAAGCTATTCCGTTACATTTAAGTTGTTTCTGCTAGGGCTTGTAACAAAACATTATTGAGGTTATTGGTTACTGGGAACCAATAAAAATTTATGTTGATTACTGGTTACTGGTTATTGGTTAAAAATGTACTTATTTGGTAACCAATTTTTGTTCTGGTTAACCAAAACAACTTTTATGGTTATTGGTTGAGACAAAATCTGTGGTAAAGTAGACAAAAAAAACTTTCTTTTGATTAAATTATTAATAATTGATAATTTTCCAGGAAATAATGGGTAATTTCTGAAAAGAATAATCAATAATATTGATATTTCAGAAAAACGGATAAAAACTGATTTTTTCAAGTTATTGTTCTGGTTAATGGCTTCAGCATTTTGTGGGAATTAGTTACTGATTATTAGTAATGTGAAATTTGTCTATTTTGGTTATTGGTTCCCAAATCAATGTTGTCAATTTATTTAGATTTTTAGGGGTTATTGTTCTAGTTATGGTTGTGCTTACAAGCCCTAGTTTCTGCTAATTGGAAATTGCTCAGCAAAGGTACGCTCTGGTGATAACTGAGAAACTAGCACCATTGTAGGCAGAAACCAAAACAATTGTGTGCTTCGGGTGGTTACCTGTTGCAAAATTTTTTTTCTTTCATGTTTATTACTTTTAAAGTTCATTTTAAATTTTATTTTATTGATTTTCTGTATTGAAAGCTTTATTATTTATCAGGCAACTCAGCTACCACTATTTTTTTCTTTACATTTTAAATTTCTCTTCAGAAATTCAGAATGCGTGAAATCCCATGTTGGTTGTTTACAATAATCGTATAATGGTCTTTTACTCTAGTGCTTCTTGTGGAAACCGAAATTACTTCGATGATTTTGTACTGGATACCTACGTAAACATGAGAATCAGTGCGAACATCTCTAAGTTAGTGTAGATTTACTGCACATGTGCAGTAGGTCTTTCTGCGTCTGTTTTCATTCTGTGAATCTGCGACGGCTTCAAAAAATATGAAAAAAGACATACTTCACTTGTGCAGTAAACCCATGTCTATTTTACGACTTTCAAATGATTACACGTTTCGTTAATATTGGTGAGATTGGGCTGCTAAATGATCGAAGCGAAATTCCCATTCCACTTTTCAGTTGGTACATTTATCTCGCAAGAGTAGGACAGCACCTTTTGATGTTAACAGGTGTTGACTGGGTGTTTTCATTACGCAAACATACCTTATTTAAATGCAAATTTTTTTGTTGTTGTTTAAATTTTAAGAAAACAGGCCAAAACGTTAACTGTTTTGAAGAGGGGAAGGAAAAGAGTTACAAATTTTAGGTGATGAATGAATTTGGGAGGTGTTGACTTGAAATCCCCTCGTCCCCTATGCGCTATTGTATAGATGGTGCATATACTTCCATGTGTTAGTGAAGCAGTTTGAATGAAATTAACGACCTTGGATCAACGTCGAAGTCTAAAAAGTAATGAAACTACTAATAAATGGGTATTAGGAATTCGAGTCCTGTTGCTGAGTCAGTTCTTTAGACTTGGAGGTTCAAATTCTGGTCAAAATCGATTTCAAAAATTATTTTTCATATGAATCCCATTTTTGCAGACGAAATGAGTTTTGGAATTTTGACTCGTTTCGTAATTCTCATTATTACCTGGAAAGTATTGTAAAAATATTAATTAACATCGAATACGTGATGATTAAGTTGAAGAAAAAAAAGTATAATTTCGAGAAATTGTAGGTCTAATGAGTGAGGTTCAAGAAGATTTTCATTATCGACAAATCATTGACAAAATGAGTGCTGTGAGTCCTCTAGCAAACTCACTTATATCCTGACTAGAATGGGTTTCGTGATCAAATAACTTCGCGTCATCAATCGTGACTAGTGGTTCTTCCATAATTTCGTGTTCTTCGAAATGAAGAAGGAAGGTGAAAAAAATTACTTTGAAGTTTTTGAAAATTTGAACCCCTCTGGTATCAGCCATCAGTTTCTCTAATTGATGTTCTTGTTCATTGAAAAAGTATTTTAATCTCTGTTTTGTTTAATTCTCATTCTACTCGAATGTTATTCGTAAAATTCTATAGATTAATGCAACTGACTGAGAGAACTGACAAAATGTAGCTGATACGCTTAAAAATAAAAAAATTCTAGTTCGTGAAGAAAGAGTTGTCTGTTTAAACGAAAAATAACTTTTAAAATTTTTGTATAATGAATCATGAATTTAACTTTAACATCAATGTGTTAAATATTAGTAAATTCAACATGGAAATTCCATTTGAATCGTTTTTCTATGACTGGAAAAATGTGAAATACGAAAAGAACAACTTTACTATGTGCATTTACTGGTCGCCCAACATCAATATTGAAAGAAAATACCTTAAATTTAGCTGAAATTCTGTATTTCTGTAGAATTTTCTTTTACCAATTTCAGTTCTGACTTAAAACTGCACGAAATTGGAAGTAAGCATCAATGAATGCTATTGTTTTTTCATAATTGTTTCTGTTTTGAAGAGAATTGTTTTGTTTCTTCTGCAAGTATATTACGAATAATTTTTTTGATACTACAATTCAATAATTTTTCAATTTCTGTAAATTTTACTGAATTTGTGGGACTTGAGACCTAAATTTTCTTAATAAAGAATTCCTTGCGGCACCCTCTCCTCGCGGATTCGTAATAGGGAGTTTCACAAAAGTATCTCATAAAACATGTTTATCGACATTCTGTGTGTCGTCAAAGCTATTCTGTATTTACATGATTCGTAATAGTGAGCTTTACTAAAGTATCTCTAAAACATTGTTGTCGACATTCTGCGTGTCGTTATTGCTATACTGTATTAACATATCGTCGCTTCAATTCCCCTGAAGTTTAATAAAGTTCTTCTTTTTTCTTGCGTATTTGTTTTAGTTTACATGAGAATTTATTTTGCATTGTAGACATGCTACCTAGCTACCTATCGTTCGTTGCATTCTTAATATAATCTACATCATCAACCTTGAATGATACCATACTATTTAAACTAGTTCGCGATTTTTTGGATTTTGAAAATAACTTCGTAACTAATTTTTTGTTGAGTATGTTTAGATGTGCTCCAACTTGAGGTTGATGAAAAACTCCACTTTTTACTTCTTGTGTACCTTAATATTTCCTTTATGTCTCCGGTAAAAATTTTTATTCGTTACTCATGTTTTTTTCTGTCTGCACCTGGTGCGTGGTTAGTTACAATTCGCAAGATTTTATGATTTGCAGAAAATATATTCAATCCGATCGTTCAAAGTAGAATAAAATACGAAATCCTAATTTTTTCGTTGAAATTCTGACAAATACGCGGGTATATTTAGAGTTTTAATGCAAAAGTTGATTTTTTTTTTGTTTTCTAATGTTAGGTGAAAACTTGGAAGAGAAATTGCATCACGGTTTTATTCGTTGGATGAAATTTTCCCTATTTTTATTAAGAAGTGATAACATTGCATAAATTTAACCCTACAGTGGTATTGGTACACGGTGGTGAAAATCACCACACTTACTAAGTATATAATAACGGTGTCATTTATGGTTTAAAATAGCTGAAAGTTTGTAACTGAGCAGAATATACAATAGGGAAGGTTCGTTAGACTTGATAAAAATGCTAGTATAACATTTTGTGAAAATTAGTTGAGTGTTGCTGTGAAGGACTAAATCAAGTTTCCTAAATTTGAGTGTCCACTGTAATTTTTACCTATTGCGTCAGAAAGAGGTAAGGTGTTTGACCCATTTCTTAGCAATCTAATGAAATTTTGTGCCACTCTGCAACATTCAATATTCATCATCAAAATATGAATGATAGTTCAAAAAATTGGCATTTTCACAGTAACACTGGCCAAAAAATCCGAAAAATTTAAAATTTGGGAATTGTTTTCATCAAAAAAATTAGATGACCAATCACAAGCCCCAATTCCAAATAAAACGGAATAATTTATCTTGATTGGATAACCCAAAAGTGTCTAGGATAAGGTATTTCTTGTGGTTATAAAAATACTTCAGATAATACCATTCTCTCAGTATTATATTAGTTTTTCTTAGTTATGCACATATAAGGGTTCCACCAGCAAAATTTTGAGTTTTAATATTTTACTGTTTGATACATCACCAAGTAGGTATGTGTTTTGAGGTGCTGAGTCTAAATTTGGTGTTCATTTCTCAATTTGACCGATTCTTTAACCCCCAGTAGACCCCTAAAGGGGGTCAATTTTGAGTTTTTATATTTTATTTTGTGATATATCACCAAATATGTTTTTTGAGGTATTGAGTTTGAATTTGGTGTTCATTTTTCTACTTGACCCATTTTTTTCAAACTCCAATGGGCCATAAACTAGTCAATTTAGAGTTTTCATATTTTATTGTATGATACACCACCACGTATGTTTTTTAAGGTGCCAAATCCAATTTTGGTGTTATTTTTTGCATTCAAACCATTCTTCAATTGCCAGTGGCCTCTAAAAGGGGCTCAATTTTCAGTTTCAACATTTTATTGTGTGATACAATATCATGGCATATGTTTTTTGATATGCCTTTTTATTGAATCATTATTACTTTTACTGTTAATATAGTCCAATATAGTAGATTGAACAATATTTAAAATCAATTTTAAACTTTAAATTTGTTTTCCTTGCATCTGATTGGAATGTGGTTGTTGACCAACAAATAAATATGAACTGCCGTAATTGAGAAAAAAACAATAAGCTGAAAATCAAATTCAGTTTTGTCCAAATATTAAAATACCAACAATTATCTGTAACTTCTAGAGTAAATTCTTCTTATTGTGAAAAACCGCTAGAGACGTTCATTTTGCATTTCATAAAAAATTACTCAATTAAATTAAGAAAAAAAATGAAACCAACTGCATGTAGGGACATAAAACATAATAGAATTAAAATGTTGAAAACAAATTTTCTAGGTTTTATAATGGTATTTGTTTACAAAGTGGAATTACAACTAATGCAGTCGCTGGCAGAAATACCTTTTGATATTAATATGAAAATCAGTACTGTTTGATTTTCACAAATTAAATAGTGCAGTAAATGATATTTAAATAAATTTAGATTTCATAAGTACCTATCATTAAGCCTAATATGAAACTGATTGAAATCAAATGGAAAGTAGAAGTTTTCAACAGCACATCTAAGGAATTCAAACATTCTTAACAAATAAAACCCCCTAATGTTTTGAATAGATGTAATAATACTATGTATTTCAAGGTTGTCAAAGCCATGTTAAATTTACCAAAAATTGCATCAGGGAAATATTTAATATGAAGGAATCTTCATTTCTTCATTCAAAAATCTTGCATTATATATTTATAACATGTGACTTGGAAACCATTTCTGCAAGCAACTTCGTTAGTTATAATTACACTTTATAAAAACCGACGACAGTCGCCGCCCCAAAGGGCAGGCAAATAATCGTCCTTGCGACGTTAAACACACTACTACATTCGATCGTAATTATCTGCAAGTACATGCAGGTAATGTACAAGTACCGAATCGTGACACAATGAAACAATGTCACAATCCGTACACGAACCAGTCAGCCATCTCTTATCTCGGTAGGGGATGATGCAACCTGGCCGCCCTCACAGACGTACGTATATTCTTACATACGTCTCTTAGTGTGCTTGTAAATAAGCCGTATATAAACCACCCAAACCGGCTCTAAAATCGCCTGTGTTCGCCTTGGTTTTGGCTTACCCATACTTATGTACAAAGTGGCTGAACACGCTTAAATTCTGTAGAATTTCCTTCTGGTGAGAATATCTCTCACAACAAGGTATTCCACAGTGGTCACCCCGACGTGATTTTTGGCTACGTCGTGAGGAGTCCTTAGGCGCATTGCGCTTTTACAATAATTTGGCGCAGTGTGCTGGCAAGATACTTGCTTGCTCAGCAAATAAAAATTTTTTTTGCAGACTAAGACACCTTTTAGGTCGTTGAAGTAGAGTCTGCTGAAGTGGGAATTTACACCCCTCTCTTTAAAATATATAAACAAAGAGAAACCAGACAGTAGACCTGGAAGAAGAAGGTTGGACTCATCCCCCAACCCCCCTGACTACGACTCGACACTCCACAAATTTAACAAATCTGGAAGAAGGCCCTCAACACCCAGAATTAGCACGACTGGTAGCTGCAATAAATAAAGATCAATTAGCAGTAAAAACTTTGAGAAGTGGTCGAACTTTAAGCCAAAGTTCTAACCCAAAAACACCTGTCCTACAAACACAAGAGCCAGTGTTTTCGACCAGCAAGGAAAGAAGTAATTCTGTGGAATACGTTTGTCATCAGAAAGAAACAGCAATGGTCCCACCACCAACCGAAAACCCACAACAATTACAGGGAGGTAGTAGTTAGCCACAGCTTACACCCGAAGTCTTGGCGCAGATTATGCAACTTTTGCAATTATAGCCAGGGCAAAACCCCAACTTCTACAGACGGAGGATAGAGATTCCGGAATTTCTGCCCAATGAGGTAGACTTGTGGTTGACTCTATTGGAAGGTAGGATCAAGACAGATAACATTACACTGAACCAGCGGTATCTTCACATCTGTGGAGGCATGCCCCCACAGATAATCTGCCACATTCCGGATATTATGGAATGTCCTTCGACAGAAGATAATAAATATGCCTGGTTCGTCAAGAAGATAAAGAATGTGTTTGGTAAAACAAAAAACCGATGATGTGATTGGTGGTATGAAGATGGGGACGACAAACCCTCAATCTTCATGGTGAAATTGAGGCAGAAGGTGGATAATATAGTAGCCCCTTCTGTCATAGGCAATCAATTTTGCAAACAACTACCACAAAGTGTTGTGCAATGCCCAGCCGCCGTAGGTTCAACCGTGATAAATACATCCGCAGACTTGCACTTCCTTGCAAAATCTGCAGATAATGCGCTAGAATATACCAGGTCAAAGTCTGTGGTAAGTCCAGTATCTGCAGAGACTGGTGAACTCGCTCAACTTAGAGCCCAAATAGCTCAGTTGACCTAGGAAGTAAAGAGAAACAAAAGCCAAATCTCAACAAAACCCAATAGCAGCTGGCAAAAATGATCTCAGTCAAGAAACAACAACAACAACAGTAGCAACGGCAAAGGACGACAGTCCCAGTCCAGAGACCGTAGATCAAGTTCCAATAACAGGGGTCAGAGTTCAACTCCCCCGAGAACATTATCACCCAAAAACCAATCTCAAAATTGGGATGAAAAGAGTTGTTTCTTCCATAATAGGTTTGGCGCAGAGACCACCAAATGCAACAACAGATGCAAATGGTGGGGCAAATCCTACACCAAGGAGGTGTC
The DNA here is from genome assembly GCA_011428145.1 of Ericerus pela. Lineage (NCBI taxonomy): Eukaryota > Metazoa > Arthropoda > Insecta > Hemiptera > Coccidae > Ericerus > Ericerus pela. The sequence continues at coordinate 440,657 of WOFM01000172.1, read as the reverse complement.
AAACTAGAACGAGGGGCCATCTATGTGGCCAAAGACCCCTTGGAAAAACACTCATGCCGCCTGTTCATAAAGGACAGGACTAATAGGAGATGGTACTTGATAGACTCAGGTGCAGACTTGAGTATATTGCCAGTAAGTAAAAACCAAAAAGTACTTCCTCCAAAAAACTATCTCCATACTGTGAATGGTCAAAACCTTCCAGCTTACGGACTTGAGACCAGCAAAGTCGACATCGGACTTGAGAAAAATATGACGTGGTCCTTCACGGTTGCTGATGTTCCAAACCCGATCCTGGGTGCAGATTTCCTTGCATATTATGGCCTGATCATTGACCTCAAAAATGGCAAACTGATCAATAGTGAAACTTAAAATTGTGTGGATGGCAAAACGCATGCTTACAGACTGGACACAAACATATCCAGCTGTACAAAAGTCAACGGACAACTCTTACAGATCCTGTCTGACTATCCTGGAGTCACTCAACCATCAATTCGCAGGCATCCTACCTATAAACACGATACGGTTCATTACATTGAAACTAAAGGACCGCCTTGCCATGCTAGAGCACGAAGGTTACTGCCTGACAAACTCAAAGCGGCATGGGAGTACTTTCATCGCATCATTGAGGAGGGCATATGTCGCCCCTCAAAAAGCTCATGGAACTCCCCTATCCACATGACCAAAAAAGCAAGTGGAGAGTGGCGAATTGTTGGAGACTACGGGGCCTTAAATGCCATAACAGTTCCTGATTGCTACCCAGTCCCCAATATAATGGACTTCAACGCGAATATGAAGGGTAAAACGATATTCACCAAAATTGACATCAACTGGGCATTCCACCAAATTCCTATGGCTGACCAGGATGTACCAAAGACAGCGGTTATAACCCCCTTTGGACTATTCGAATACCTTTAAATGCCGTTTGGACTTAGCAACTCAGCACAAACTTTCCAGAGATTTATCAATGCACTGTTTAGGGAATTGCCGTTTGCATATGCATACCTGGATGATATCTGCATTTGCTCTAAAGGGGGTGAGCAACAGCACGAGGAGAATGTAAGAGCCGTCGTACAGCGTATATACGCTGCCCGGCTTACTATCAACGTAGGTAAAAGTTTATATGCACAGACTGAAATTGACTTCCTCGGCTACAAATTCTCGACCAAAGGCATTTCCCCCTTGAAGACCAAAGTAGAGCCAATATTGAACTTCCCGAAATCCTCAAATGTTGCTGAACTCAGATGCTTCTTGGTGATGGTGAACTTCTATAGACGTTGCATGAAGAATGCAGCAGCCGAACAAAGTAAGCTGTTTGCACTAATTAAGACAAGTAAAAAGAAAGATAAAACACTCGAATGGAATGAAGAAGCTGAACAGGCCTTTGAGAAAATCAAAGATACACTGGCAAATGCAACTCTATTGGCTCATCCAGACGAAAGTCTGCCATTATGCGTGAGTACCGATGCCTCTGATTTTGCTATTGGTGCAACCCTGTACCAATTGGATAAAGACTACAAGAAGTTACCACTAGCTTTCTTCTTGAGAAAGCTCTCAAAAACAGAAAAGAACTATAGCACATACGATTTTGCTGCGTTGAAGCATTTCAGGCACCAATTAGAGGGTAGATGTTTTTCTGTGTATACTGACCATAAACCCCTAACATATGCCTTTACACAAAAAGCAGAACCGGCATTGCCGAAAAGAGCACGACAATTAGACTATATTGGTCAATTGACTACCGACATTCAGTATATAAGTGGAGAACTTAACACTCCAGCTGATGCCTTGAGTAGAATCAAAGCTATCTCGGCTCCTGTCCAATTACCTTATGCTGAAATAGCTAAAGCACAGCTTAAGGATGCAGAATTGCAAGAGTTGTTATCAAATGATGATACTACTCTCAAATTGAGACAGTGAAAAATTCCCGGTACTGATGTTTTATTAACATGTGACATCAGTACAGGTAAGAATAGGCCATTTCTACCGGCAAAATATCGCAGGTTGGCTTTCAACAGTGTACATAACCTGTCACATGCTGGGCTAAAATGTAGTGCTAATTTAATTTTGGCAAGGTTTGTATGGCCACGAATGAAGTCTGACTGCAACAAATGAGCTCGCAGTTGCCTGAACTGTCAAGAATCCAAAGTAGGAAGACACACTCACTCGCCCCTCAAATCCTTCAAAGAAACAGAGCGGTTTAAAACTGTACATATGGACTTGGTAGGCCCATTGCCACCATCTCAAGGACACAGATACCTGTTAACGATAATAGACAAGGCAACAAGATGGCCAGAAGCAATTCCTCTATATGAGATGACAGCTCCAACTGTAGCTGCCAGGTTATATGATACCTGGATTGCGAGGTATGGCATACCAGAAGTAATAATTACGGACCAAGGTCTCCAATTCGAGAGCTTGCTCTTCAGAGAGTTAGCAAATAAGCTTGGTGTTCAACACAGTCATACCACAGCTTACCATCCTCAAGCCAATGGCAAAATTGATAGATGGCATAGAGCTCTCAAAGCCTCTATCATGTCACATGATGCAAAGAGATGGGTAGACGTACTTCCTACCATCCTCATAAGCCTTTGATCTGCCCTACAAACGGATACAGGTCATTCTGCAGCGCAATTAGCATTTGGCAAAGAGCTACGCTCTTCACAAAATCAAAGGAAGTTAGCCCCAAAATTATGGTACAAAATATAAGAAATGATGCCAAAAATTTTCTAGAACAGGCAGCTCGCCATGGCCAGCCCAAGATTTACATGTCGAAACACTTGGCCAATACCTCAGACCTATTTGTTAGAGACAAAAAAATGAGATCTGCGCTGGAGAAATCATACGCTGGTCCTTACAAAGTAGTATCACGAGATGAGAAAAACTTTGTGATACTCATTGCAGACAAACCTCAAACAATTTCAATCGATAGATTGAAGCCTGCATACATGGTAAGCGACGATAAAAGAATAAAAAGGTTTCAGAAAGAGAACGTAGAAAATACCCAGACAGATTCCCAAACAAGTACAGTAAAACCTGTCGAAAAATGTGAAATAAATAATTCACAACAGAAAACATCAAAAAAGTCTGTAAGATTTTTGGACAATGTTACCACTAAAACATTCGATCCAGAGGCCCCCATATGCCCACAAAAAAGAGGCAGGCCCCTAGGCTGTAAAAAACGCAAAAATTCCCATCCTTCTCGCAAGTCTGAGAGGTTAATGTGAAGAAAATAAAATTTACTCCCGAAAAAGTAATATCCACTACGTAAGTTTAAATCTGCTAAAAAATATGCGACGAAAATCAGAATTCCAAGTGACAAAAGAAACTCCGGAGATAAGCTAATGAGGAATGCCAACAAAAAGAAAACAACAGGAATAAACAAATCCACGTGCGATACGGAAATAAACATCGCAACGTGCGTTTACCGTTAAACACAAAGATAATCTCAACGTTGTGACGTCACAACTGGAGATTTCTTTGTAATAAAAATTTGAAAAATATATTCTATTAGTTTATTTCAGGCATAACTTTTCTTAAACCAATCAGAACTTAACTGGAAAACTTGCATACAGCCAAGAATTTTAAGTGCTATCCCCTCTACATTCTGATAAGATGATGTGAAAATAATAAAACAAAACTGTAATGGTAAATCAAAAATCACAGTAGATTCACCCGTTTTAGAACTGCCATAGATCTTGGAAGTGTTTTCTAAAACGATATTTTTGGTTCCTTCTCCTACAAAACCCATTCTAATGTCGCTGCCAACCACCATCCTAAAGTCTGCTACCTCCCAAACTGCCCGGAAAACCGCTGAGTTCTCACAAACTCAGAAGAAAACCGAGCAGAAGACGGAGCTGAACCAGATCAAGGAGGAGCTGCTCATGGACACATCTCCCGTAGACGATGTCCTAGTGGAAATGATGACTCTGCTGCCTCCAATAATCTCTCCTCCCTGGTTGTCGAAGGAATCGACTCTGACTCCAGAACCCCCGAAGCCGGAGCCAAAACCAGAGGAAAAAAGGGAGCCAATGAGATTCTTGTTCACGGCCGAAAGGGCCACGAACAAAAAAGCGAAAATGGCCACCTGGACATCGGGGAATTCAAACTCCCCGATGTTAAGGAAGCCACAGTTTAAACATCCGCTGCCCCCTCACTCCCATCATCATCCCTACGCCCGCTCAAAAAATGTACCACCAAGGCATAGGGGAGAGGACTGCGGGGCAAATTACCTGGCCCGAATACACGCTTGTAGGGAATCCTACAAGTGCGTCGAGGCTGCAGTAGGTAGTGCCCTGGCAAAATGGGAGGCCAACCAGAGGCGGAAGTAAAAACCCGCATGTCCCCCCAGGCCTTGTGCATTTTGATCATTTTTGTGGTGCAAAAACTGGGGGAGTAGCTGTGGGGACTCACCGGTATGAGGTAAAGGGGCTTGGACCCCCCGACAACAGTCGCTGCCCCAAAGGGCAGGCAAATAATCATCCTTGCGACTTTAAACACACTAAATACGTTCGATCGTAATTACCTGCAAGTACATGCAGGTAATGTACGAGTACCGAATTGTGATACAACGAAACAATGTCACGATCTGTACACAAACTGGTCAGCCATCTCTTATCTCAGTAGGGGATGATGCAACCTGGCCACCCTCACAGACATACGTATATTCTTATGTACATGACTTAGTGTGCGTGTAAATAAGCCGTATATAAACCACCCGAACTGGCTCTAAAATTGCCAGTGTTCACCTTGGTTTTGGCTTACCCATACTTATGTACGAAGTGGCTGAACACGCTTAAATTCTGTAGAATTTCCTTCTGGTGAGAATATCTCTCACAACAAGGTATTCCACAATGTCCAAAATCACATATTTTTCGAGTATTGCTGCAAAATGAAGAAAGGTAAATACTCCATAATATATTTTTTGGTTCCTCCTTAAAATATTATGCATACAAAAAAATTACAGAATGCAGTTATGAGGTTAAAAAAAAGATTTCTTTTAATTTCGAGATATTTCCCCATAAGCACAATGTATGGAAGAGATGTGACCTTAGTTGCAGCGCTTCCTATTGGTATAGAAGTTGTTAACCTGAAAACGATGACAAAAAATTACGTGCATCTTGTAGGAAGTGAACCAATTTGGCATTCTGTTTATTTGTTATTCAACTGTAGGTTATCGTAGTTTCCCGATTCCGTTTTCCAACTGACAATTTTCCCGAATACCGAATCCCCGAATCAACTTTCCTTCATTTTCTCAAACAAATATTTTACTTAAATATTATTTTTTCGAATATGTGTTTCTAATGCGGTTGTTTATCAATTATCATTTCCATGAAATGTGAATGAAGGTACTCTGTCAGTCGTTACATAATCGATGATGATCATAAACTAAAAGCTAGACATGGCACGAATAGTAGAAAGTAGATTATGAGTGGACGAGTACATGTATTTTTCTCATTGAAAAAATAATCCACCTCATTTCAGTCATCCGCTATACTATGTGAACAAATTGACGGAAAAAGTTTTATTGATTTGTTAGACATTTCAGTTTTTTTTTAGACATTCTTCTAATACTTTAATTCAATTTTTATTTTTGGAAGTAAATATATTCAGGATTTTCGTATTTGAGAAAAACGGATTCGGGAAACTAGGCGGTAACCTTAACTGTGTATCAGATTCTCGTACAACCTTATAATTTTTTTATTTATATATTAATTATTATTTCATTGCACAGTATTAACCCATTGTTTCGAAACTTTCTTTTTCCAGGTTACTAAAGAAGAGTTAAATAAACTTGTTCAAGGATTCGATAAAATTGATATACTCACATCAGGAGGTGTAACTTTGGCTGGTAATCGATATATTTATTTATCCGGAACTGAAAAAGTAATTAGAGCAAAACTGGGAAAAGTTGGCGTTCACTGTGTTAAAACCAAACAAGGTAAGACATTCTTTCGTGATTCAAAATTTGTTGTTGAACTTCTGTTGAAAAACTTCATGCAACCCTAGTGCGAAATTAAGTGAAACTAGAATTTGTCTCACGATGAAGTTTTCGTTCATCTCTTAAAAATTCATCAAAGGCTAATATCTGCATTAGGTATGCATGATTTGTAACTCTAGCCGACTGCCTATGAAAAGTGAATGCTCAAATGAGCAATAGAGAAACCAAGAAAAACAGTATTGACGTATATCGAGTGCACGATGGTTCGTGGAAAAATTTCTAGTCGAAAAATAGATGTATGCTGACAGTGTATAAACTTAAGTCAAAAAAATGGGGAAGGAAAGAGTAAGGGTATACGTTATGTATTATTTAGAAAATATTCAAAATGGGAGATTTACACACGTGTATGCATGTGCTCGTTTTGGTTGTCTCCCCTCTTCTCCACTTACTCGTACTCCATAAAAAAACGTTGTTAATGTTTAATTTTATGGCGAATTTCACGAGTATACATTATTTTAATGTTCGACTCGTGTATTGAACTATCCTTATTATTGCATGTGGTTTTATAATTTCCCTTGGAATTAGAACTGTAAATACCATGTGGAAGTTTCTGCTTTATCCAACCACAGTTTTTGTCCTTCACAGTACTTCGTTTCAAGTCATCTGAAAGACGTGATTTTTTTCGCGAATGCAATGAAGAGTAAATGAAAAGTCGGAGGAAGTGGCAAATTTAACCCGATATCTGAAATTAATGAATCAAGCATTTAATGAAAAAAATTTCACAATATTAACGAACAAAGTGGCGCATTCTTGGTTGTGAAAGGATTTTGGAGGTCTTTTAATCCAAAAACTTTTCACTGATTTCGAGGTGAAATATTTCACAAATATTGTCAGTTGTTGGATTTTCTACTTATTGTCTTTACGTAAGTCTGCACTCTATGTTCTGTTCTAATTATTAAACTATTTGTTGAGGCTTCTGTAACTTTTTGATGTTCAGAAGTAAGAAGTGATTTTCCTAAACCGTCCCAAATTACGGTACTTTATTATCTTATCAAAGTTAGATAAGTCAATACGTCTTTATCCTAAACACTATCTTGAAAAAAAGCAACTTAATGGATTTTATTTCTCTGATATTCTGGATGCGTTTAGGTAATTGAAACTGATCTCTTTAGGAGTATCTGCTTCGAAATGTAAATACTAATAACTCACTTGTTAAAAATTACGTAGAAAAAATTTTTGAACTTACGCTCACTTCTTAACGGGTACATAATGACATATGTGCGACTGCACCATAGTTGTCTTTTATCTCCTGTTGCATGGAACTAGTTTTCCTTAATTTTCGTGCAACCATCAAATCCATGGTATTTCGCTGGGCCAGCATTAAAGGCTATTCTGGTAATGAGAGTGTTAAACAGGGAAATAATAGCTCATCATGAAACCTGTTACCAGTGTTCATTCGTAGAATCCTGAAAATACGTTTCCTCCGTTAATGGTATTGGCGCTTAACTCTTCCTTGCAAGGTCTTTTTGAGTTTCTCTTTCCCGCTCGACTCGTTTTTTCTTCTCTCTTTCCGATTCTCTCTATCTCCTTCTTTGGGTAACGGGTCTTTAATCTCTTTGAAGGTTGCCATGACAACAGTCAGACAATCGCATGATCGGGTTTTCTTGTTGTATGTTTTCATTTTTTGGTCGTGTGTTTCTTTTTACGGACCAAGAAACATCGCCGTTGCACAGGTCTCGTCTGAACGCATTTATCGTCTTTGTCTCGACTTTCCTAAATGCGCGAATAATTGAAAAATGGATTATTTCTTTTTTTTTCCTCTCGACTATATTACATGTACTCTATACGTATATTATTATTATCATTATTATTATCATTATTATTATATACATACTATAGTGTTACATCTCTTCGGCTTCCAAAGAACGCTAGAACGGTATCGATCATTTTGTACATTAGCTTATAAGTACCATGTTGAGGAAGAAACTGACCAATACATCGTTTTGCGGTCTGTGGGTTGAGGTGTCGCTGCGATCAGAAACTGTTGACGTGTGCGCCGTAGCCACTAAATTGAAAATTCACCTAGCATGTGATCCCGTGCTAGAAGCGCGCTAACCCACGTATTTGGCGAACACATATCGAAATAATGGTTCGTATTTTCAGTGTGAATTAAACTTCTTGCCACCTTCGCTCAAAATCTCGAATGTTGAACTGACGTCGAACGATATATATTAATGCTTCGTTAACGGATGGAATGGAACTGGTTTCGTTCACGTCGTTGGCTTAGATTTTGGACGTACCTTTAAACTTGGATTTTCGACGCTGTTCGTGTCGGCTGCGTTGTTCTGTTTTGCATTGTGTGGTGACACTGCTCCCGATTGAAGGGAACCGGCCGAAGTATGTACTTGTTGTACGGTCATCAAGAAGAAGACTAGACAAGAGTTTGTACTCGGCCTCGTGCTCATGCCGCGAGTAGAGTAGCTCTCACCATATTCGGTTGTTCTATAGGAAGTCTGAGTGCGTGTTGATCGAGATCAAACTTTCAGATACAAAATGGTTTAATTTTAAAATTGCGTTTAGTTTGTAAGGAGTGGACCAAAATTGATGTCAGTCACAATTAACTGCCGATCGTATAACTTCGCCGGAATGATATTCATCCACTATTTGTATTTTGGATTTATAGAACATGAAGGCTAAATTTAAATCACCGCTTCTTCAATGGTGATTGATGAAGAACCATCGAATTTTATCTCAGTCTGTAAATGAACTTTTTTTTTTTTCGCTTTATCGTAATTGAAAATCAAGGAAGCTCATACATTGATGGAAACTGGTGCCTTTTGAATTATATTCGGTTTACAGTCTGTTATGTCTTGAAACTTCTGGGGTATGGTTGGTTTGGTTTTACTGCCAGATGTTGTAAAATTAGGTGTCTTAGAATTACGAGTGAAATTAAGGTCACCGGTGCAGACGGTAGACACGTTTCTATGTTTGGAAAACAATAAAATAAACTTTCTGTTTTTGTTAGCCGGGTAGGATTTTTTTGATAAACTTCGTAATTAATTTCAGGTAATGGACAGTTATGAAAGTTGATTTGGTGCTGTAAGTATTTCCGCAATGTGTTCAGTCTGTTGAATTGCATAGTGGAACGGATTAGAAATTCATGTTGAAAAAACATCGGGAACTGGCTCTCGACCATCTCCTTTTTCTTCAGACACGTGGTATAAATGTTACGTTGTGTGAACTCGTTATTATAAAAATTTGAAAGAAGAAAGAAAAAGATAAATGACTGTTACTCCAATCGTTTGATAGTTACATTTTCAGCTGAGGTGATCTGAAAATGTGTATCGAGTATTGATAGTATTAAAGTGGTTTCATAATACGAGGAGACGTTTACCATTAAAAACGTTGTCTTTGTTAATATAAATCGCGAATATATTAAATGTTAATTTTTAATAGCGAAATTTTTTGTTTGATTTTTTGCATATTTATTGGATTTGTTTATTCGAAATTTCTGTATCATAAGTAAAGTTCTGTCCCATCACATTCACGTTAGAAGATTTTCCTTTTACTTCTTTATTATGATGAACGATCGCTTATTTCTTCCATTTTCCTAAACTTCTGCTGATGTTTTGAAAATTTCCGAAATTTGTAGCAATAAGATTTTACTATAATTACCCCCTCCTTTCTTCAAAATAAGGTCGACTTTCGCTTCATATATTCATATTTTCAGCGCCAATTGAGTAGTTTTTTTCATTTATGAATCGATGACAAAAAATTGAATGACTTTTACAGAAGTTGCCTTAAATCGTCTATTTGATGCATTGACTCTTTGTGGACATTTTTTCCTTGTTAGTGAAGTAAAAAAAAAAAAACTTCTTGCAGAGCTTATATATCAAATATGCGAACATAACTTAGTCTATTGTCCTATTGATGGTAAATGCGTGGTTGTTATTGATAGCTGTGAGCCTACGATATTATACTAAACTTTTTCGTCTTGCTCCGAGTATAAACAATGGAATGTAATTCTTTTCTGACGTCAACGTATCGAATTAGAAATTCTAAAACGGCTCTTCCATTCAGATTTCATTCAATTTTCGGTTTGTTTCTGTAGAGGGGTCTGTAACAAAAAATGATTTCTTGCGCATTACTTGACCCCAGTATAAAATGTAAACAAAGTTAAACCCTTTGTATGCGTTAATTGGTTTGAAAAGAAAGTGCAATTGACTCTGGCGTATAATTATTACATGTGTTGCGCCATGTGTATTAAATTAACAAGTGTTAACTGTTACGCGGAATATGCATTCTACCCTTGAACGAATACTCTTTTTTTTTCTTTTTATGTAGGTTTTTAAAGAAAATCTATATATTAAAATTGAATTCTCAGAGTCCGGAGTTAGTTTGTTTTTTTGTTTTATGTCTCCAGGAATGAAATTCATATCTATGTATGTATGTTTATTTGTTGAAGTCAATTATTACATAAACCTTGTTTTTATGAAAATTCCTTATCCAAAGGTAAAAAGTTGGCAGAAAGACTTCACGTTCATTCATGCGAATTTTATGAAAATATTTGGACAACTAAATCATAAATGTAAATTTTTTCGAGAGTAAGGGAACTGTAGAATTAATGTTTTTGACTGCTTATTTTTGACTTTGAATGACTTAGATAAAATTAATGAGTCAAAAATTTGCTAAAACATAAATTCTCGTGTATTCTAAAATGAAAATAACAGACTGTCGAAAATGTTATTGAATTGCTTTTGCTCTTCTTTTTTTTTGCTCTCCTTCCTTTTCCAGGTCTTTTTTCGTTTTCGTCCTGTGAGGAAATCGATAGTCCATGTGCACATACATGTACATACATACATACATACATACGTACGTACGTACGTACATTCATGCAACCAAATTGATAAATAAAAACGTCGAATAGTAATATTAAAAATCCCTGAATTTATAAAAATAATTAGGAAAAAACGAAAATAATGGTAAATGCACTTGTTTTATATTATTATCTTTGACTGAAAACATTTTGAGGGATTATCGATAATAACAGAAAAATTTTAGTCTATTTCGTAAATATCTCGGGAAAAACAAAAATACCTGGGAAATACACTTGAGAGAATTTTATTCATGCCTAGTCAAATATTATATGTAAGTGATGGACAAAGCAATTATTTTCAAAATTTTGGACTTCCTTCTATGCCTTAATGTGTAAGATAGATTTCCCCTCTAAAAAATAAAAATTATCCACCTCACTTAACCTCCCACTATACCTACAATCTAAAGCAGTCAATTTCATGAATTTATTTACATAATTGACTGAATTATGTCAGTCAAACAGGATAATTGGGCGAATTAATTTCATTTTTCAACTTCTAGGTATATATTTGCCTCGGAATTAATGTAAATTTAGGTATTATTGATATTAACTGAATATCGATTTTTACGGAGTTTTCCCTTTTGCCTGAAGATTCGCGAATTTTCTTGATTTTTGATTTTAACTATGATGTATACATCTGACCTATTTTCTACAGATCTTCTTCTATCTATTCCTATCATCATTATCTTTCCATTATAGATTGAAGTTGCTCTTTTTTGTCGCAGTATCACGCCTCTTTTGCTCAACGGATTTTCCCAAAATTTTGGCTCCACATCGGTGACTATTGTTAAATTGATTGTGCGAAGTTTCGTTTCGAAATCTCTATTCTGAGATCTGTGATTTAGTTCAAAAGTTTCAGTTCTAAACCTGTTCTTTTCAAAGTTATTTCTTAATTCTACCTCTACTTAATTATTTTTGCGTCAGTGTCAGTTGTGAGAAGTGAAAATCAACAACTACGAGCCTTAATAAAGTTATAGTGTTTTCTTTTTGACCCGTTCTTTTGAAAGTTAGTTATCAGTCGTACTTTAGAGTTGTACTGTCATTTCTGACAAGTGAAAATTTGAAACACTGGGAGCTATAATCAAATAAGAAATTTTTCAATAAAATTTGTAATTCTGGACCAGTTCTGTTGAGTGATAGTATTTTATATTTGCCCGAGGAGCGGGTATTGCGGCTTACGTAATATGTACACATTTCTTAATAATCGGCGCACCTACGTATTTTATAACTTCACAATACAATTCATTATGAATTTCCTTGACACATTATTTTAAATGTAACTTTTACTTGGCACTCTACTAAATCTTTCAATACTCTAATTTTTATATTGTATTTATTAATTTTTATATATATATATATTTTTTTTGTAATTAAGAAAACCTACGTTTTCTTGCGTGGCTTGCTGCGCTAGAGTTTTTCCTCTTACTTTTCATCACGCACTGACGTTTTTCCATTTCAAGGCGTGTGGTCGTGTTCTCACCGTTTTGAATTATTAAATTTAACCATTGCGCCTGCCCGTTATGTATATTATTACGTATTATGGTCTGACTCATACACCAGTATCCTCTTTCCCTTTTGACTCACTTTCCTTAATTGTTACCGAATTTTTTTGCGGATGATGAAGCCACATCGTCGTCACCCTTTTGAATGACTCGTTAATAAGGCTGCTGAATGTCGAATCGTAATTGAAACAAGATGGTGTTAAATTACATCGAATTAACCTCGATCTGAACGTCTGCTTCTTTGCGATTATCTTGTAATTCGTTGAATTTTTTTCCTTCCTATCATCGATAAGTCAAAACCGTATATTTTTCGGTGAAGATTAATTTATTTTGTTTCTGTATATTAATTTTAAAATGTAAATGAAGTTCTATTAATTTAATCTCTTCGCAGGATTTGTCTGAATTCTGTTGTTTCTTCGAGTAGCTTTTGAATTCAGACGAGCGTACGAATATGAAATTGATTTCAGAAGAAATCAGTTTTGTAGAAGTTACCTACATAATAGGGGGAGGGGGCGAATGATAATGGCTGAAATATCTCGACTTGAGTAATACTGCTCTCGGCTTCTTAGCTTCTAAACTCTCGTCAGCAGACGAAAATCGAAAAATATCTAGATTTCTTTTCGGCGATGGCTCCCTATGAATAAAATTGTAAGTTAAAATTTCAGGTGTACATTTTTAAAATGATTCTTGGTTGACTGTGCAGATGTTATTAATTTACAACAAATATGTTTGGATCGAACTAAATAACTAAACTCGTCTTGTAAATAACCAGATAATTCAGAGTAAAAATGCAGGTGCTAGAATGCAGCCCTTAAAAATTACTATTAAGCTTTTCGCTTTTGGTTCGGTTTCAAGCCGTGTTTGAAACATTAATGGCTAAAGTCTGTAAAGATGAAAAACGTTAAACGTTAGAAAACTTGACAAACTGGACTCACTCCTGGGATTTTTTTTTTTTTTTTTTTTTTTTAATTAGTTATCTAAGTTGGAAGTAAGCATTAAGTTGGTTCGAGAATTTTTCGGGGATTACTGCTATGTGCGATATCGTGTACGACGGTTCAAAATAACGGTCATTTTCACGTCGGCAGTTTTGCCCTCCCTGCTTACTTTCTTGCCCATTGAACGAAATTTAGTGCACTGATTACCTTCGTACGAATCGGAATGATTAAATTAAATTTTATCATTTTATTTATTTATTTATTTATTTATTTACTTACTTACTTACTTGTTTGTTTGTTTTTGTGAAGAATTTGGTGCTTTATTCTTGAAGGTAGATTGTATAAACTTTTTAACATTCTGAGCAAGTAACTTCACTATCTTTACAAAAAATATGTTCTGCGAAATTTGCAATAACTCTGTTTGTTGTTGCGAGGTCCGAATTTAGAGAGACAGGATTGGATATCTACCCGAGGCTCTCACTAAAAATTAAGGATTGACTACAAGTTTTGCAACGAACTGCTGTAGGTACATTTCTCGAAAAGTATTTGTGTGAAATTTGTTTTGCTTGAATGAAGGAGGTCCCCTATACGTAATTGCACCATGGGCCTCCACAAAGATTAATCGTAGGTTGTACTTTCATAGTGTGCCGAATAAGTGTTCTTTAAAAGTCAGAAAAGAAATGTAATTATTGTACAAAGCCAACCAAACTACTAGATTTATCTGTTGACAATAATACTTCTGAAACGAATGAATGAGTCCCTCGAGTAATCTTTGTACTGTTTGTTTTGAAATCGAAAACATAATATTAATTTAAATCTTTCATTATTCTATTATCCTCAGTGAACGGTGCTCAAAACGAATTCGACGAACAACGTCGAATGAATCAAGGCACAGCATTCGTAAGAAGTTGAATCGAGACCGGCAAAAGTTGTTTGTTACCTCGAGTTCGAGAAAAAAATAGTCGAAATTTTGTTACTCGTGGCTGGGTGTATGCAGGCGATGACTAAGTCGGCCGAAATGTGTACTAGGAAATTGAAGGTTAAAAATAATTATGACACCAATTTGAGCGATCGTCCTTCGAAATGCGTCGAATCAGTTTCCATACGTAATACGTTCGTTTTGTGACTTCGAAAATTTTCGAATCATCGTTCTTTAAGCACGTTTTCAAAATGGTTGATTCCCTTTTTTCCTTTCGTTAATTCGCTTGCACGAATGGCCACCTACATTTTTTTTTTCGGGTATTTTCATTTGTGTTCGAGAAATTTCACGTTATAAAACCCTTACGTTTTATTTTTCACGATTATGGCAGGGGGAAGTATGTATACATTATAATTCATTCGCGAATAAATCTGCAAAAACATTTCATATGCCATAATGTCGTAAAACATGAGACCGATGTGTTCCTTATGGAACTGGGTAGTCGCTTTTGTTTCATGCCATTCTAATCAGCAGCAATACAAGAATTTTAATTTGTACCGCCGACGTTGCTATGTTGGGAGCGGTTAAGTGGTATTCATCTGATATTCAGTAGCTTCAAGTACTGTCTGAACAATCTAACCATTATCTGACGATTGTTTGAATTGTACTTAATTGAAACAAGTCCAAATCGTTTTTAAATAGGTTTTCTTTAGAAAATCTACTTACTTCGTTTGTTAGATCTTTAAACTGTACCTGTCTGCATTTTTCTATATTCGTTTCGATTAATTCATTCGATACACAACGGTGGACAGTGCGAAGATGTTTGTGGAATGTTTATTACTGTTGAGATAGGGTAGTTTACTGATAGGTCTTTTGAATTTGGTAGAAATCTGCTTAGCACAAATAATTGTCCCCCTCTTCCTCGTTTCATGTTAAAACGAGCTGTTACCCGCAGTTTCACTTGCGTGGTGTCCAGTAATTGTTATAATAATTAATTCTGTTTTTTTGTACTCAAATAAAATCCCGTGAAAAGAAAAATGAAACGGAGCTAGAGAGAGCGAATCATATCCCTCATATCTCCCTCAATAACCAGTAGATGTCTAATGATGAAAAAAGAGAAAGGGATAAGTTTTTTTTTAATTCTCTTTTACTTCTTTTCGTGCGTTTCAATAAATGTTTTGTCCTTTTTCTTTTTTCAAAGATGATAAAAATTGGTTACTTTGCTCTCAAGGGGGCTACAGACTTCGTTGATGGCTATAAACCTTCCTTGGAATAACACAATTTTTTCAGAAAATTCTCATGCAAATCCGTCCCGTAGTTCTGGGGTAATAGTGTTTCCAACAGGTTTTAGCAGTATTTTATAATATGTAGAGATAAAGAGGTAGAGACATACGTTTAAAAATTAGTCAATTTTTTTTTCTCTATTTTGGTTTCTTTCTTTTAATACGATGAAAACTGTTGTTAATTTAAAATAAAACGAAAGTTAAATTTACGATATGAAATTTGAATATTTTTAATTTTTCGGTACCGTATTGAAACTTTTTTTTCCGAAACGAATGAACCAGTTGTGATGAAACTTTGTGGATTCATTCTGTACGACTGACAGTAGACATTTGAGTGAAATAACTTACTTTTCAGTAGCAATTGCCGTTTTGTGTCAATGTTGAGTAGTGCTCGTAGGTAAAAATATCTGAAATTGGAACAGATAAATCGGATTTAGTGTGAATTCAAATCTCGTCGTGGTATCAAGTAAAATAGAGAAAAAAAGAGTTTTTTCTTTGTCCCTACCTTATTCGACGAAGATTCGTTCGTTGAAAAGTGAATCAAAAGCGAAAATATTTTGGACTGCATTTATGAATTTATTATCTGATATTCGAAACCATGGCTGTGTCCGCTTCTTGTAAATTGTGGTTATTCATTTTCATTCCGCAAAAATGAAAAAACTCGTCTCATCTTGTTCTAAATTTCGTTCGAAATTTCTCTAAACTGGTTTCATTCGGATTAGTGTCAAACAGACCTTTTTAATTCCATTTAGGATCAGATACAGAAGGGGAAAAAAGATAAATAAAACGAATAATTAACAGAAAAATTGTCATTTTATTTTATGTATTACATTTAAATAGTCAAAAAACAAACGAGAGGAAAGTAAATTTATTAAATTTAAAACTGAATAAAGGAAAAAATGAAATACCTACTGTGGAATACCTTGTCGTGAGAGATATTCTCACCAACAGGAAATTCTACAGAATTTAAGCGTGTTCACCACTTCGTACATAAGTACGGGTAAGCCAGAACCAGACCAAACACTGGCGATTTTAGAGCCAATTCGGATGGTTTATATACGGCTTATTTACACGCACACTAAGACACGTATGTAAGAATATACGTACGTCTGTGAGGGCGGCCAGGTCTCATCATTCCCTATCATGATAAGAGATGGCTGGCTGGTTCGTATACGGATCGTGACTTTGTTTTTTGATGTCACGATTTGGTACTCGTACATTACCTGCATGTACTTGCAGGTAATTACGATCGAACGTATTTAGTGTGGTTTAATGTCACGAGGACGATTATTTGCCTGCCCTTTGGGGCGGCGACTGTCATTGAGGGGTCCAAGCCCCTTTACCTCATACCAGTGAGTCCCCACACCTACAATTCTAAAATTTTTTTGAGAAAAAAAAAAAGACGTTTCTTCATTGTACCAACTTCATTTCTGTATGTATATGTTAGAAATGGTCAATTTTAGAAAATGAAAAATTCCAAATTTTATGGCTTAGTTTTTTATACTTAGCTGACGTATAAAATAAAAATTTCAAGTAACTGGGTAAAATTTGTTGTCTGAGTTTTAGAAGTTTATTTTCATTTTTATATCCCAATGTTACCATATCATAGCGCTATTGATACACAAGTGCGGCAATTCGCCATTTTGTATCCACAATTTGAATCGCATTACCCTTTCTTAATTTTAACTATATCCCGAGAACCAATGGTACAATTTTAGCAAAATTTTCACAAAATCTTCAACAAACATATGTTAAATTTCAGTTTTCTATCAACAAACAATGGTTCTCTTGCAATTGTATTTGGTAACGCGAATTGTATAGGCTGTTCCCACATAAAATTGTGTATGATAAAAGGCTTGTTTTTTTGGCCCTTTGTAACGATAATTATTTTCATATTGTTCATAATACTTTCCTAAATTCGTACATTTATTATTATCATCATCTTCATTACTCTCAATCTATTTTCTCTTTCATTCCATTCATAAATACTTACGTCATTCAAACAAGTCAAGACTTGCCTGAAGACATCATCTTCCTACATAAACAGTGACTTTGTTTACAGAAGTCCTATGAACTCATTTCTTGTTTATACTATTTTTTGCTTTCTTGCATGTATCTTAATTTCCTCTGAATTATTCATGAACATCAACTTTATGTCTTATTCTCTTAAGACCACTGGTCATATTTCATGTAAATATATTTCTATTAACCAATAAGATCAAATCCCTTCTCCAACACACTGTAAATTCGCTCAAACCTCCTCTTTAGACTAATAATCTGAGTACCTTGTAATCTCATGTCTTGTTCTTCTACATTCGTTCATTTTAACTCCATACTTTCTTAATGTTTTAATACTGCTTATTATTTATATGTTTTCTATGTTTTATAAACTTACTGTTCAATACACTCTTTTATCAACTTGTGTATTTTAAATATTCTGTTACAATATATAACCGTCATACCCTTCAATCTGTTAAGCAAAAGTAGATTTCAAGTGAAACATTAAAAAAAATCGCTACAAATTTAATAAAAGCATCAATACTATTTAAAATTTTTAAAATTTTAAAAATTTATCAGTGAATTCACTTATGAGCAGTTGGATACAAAATGGCGTATTGTCAGACTCGTATATGTAGGGCTTTAACCATGTGTCTGGCTAGACAGATAAATGCTATTTTCTTCTTTTCAAATGGTGACGTCTGTATTTCTGACATATGTATTCATTTTCATGTAACTATTAAGGTGTAAAAAATTGAGTAACCGAACTCCTCATAGTGCAGATTCGAAAAAAATGAGTTCGATCAACGATTGTCTTTATCTCATATTAGTAACTTTTATCGATGCTCGGTGATCAATATTGTTTTGAAAAGTAAATTTATTAATATACCTTTATGTGAGCTGCTTCGAAGGTTTTTTAATTGGTCTTTTAATTCCTCGCGTTGAAGTTGACCTGAAACTAAATATTTTCATCTCAAATGACCCGTCTTGCCACTAAATTTGAATAAAATGACATTTCTTTGATCGATTAAACTCCTGGAATTTTCATTCGGTCACTTCGTACCAGAATTCCTGTTAAGTGTTGAATTTTTGGTGAAAATCTTCATTTATTTAAAGGTAAACTTGATTTTAATTTTCATTCGAAAAGGTGTGTTTCAGTTTTTGTTGATCAGAATTTATTTATTTATTTATTTATTTATTTATTTTATTTTTAATTTGATATTTATTCATCGTCATTCATCCATATTTTGGAATTGATGTTTATATGTTTGATCGGTATGTTTTTGCGAATTGTTGGTGGCGTGACGTGATAACGATATGATGAGTTTCCGTCTTTCGGGCGAATTGAAGAAAGTATTTTCGTGATCAAATTTTGGATTGACGGAGAGAATCGCTATGAAGTGTCTCGAACAAGAAGTTTGTCAACTTTTGAAATTTGAAATCATTCAACTTTTTCACATTCGTAGTCTTTTTAGGTTTTTATTATCGTCAGTGGTTGGGTTGGGAGCGAGAGTGGGAGATGGATAAACGTCCAATTGGTTGTAAAAGATCTGCAAATACCGCCACAAATGTTTCAACCAAAACTCGCCTGCGATTGAATTATCACCGGCACCTAGAGTACCAGAAAATTATTTGAAGCGCTAATTCCCCTGTTCGGAAATCATTTATTTTTGAATGCTTCGTTCGTCAGCAGACCATTCGTAGGCAAGGAACTTCTAAAAGTAATTAATTGGAAGCGTAGATCTCTTCCACAATCAAACTGTGTAGACGAATGAGTTCTTCGCAGTTTGTTTAGCCTGGAAAACATTTTGATTTTGTTTGGCTTTTTGACGGACGCTTTTTGCCATCATGAGACGTTTCATTCGCTGCGATGATGAAGCAGTTATTGGCCCGAGTTGTGGTTCTGCGGCGATACCACCTTATAGTAGTATTGGGTTTACGAGTCGTTTCATTTATCTGCAGTAATATTGTGTGTATGAATACCTATACTGTTGTCAGCACTTGTTGCTCAGGATCAGATAATTGCCCGCTATTCGTCGCTAATTATACGGTTGTTGGTTGCGAAACGGTTATGTCAGCTCAAGAAAGTGAATTATATGTCGAACAAATAATGCATTCAGTGAAAGTAAGCAGTCGCGTGTTAATTCTGACATTGTGATAGATTTTCGAATGTGGTGGGGCAGAGTTGAAAGAAGGTATTCGATTTTGGTGCAGAACTGTTCCTTTGCATTCTTTCTACCTTGAAGGGCGCTGGTATTCTAAGGTTGGGTTATCTACCACTTTTCATACTTAGTGGAGAGGATTTCTCACCAAAAGTGATGGGAATCGTATTTTGTTTTAAAAACTGATAAACGGTGAAATAGAAAGGGGCGAAACTATCCGACACTTAATGACTCCTTTCAAAGACTTTTTTTTTTTCGTGGTAGTAGGCTACCTACCTCAAAATAGTAAAATTTTATTTAAAAATTTTGAAAACCAGCGAAAAATCGATTGAAATTAAGTGACATATTTTCCTTATTAATTGCACGTATTGCTGTTTATTCTTGTTTATTTTGCCTCCCTTTGGAATCTCAGATACCTAGTAGTATTTTCTAGACAATTTTAATCGAGTACTTGTCTTCTTCTGCATGCTGGACATTACGTCCACTACCTTATATCTTTACTGATATTAAGATTTAGTTGAATGAAGTTCATTTATGGCCTATTTCACAGTCCAAACGTTGTTTTTTTGTTTTTTTAATTGGTAATTTTGATATTATTTTATTAAATTTCGGATGTATCCTTCGTGGTTTCATAATTTGTATTTTTTTTTTTCATGATGTATAAGCTTTCAAAGTTGAGTGATTTCACAATTTTCTTAGTTATTTGGGGGATTTTTGTTTTCTGGTTTTTATCTTGGCCTATCAATATAGAAGCTGTTATTAAAATTATTTAAAAAGTTCAGTTTAGCATAATTAGGACTGAAAAAAAATTTGAACCGTGATCTAGGTCAAAAATGGGCCTCATCTACCCCAGTCGTTTCACTAATTCGTTGTAAAAAAGTTCAAATAATGTGACACATTTGTTTGGAAAAAAACACAAACTTGAATGTACAATGCAATTTGTTGACAAAATCAGAAACATTCGTTAAACTTGATTTATTGCTATTAATTGTTGAACGGAATAAAATTCATCGGGTGTTGCCAAATTTTTTTGGTGTAGGTAATAGAATTTAATAGGAAATTTACTTTATTTTAATTCATACATTTAAACCTCCGAATAATCTTGCTGTAAGCTTTTTCTATGAATTTCTTCACACTTGTTACCTTGCTTCAATTTAAAATTTCCTCATAAATCTTTCTAAATACGTTAAGGGAGGGGTTAATTTACTGCTGAATATGCGTTTAACTGAACTGCAACCGATACTCTAATTTTTTAGTTCTTTGAAAGTGTTTCGCCTATAGGTATATTATATGTATTGTAGCCACTCGAAATACACGTAAAGCAATTTAAAATTACGCTTTTCACGATCCATAATTACTTTCCTCTGTTCAGTTTTCGACGTCTCGAATTGAATTTGAAACGACATAAACAACCGGCAACATCCGATGTGTGGTGTAGCATTTGTATTTCTTTCCAGGGCTATAGCAAACGTACACAAGCATTACGCTCAACGCAAATTCTATTACACGGTGTTCTAGTGCTGTGTCCACTTTTCTGAGTCTTTCCCCCTATGTTTTGCTTCACATTCGTCTCTTAATTGACATTCGAATCGCATCATCACTCGAATGATCCGTTTTCCGGTTTCTTCGAATGCTTGTTCGAGGCATTTTTGAATTATTGGAAGGCATAGTACACAGCCAGTTAATGTTTATTATGTACTTTCTTTTCTCTATCACTATGGAATTTGATAAATATGTACTTGAACTATGTGTCTGTAAATATACACTTGCATGTGGAGGAAATATTTTTGGCAAATTAATACGTCAAATGGTATAATAACATTACATTTTTGTTAACACTTTTTCATATTCCTACGATGGCTGTATGGTAGAGAAGCTGCTTTAGTAATCAGTAGTGCCAGCTTCGAATGTCACCAAGGGTGAAATTTTATTTTATTTTTTTTTTCAAAAATGGTTCCATTAGATTCTCTCAGACACGTTTTTCATCAAAATGAGTGCAGATTCTGTGTTCACTTATTAGGTGGTGGGATCTTTCGGGCAGATGCGAGGGGGCGATCCATGTGGTACCACTTTTGGGGCGACAACGGAGGGGGGCAAAGCCCCATCCCCTGGAGTTCACCCTGCCGTTGCCAACATACAGAGTGACCTGCCTTGGCGAAGACCTTCTGCATTGTCCGAAAAATCCCTCCTCCGGTACTGTGCTGGCGTCTACTATACTTACTAACACAAGTGAGAAACAGTAAAAAAAAATTTTTTTTGCCCAAAATATTTCCTTCACATGCAAGTGTATATTTACAAGGACGTTCTTGAACTAATTTTTTTTGTTGATTCCCCCCTTTTTTTTTTTTTTTACTTTCCTAATTATTATTATATCCAGTTATTATATGTGGATCTTTTTTCCTTTTCTGATTTCAGCCGTTGTTATTTCGCTGTATGAAGATCCAGTCCAACCACAACAAGCCGCGTCAATCGTAGAGAAACTCGGCGATTACCTCGTTTCGTGTGGATATTAACCAGGTAAATGTTGAATGTCATCGAATAATTGTCGTAATTATAGTGCCAGCCGTAACACAAGATAATGTATTCAAGTGAAGGGAACTGAATTATTTATGTAGTAACGATAGTACCATCTTCCGTGTGCAGGTACATCCTATAAATAAATAAAAAAACGAATCCTAACTTTGTGTTGCGTTACGTTGTTCGAAGTTCGTCGAAAATTAAAATCCAAATTCTCTTTCACTTAACTGAAAATTACAGTTGGTGCATGTTTTTTATCCTTGTAAAAATTTAAAACAATCTCTTATGATGAAGGAAATGATAAAAACCTACCATCGAAAAGAACGTACCAAGTTGCGGATTCTGGTCCAGTGGTGGGTTCGTTTTCTTATTTCTCAGTGTCGTTCGTTGAAAAATACTCATATTTCGATGATGTCGTCACGTTGAAAGGAAAATACTCTATCCAATGAAACGAAAACTAATTGAAAAAATGCTCTCTACTTAGGTTCTGCGTGCCGAATCTTTGAAAATCAGTCAAATTCAGGCATTTATAATCATCACATTTTTTTCTTTGTAATCTTCAATTGCATAACGTTTCCGAGATGAGACCGAGCAACTTCCGGCCCTTTTCTCCTAATCTGCGAGAGTGTCCTCATCATTTTAATCGCCTTCTCCAGTACCAGACGGTTGATTCGCTCCTAGTAGTAGCAAAATCTCTGCGTAGCACTGAATAGCGTTCATGTTCATGTTGAACTCCAACGCCAAATTTGATATCCTGCCTGATGCAATTTGTAGTATTCGGCGAGTAAAATTTTCGAAATTTTTTATTTGTTTTAGTAACGCAGATTTTTGGGCAAGGACATCGTACAAAAAGTTGTTGAAAAAAACTTGATCAGATCTTGCATCGTTCAAAACTTAACAAATCTGTTATCATCGAATTTTTGAAACTACGCAACACGTTGCATTCGAGTGCAACAATTCAGCGTTTGACGTTAATATTAGAAATCGAGGATACCTCGTAGAATTTTTCCAATCGTCTATCAAGAATTCTAACTTCGTGGTAACAGCCATAAAAAGAGAATTATGGTCGACCAGATGTACTGTCATAAAATGAAAGGCTTGTTCGCTCGTGGCATTGTTTGTCTAAACTCTCGTCGGAACATATATTTTAAAGCTTTTAATTTTTGCAATTTATTTCTTCAATTGAGTCATATCTCCAGAGATATTATCAGCTGATTGTCATCGAACCTACGTGCCTACAATTTAGTGACTGAGGTGTAAATGTCGATGATCTGCAGTGCGTGCTCGTTTAAGATATTCGGAGTAAAAGTTGTATTTACTATAGTAAAAATTCAATTAAGCCTACTTCTTTCACCGTAAACGTAACCAGAGAAAAAGGTTAATAGACTCGATTGTAAGGGCGTCATGTATTTTTTCCCTGTTTGCCATCGACCCTGACATGAATTTTCCATTATTACAGTAAATCGATGTATACGGAAGTCATTAATGCGAGTTATAAATTCGTTAATTTTCTATTACTTACCTTGAAATAACGCGTTACTTCAATTGTCGAGCATTGATTTCCTGTCGACTTTTTTTCGCTGCATAAATTTCAGTCTGAGAAAGATGGGTGTCATTTATTTTGCTGCTCTATGTTTTATTCCTGGAAAGTTTGAGTTTCAGCTCGGAAAAAATGGGTACAAGCTGAAATTTGATACACATTCTTACTTCTTCCCCTAGCGGGCAAAAATGGTGGGGTAAAACAGTTTTTCGCGTTGTCACTCAATTTTCACCCTAGAAAAAAATTGTTGAAACAAATTTGAAAGAAAAGTAAAAAATCTATAAAAAATTATTCTACCTTTCTTTTTGTCAGGTACATAGTTTTCACGTACATTACCTTTGAAAATACCTTTTCTTTTTTCTGTTAATATCTAGGTATATAATACAGTGAATGAGTTCAGTTCAGCAATAATTTTATTCACAGAGCATAGACAGACATGTGGAGTGTACCACATTTCAGCACCACCTCCTCAACCTATTTTTCATTACATTGTGTATAAGAGACAGTCAGTGGCGGATTTAAGGAATAAGGCTCGGTTAGCCAAGTACTGAAAGGGATGATATAAAAACAAAAACTTGCTCTGAGCGGAGTGGGCAAAAGAATTTTTGAAAACCCTGGGGAGGCTGATGTACCTTTCTTCCCACAAATGAGGGTGTAATGAGAGTATTTGTCTACGATAAATTTTACTTTTGTAGGTTTTTTCTTGGTACATACAGAGCTTTAGCCAGGATTTTCATGGAAAGTGTATAAATAGTGAGCAAAAATAAAATTTGCATTCTGTATATCATACATTCTAGTACTCTAGTAGTGCCTTTCAGATCGTATATTATTGTGGTTGTAGGTGTATGTATACAATTCACCACCACAAATGTTGGAAGATGCTGCGTGTTCTGTTGACAGATGATAGTGTGTGTGAGCCAAGGTCAGTAGTAAAATTGGCAGTACTGACGAAGTAAAGCTGTGAGCAAAAAAAGTTTGTTTGTGGAGTGTGCAAGCACACTCGTTCATCTCAATCACCCATCACTACAATTAACTTTTTTTTTTTAAGCTTTGTGAGGATTAACACCTAGCTCCCTTTTGAGTGAGGCCCAGATAGGTATTACTTATCTTTATAAAGGTATTAGTGCATACTGTTCCTTATAACTTGAAAAAATCTGAAAAATGTTTGAATCTGTAGAGTATAAAATTAAACATAGAATTGGTGAATCATTGTTAGTAGACCAACAAGGCTCCTTTGTAGTCCATTGGGATTGAAGAACAGTCAACGTAAGTCCAAATGCAGACAGTTGAATCCACCATGAGATACGGTAGTATACACTCATAGTCTATATTTGTTAGAGAGATGGTGCTGAAATATGGTAAGGGGGAGATTTCATTTTGCGTGTCGGTTTATACTGTTTCAATATATTTTGCTACGAGAGCACATAGTGAAAAGGTTTCTCATTGTGCTCGAGTTGTGAATGCTATTTTTTGCAATACATGCGCCGGCTGATTGGTTGAAAGGAGGTGACAAACATTTTTGTTGTGGAAGCAAATGCATGTTTCGTTCCCCCCAAAAAGTTGCTCTCTTGTTGAAAATTCTAAATTTTGAGCCTTGAAATCAGAAACCTAATTGCGCATTTTGCGACATATATTGTAAAAAAAATTATTGCCGAACTGAACTCATAATTATACAGTACGAGCTGTGAGCTCCCGCAGCTTTACTTATATAGTGTCTATTTATCTGTGTTTGCCTTCTTCCCTTATTTTATCAATCTTTTATTTTGTGGCCCTAAATATTTCAACAATTGCTTCAATAAAAAATTGGACCGGCTCGATAAATATACCCTGTGATGTATCATTCAATAATATCCAAACAAATAACCATTGCTACCTTCTTGTGTTCCAAAAGTGTCCAAGAATTGATTTAATCCAAAATTGAGCTCGAAGTTTGAATTTAGCGGCTGGTACTATCTTTCGATAATATGAGTAAATATAGATACACTGCATTGAATGTATTAACTGTATCACGTACCTTGGTTTTAATGGAAAGTTGATATTTTCAACGTTCATTTATGGGAAAATGATGCACCTGACAAGAAGAGAATACTTTTTAATTGATTTTTTAGTTATCTTTCAATTTTGTGAGAACATTTTTTTCTAGTGTGAAAATTAATTGAGATAAATGCGAAAAACTACTTGATGTCACTATTTTTGCTCCCTAGGGGATTATGCTTTCTTCGGCAGTGGTAGGGGGGCTTTCAGTATGTTATTTAACAAGATGACTGACTAGGATGTACCCAAAATTTCAGGGTGTACCAATTTTTTTGAGTTGAAACCCTTTTTAGAGCTAATGTCATAAGACTATCAGTCTTCTTGACCATACGTGTACCTGTGGAAAGGCTGAAAGATATCATCTATGTTCGTTTATTCTTCTTGTCAATTTGTTTCATTCGATCCACTTCTTTTTGATTTTATTTAACTTAGTCCAGTTGTTCCGTTGGTTAAGTGAAGATGGAATTTAGACTTTATGATGAGTGGATAAGGTACTCACTCGAAAACAGAAGTGTAGTACGGAAGCAGACCCGTTTTACAGTTAGTGAATACAAGCGGATCATTAAAATATTATTTTTTCTAAACTTATCATTAACTCTCTCTATCTGTCACTCGACGGTCATTGTGCTTCGGATGATAAATAAATTTAACTACCTACTCCCACTGTATTCTTGTTACTTATTTTCAACCCTTTTAGTCCAATTTTTCGTTTTATTTATGTATTTTTTTTTTGCGTTTGTTCTCTGCTTTCAGGCCTACTAAGGACCAATATATGTGTAATATATTTAAATAAAAAATACATCGGAGATTATATCTAAACACAAAAATAAAGCAAAACAATGCAAAAAAATAAGAAAAACAGCAGCCAGGAATGAATAGTAAAAATTAACGAATGCTCCACGTTCGTCGAAGATGTTGGATTAGTAGGTCGATTCTAGCTAAAAACTATCGGACCTTACTCTTTATTTTTTTCTTGTTTTAAACTTTTTTTTATGTATATTTTTTTAAACTACCCAATTTTACGTCTTTTTCGTTCGTATCAAAGCTATTCGGGGGGAGGGGGAACAATTTGCGAAAAGTGAAAAACCATGCGAGGACATACGTTATCAGCACTTTTGTCGGGCTCTACATTCTCTTTTCATTGGACGTTGATTCGTTGCTGGGTGTGCAAGAATGAAAAACTAGCAAACAAAAATAAACATTAAATAAATTAATCTGAAATTTGATATCAAAAATTTAATACGAAAAAAGTAAAAAAAATTAATGATAATTTATATACTTTTTTTTTATTTTCGTATTTTTGTAAGACACGTAAATAATATCCTAAGATAATTGTTTTGTTTTTGTATAAGCTTTTTTTTCTTTTTTTCTTTTTTCCTTTGTGATAATAATATACTAAATCTCTAGTCCAGAGCTGTATCACCTCCTGGATTTTCGTTTGTTCTCTCTTCGTTTTTACCTCTTCATTCTTTAGAAAATTCATCGGTTATGTGCTGCAAAATTATTTGGAAAATGAAACTGTAATAAAAAATTCTCTTCAAAATAAAAACAGAAGCCATGCCGCTGTCCTGCGCAAATGAGAAATCTGAAAAATGATATCGCTTATCGTTGTCGATTGGAATAATTTAAATTATTGCGTTTTTTAATTATTGCCTTTTTTCTTCTGTTCTTTACTTTTTTTTTCTTTTTTTTTTAATTTATACAATTTATTTATATCGTGTCTCTTACCTTAATATATCGGTAACTAATTTTTAAGTTAATTATATCCCTATTAGATGTTTTTAATTTTTTTTTTTTTCAAACCAATGTTTTATCCTAAATTGTACGAAAATAGATCGAATTAAAAAAAAAGGTAAAACAAACAATATCCCTACAGTTGATTTTCTCCGTGTTTTTATGTCTCTCTCCTTTTTTTTTTTCTTTTTTGTATAATGTGAAAATTGTATTGAAAGCGTTGTGCATGGTTGCTCATTTTATTAATTTATGAATTTCGCGTTACTTTTTCCTGCGTTGGCCTACTTCTAATTGCATTTAATTTAAAGACATAATGTTACATGTTCGTTAAACAAAATACAAAAAAAAAAAAAAAAAAAAAAAAAAAACAACCCAGATCATTGAGCGCATATAATAAGTTTTCATTTATTTAAATAAAAATTCGTATATTGAATAGAACGCGTTTTCTTTTAATGTTTTGTTATTTTCCTCTCCGACCCTAGAAATTGATTATTATATTTGAAGGTTAAATAAATTCCCTCGAAAGTTGCGTGGCCCAATGACGCACGAGCCCGGAACGTCGATGATTGAAAGGCGAAGGCGAATTCTACGTTTCACATACTTTCGATGATGTACTCAGTTACAGCCTGTTCTATTTTTCCTTCTTAAACTTTGGTATTTTTTTACAGCAATCGAACGGAATAAATTTAATCTACGTATACGTAATTCCTCGAAGCGAATGGGTCATTAGGTTTTTACGCATTAGTTTCCTGTAGCCTTTGACCGTAATAAATTGCTCAGGCTCCGAGGTTTAATGTGTGTAAAAAAACGTACGGCTGTAACATTTGAGGTTGGAAGTAAAAACCTTGGGTTGAATAAGGGCATTTAATATGATATTTATCCACGACAAAAAAAAAAATCGAAAATATCGGACTAAAATTTGGTGCTAGGTGGGACAAAAATGTCTGAACCAATAAAATGACTGAAATGGAGTTAGTTCTTGCTGCTTCGTGGATAAAAGAAGCTCGGTTCGGTATGACCGAAAGGTGTTACACATTTACCCTTGAGCGATTTAATTCTGATCCGATTTTGTTTCGAACTTCTTATGGTAGAAGTATAGAACTGAGGACTAAAATTTTGGTTTTTAGCTGGGTGAAATCCAATTAATACATCAAATAAAATAATTAAAATAACTTTTTCGTTACGGAGTCAATTTTATGAAACAGGTCACGTGATTGAAATTTTTCATATGTTTAAGACTTTTTATCGGATCTTACGTATTCACCCTGTGTTTCATCGGGAAATTCAGCTCTTTTCGACAAAATCAATTTTTTTTCTCAGGTTTTACGCTGGAAAGTCGAACAATATCTTCAAAGAACTTGCGTCGCACTTTTCCAAACTGTACATCCTATTTTTGAGAAATCCTGCAAGTTCTTCACTTTTCCTCTATCAAATAGACTTAATTTGTTCTCGATGAAGAATACTTCGTGGTATAAAAGTTGATTTTCTGATGTTGGGTACCGGTGTTCTGATTACGTTTTTATCACTTTCCCTGGGGATAAATTCGAAGGATAAATTATTCGGTAACTGAAACAAAAGGTGTGTGTATCATAGTATACGTGACGAAAGTTGTAAACCATTTAGTAGCACAGCGTTTCTTTGCTAGAGACCTTAGTACCCAAATACAATCATTGTTAAAAATTTCAAGTTATTCAAAAACTAATTCGTAAAATAAACATTACCTATATAATAAAAAAAGCGTGGATACATTTAATGTGGAACACATTTTAATAGCTACCGAACCCAGTAGCAGCTCCATTAGAAAAAGTAGGTTTTCGAAAATTATAAAATTTTTCATTGAATAGTTATTACAAGTGTATAAAGTAGATGATTTTGATCCGAGTGTGATTTTTGAAGCAAGAGCCGAAGGCGAGTGATGCAAATCACATGAGTATCAATCACCCACTATATACGCGTGGGTCACACACTATTTTTTGCAATACCTCCTCTTAAAAAAAAAATAAAAAATATATTTTTGCAAATGGGAAACATATAAGGGCAAACTATCTTTACCTTTATAACGAAGTCTTGTGGCGTAGTGGCCAGGAGTCTACCAACGTGGAAGTCAGAAGTTCTACACCCTGATGAGGAATTTTTACAAAAAAAAAAAAAGAAATTTAAAATTAAAAATAAAAGGAAATAACGATGTAGAAAGGCTAAGTGTAGAAGTAACTCCAGTGTATAAAGTAAGTAGTTTGTACATTGGTCATAAATGGTTCTAAAATTGCCTGCTTTATACATCGACATGGTGCATATAAAAATGAAGTTTATAAGGTGTTGTAAAAAAGTTATTATTAATTTTGTAACTATTAACATGAAATTAGGACATTAAAAACAATAATTGTCTTTTTCAAAATATAAACAAAAATAAATTTGCTGGAAGTACCATACGGTCGATCCGCACCAAAATTAACAAGTTATAATAGGTTATAATAAATAGTTGTTCCGAATTTAGTAAATATTGGTGAAAATTAAAAATTTTATAGCCAAAATAAAAATGAAAATAGCAATACTGGAAACACTGTTTAGCCGATCCGCAGGAAAATCAAGTAAGTCAGGTCTTTGGCCTAGTGAGTAAAGTTTGTTCCAAACTTCATGACTATCCGATGAAAATAGTGTGGGCTACTGAAAGTGTTATGTTTGTACTTACACGCAGTACGCAAGCACACAACACGCCTACTAACAGACATTTTTTTCTTCTCTCCTTTACACCGAAATTTGCACCAAGGTTAGCACTGAGATTTGTGCCAGTTCCCCTGTCATTTTCATTTTTACCCCTGTAGAAAAAATAAAAATGTATTTCTCATTAAAAATTTCCTCATTTAAACATCACTGTATAAATTGCCAACTTGAAATCATAGGCCCAAATAGTGGTTTAATAAAAAAATTTGATAAAAATTTGAAATAGTTCCTCAAGAAATCTATAACATGGAATGAATAGTTAGTTCTCGCAAAGTTTTTAAGCCCGCTGTTGGGAGTGCAAAGAATGATTTTATCTAAAAATGAACAACAAATTTAAATTTGGCGCCTCAAGAAATGTGGTTGTAAGTAGGGCTTGTAACCATAACCAGAACAATAACCACTAAAAACTGAAACAAACTGAAGACAATGATTTGGGAATAGATAACACAAAACAATTTCCCCTAACTAATAACCAATAACCAATTACCATAAAATGCTGAAACCATTAACTAGAATGATAACAAGAAAGAGTTTGTTTTTATTGGTTTTTATGAAATATCAATATTATAGATTGTTTTTTTCAAAAATTACTAATCATTTCCTGGTAAATTATTAATTATAGATAATTTTACCTGAAGAAAATTTATTTTGTCCATTTTACCCCAAATTTTGTCTTGACCATTAACCAGTAACCAAACAATTACATTTTTAACCAATAACCAACAACGAGAAACCAATATAGATTTTAATTGGTCCCTAGTAACCAATAACCCCAAAAATGTTTTGGTTATAAGCCCTAGTTGTAAGTATGTGTTTTCAGTATAATTCTCAGGTGTGAAAAAAGGAAGGTGAATTTACTAGCAGTATCACCAACTTGGAGATACATTTGTTACATTTTTCAGAATTCACTTTCAAGTCTCAGGTAGGTAATTTGATGGGCCTTGGAAGGTGAAGAGTGTCACAGTTTTCATGTCTTATGTTTTTCTAATAGTCATTTTTGTTACCATGCTCTCAGTTGTTTGCTCTCTATCCCTAAAACATCTATTTCGATGTCAAATACTCAAGTTGTTCTGAACAACTGCGTGAAAAATTCTATGACTATGAGCCTGGTTTTAGTGATGTCAATTTTTTTTCAATCAATTGATAATTGATAAAATCAGACCCTGAAAAATCCTTTTCAATTCTTAGAATTTCAATCACTTTTGATCGATCAGACAATTTTGAGAATATCAATTTTTGATTTTTTTTTTTTTATTAATGGAAAAAAAGGAAATTTTGCAGATTTAAAATTCAATTTTTATTTCTCGAGATGAAAAGAGAAAGAAAGAGAAATAGAAATTAGAGAATATTGATCAAGTTTTCAATTTTCAGATTTTGTTTTTTAGTTATTTTCAACATTTCTTACATAAAAAAAATATAAGATCAATAAGTCAGTTTTTGATTTTTCAATAGTCGAGTATCGATCAGATCAATTATTTTCTTTTTGATCAAACTGATTAAAATTAATTTTAAAATGTTGAAAAATGGACACCACGACCTGGTTTTGTTGCTGGCTTTATTTTTTCACTACTTTTCTTCCTAAATATTTGCCATTATTCGTTTTCACAGGATAAAACCATCATTTTTGTTTTCTGTGCCTCAAAATACAACAATTTCCATTGAAAACTTGAACAAAAATAATTTTGAAAATTTTATCCAAAACTGTAATGCTTCTAATTGCTTTTTTTCTTATAATTTAATGGAAAGTGTGGTAGTTTGGGATAAGAAATTCAATGAGTCTAGTTTCACTGCCCTGGCTTCATTCTTTCACTACTTTTCTCCCATATCTTAGCAAATATTTGTTTAAGCAGGATGAGAGAATCACCTATGTTCCATTGAAAAATGGAATAAAAAGTTTTGAAAATTTTATCCAAAAATTGTACGGTTTGCTTTGCCTTTTGTTTCGTTAAAAAATTTTTTTCCCAAATTTCAAAGAAAAATGGGTTAGCTTGACACGACAAAATCAATGAGCCTAGTCTCGCTGCCCTGACTTCATTTTTTCATTACTTTTCCTTTACATATCTTAGCTGTTATTTGTTTGTGCAGGATGAGGATCACTAATGTTTTTCTTGTCCTCTAAAATCTCCACTTGAGTGAAATTCATTTTTTATAATACACGATCAGGAGAGCTATTCCTTTAAAAACCTTGTCATTTTAGCCATTATGCTGGCTATGCAAAGTTCAACTTAGTTGATGGTTTTGTTAGATTCATATGGGACTTTACACCATGTAAATGTAGGTGTGAAGAGAATATATGGCTGAAACTACATAAAATGTTGGTGGAAGAGTTCCCTAGAAACTTATGTTTTGCAAGAGAAAAGTAACGCTTATCATTGATGAAGCTTAACCTCAATGTAAAGTGAACAAGCCTACATGTAAAAATTTTTACATGGAGGTTGCAACGTAACAAGATTATACTTGCTTTCCAATGCAACATTAATCTTAAAGACTGAAATTAAAATGATAAACTCCAACTGGTAGTGTTTTTATTTTTATTTCAATTTATTGTAGTATTACACCCTCCTTTTTTTTCTTTGAAAAAAATCACCTAACCTCCCATCCTATTGAAATTATTAATAGAAATAATACTTGAAAAAAAAAGGTATCCTGAGTGGGATTCAAACATGGTGCTTTTTGCATGACGTTCACACTTGCTACATATAGCACCACAATTGTTGCTACTGATTGGGGAATGTTCACCAAATTCTAACGTATTCAAAGAACTTCATCCACCATTAACAATATTTACAAAGCATTTAAGGTTTTGTCCCTTTCCAATCATCTGTATCCCTACATATTATAAAATACTACTGACTAAAAATGGTTGGAAACACGATCACTTCAAAAACACTGAACAAATTTGAATGAAATTTTCCAGAAGAAATTATATTAACTGTTCTTTATTTATAAAAAATATTTTCTCCAATAAGGTTCAGAAATAAATTTACATATTACAAGACTCGAAATTGTTCACTCTCTGCGCTCATTTTGCAACTTTTCCTGTGCATGTAATCACTCACTTGTGAACCTTGGTGTATAATATACTATTACATTAAAACAAACAAGATAATCGGCAGAATCATCTCCAGCCAACCTATTTAAAAGCGGCATTGAATGAATGAATGAACGGTTGTTGGAAGTTGTATACGCTGCCGACTTGAATTTTAATTTTCAACAAACAGATTTTCTCTCAAACTGAGTAAATCAGTTGTACGACTAGCTCGTACTTGCTGGGACAGAAAAACGCGCATATTAAGTGTCGGCCTTTATATTGGGTTAGCCGAATGTTGTGTATGGTAGGTAAATATCTCAATAAAAGTTCTCACCCAGTCTGTCTCATTTAGCTCTCATCATAAACTTTAGATTCAGTGCTGAATATTTTGTAACACTTTGAGATACGATCATCATATTCAGCATGAATTGTAGTGGGTAGAAGCTTATAATTAAGTGGTTTAAGGTCCAGCGGACCATATAAAGTTGGTTGGAGTAACACACCTGCATCGCATGCCTTGTAACTCACAACTGCCTAGCCTCAACACCAGTATCCCCACGTAACTCTGTTAGGAGTGTAGTGGGAGAACCAGCACACAGGCTATGCGCTGGGACCTGTGGACGGAGCCACAACACTGGGGGCGGTGGACGTGGGAAGCCTTTGGAGGCTCCCCATGAGATTCACCTTTAATCTGAAATATAAAAAGACATGACAAGTACAAATTTTATTTAAAAAATATAAAAGTACAAAATTGTAGAATTGTTTTTACAAACACAAAAAGGTATATTTATATACATATATATATACATTTTCGAGAAACATCGTTTCTGGCAATTGCTGGACGCCTTAGCAAGAGGAATAGAGGATTTTTATTGGCCATAGAGAACGAATTCTGTAAAAGGAATAGTCAGGGAATTAGCATATTGCGAACATTGTTAGTGTTTTATATGAGTACTCTGTCGCCTATCGTCCGTGATCCTTTGTGAGGTAACTTGACAACAATAGTAGGTGCCAAAAAATCAAAAGTATACCTTTTTACCAGCATAGTATTCAATTATGGCGGACCCCAGGGACATTTAGGAGATTATTAAATCTAGGTCTACAAGTGTCAAGTCAGAGGTTCATCTAAATCAAGAATAAAGGTTTAATTATTTCTAATCGTTATTATTCCTTGATTTGAGCTCGAGGGGAGCTAGAAATTTCAGCAGTCGTGAAGACTGTTTTTTGCTAGAAAATTCAATTTTCGCATGTCCATCATGCGATTTTTCCAGATTGGTGATCAGAGCGAGTTTGTAAACTCCAGGTTTAGACGTGTAATCTAACACATGTACTATGTCATTTACCTGTGGTTCGTAAGATACCTTTCGATATGCACTAGGTAAGGCTGTAGGTGGCCTGTCCCTAAGATAGAGTAAATACTCCCTTTTCCAAGATAACCATAGTTTTGTGAGATAATCTTGGTCAAGTTTCCACATATAGAGTAGCTGTCTAGCTGTAGGAGTTGAATCCTGTGACATCTTGTCAGGAGGGACTGTTAACTGTCCTAAGTTCGCATGGAGAAAATGCGCTGGTGTCAAGGTATGTTGACCTAGATCATCAGATGATGGGCACAGAGGTCTTTGATTGATCATAGTCTGTATGTCTTTTATACTAGACTGGAAGGTATGGATATAAATGGAGGTATGACCATGTACATGGTAAAAGACTTGCTTTATTATTCCGATAATGCGTTCATACACTCCACCATACCATGGTGCCTTTGCTGGTATGAAATGCCATTTAATGCCTTTCATAACCATACTGTCCTTTATCTCCGAGTTTTCAGAGAAAGTGGTCCAGTAATGAGGTAAATACACCAAAATCAATTGGAATTGAGCTGCATTATCAAAGAGAATTGCCTTAGGGGTTCCTTTATCGGCAAAAAAGGTCTTAAATGCAGCCCAAATTTCTGTCGTTGTTAAAGACGAAACAGAAAAGAGATATACAGCCCTCGTAGAGAGGCATGTAAATATCAATACCCATTTCTTATAAACAGGAGTGGTTTGTCTCACCAATTGGTTTTTCCTTTTAGGTAAGTATTTGTCAAATACAGGAAAAGGTCCAAATATATCTACACCCGTATAGGTAAAAGGGTGAGTAAAGGGTATTAACCTTAAATCTGGCAAAGATGCATGCATCAGTTGCTTAAACGGTCCCGCTTCAGATTTTTTGCACAAAATACATGATTTTTTCAAGATTTGTGGGAGCAGTTTTAATGCTTTAGGAACAAAATAATGCCTACGGAAGTCAGCTAAAGTGAACTTAATACCCATATGTACATTGGTTAGATGTGTATGCATTAGAATAAGCTCTGTCAAATATGACTTAGGATGCAGTAATATGGGGTTAAGCATATCTTTTGCATATGGTATTTCTGGTAAGTAATTTAATATACGCAGAATCCCAGAAGGATCTAAACAAATATGAAATTTTTCATATGAAACATGTTTAGGTGGATTATCCTTCAAGAGCATTTCAAATATCTTGGAAAAATATTTTTTCTGCTCACCATAAACGAAACATAGAACTGCAAAATGAAAGTTACAGTCCATGATTGCATATGGCTCCAACGAATGTTTCCTTTTGATCCTCTGATGGTTAAATCGTCGGATAGCTTTGAGACATTGGTAAAATGTATTAATAAGCTTACGAAGGGAATTGAAGTTTTCAATTTTAATCCCAAAAGAAGTGTTGGTTGGCGAGTGGATGAAACTCGAATATGGTACTAGAGACTTTTAATGTCTTGATGACTTTTTGACAAGTTCAACAGTTATGAAAATTGACCTATTTCGGTGTCCGTTTCCTGTACAGGATTTGGAGTAGAATTAGGCAATATTAATTCACATTTAGAAGTTTCCGAATTCAAAAAGAAGTGAGGCATATTTCTTTTTGAGGATTTTTGGATCCTTAGCAACTTTGCTGATCGTTGTTTATCAAAAATATCGTCTGACTCTACAGGTAAGGAAGTGGTAAACTTAGGTGAGATGCTTAAACATTCTCTGAGTGTACAGTACACCACTGGTGTGGATTCTTCTTTAGGTTGGTCAGGTAAAGTTTCAAGAATATGAAGGTCTGTTTTAGGCCATAAACTGGAGTCTTGGGATAACCAAGATGGTGCAGTCCACTATGAAGATTGAATTAAATTTTCCACTGTGGATCCTCTGAATCCTATGTCCGTGGGATTTTCATCTGAAGGTACATAACGATATTCAACAGCTTTATTGCTTTTGATTTCGTTTACCCTATTTGAAACAAATTGGGGTAATATTTTGCGTTCTAATAGCCACGTAAGTACACACTTACTATCTGACCATAGAAATGCAGGGAGATTTGTTAGATCCATAGGTTTTCGAGCAGTAGGTAGACCTCTAGCGCCGATTAAGGCTGCCAATAATTCCAATTTTGGAATGGTTATGGGTCGCATAGGTGTTACGCGAGATTTTCCCATAAGAAAACGTACTGAGTAGGAATTTGACTCCTGATTATGGAAATGTACGTAGATTACCATGGAAAATGCTGTTTTGGATGCATCGGTAAATGCATGCAATTGACAGACATTGGGATTGTAGATCCCTACATAAAGTTGTCTCGGAAGACAGTAGCTAGTAGTTTGCATCAAATCATTTAAAATATCTGTAGCTACGGGTTGCAATTTTGCGGGGATTGGTTGGTCCCATTTTAGCCCTTCAGACCAAAGTATTTTCATAAATGATCTAGAAGGTACTAAGGACGGAGCAAACCATCCAAGTGGATCATAAAAGATGACATTATTTTTAAAAATAACCTTTTTGTCCAACAAGCTGTCATAGCATTAGGGGTAGGGATGTACATAACATCTTTTTCCATGTCCCAAACTAGACCTAAGACCTTGACTAGAGGTTTATCTAGAGCATACGAAGGATCAAATTCCTGTCTCATTGGTTTGCAGTTAGTTCCCATAGAGCAAGTTGCATGGAAATGTCATTAAATAATTTGTTAGATTTGACATATAATTCCTTTACTTTTTCATAAGTAGGCAACGATGTTGCTAAATTATCAACATAGAATTGTTGTAGAAATTTGTCGTGAAACTCCTTGTCAACCATTTGAAAATGGTACAGCAAAATTGCTGCTAGAAGAAAAGGGGCGGTAACTATGCCAAAAGGTACACAACAAAAATGAAACAACAAGAGATTGGTTAAATCTGAAGGTTTTGCAGGATCTTTAATCCAAAAGAAACGGGATCCTCTGGATGTAGTCCAATCTGATGAAAGGCTTTCTTTATATCAGCTACAATACCATAAGGATCTTTGCGGAAACTTAGCAAAATGGAGATTAAATCCGCTAAGATAATTTTCCCTTTATACATACAGTCATTCAGCGAATGATTCGACTTTTTAGTTTTTGCGGAACCATCGAATACAACACGAAGAGGAGTACTTTTACATGGGTCATAGATACCTTTATGGGGTAAATAGTGTACCAATTTAGCGGGCCTCTTGTGGTCTATCTGTTCAATCATTTCCAAATCTATTAAAGAATGAAAATATTGATCATACAGATGAAAGAATTGTGGGTTCTTGACCATTCTAGGTAATTGTTGATCTAAACGTTTAATCGCTAAACGATAATTATCAAGCAATGGAGTTGGGTCAAACCTATTTATTAACAAGCGTTATATCTTTGTAAAATAATCGAAGTGCTTCAGCCTCAGCTTCAGCTACAACCAGGTTAGTGGTTTCAATACCTAAAGTATTTAATTTCCATAAGTTTTCTACACTTTGGGGTGACGTAAAGAACATAGTAGTAAAAACATCACTTTCCACCAAGGGATTTAGGGATCTGCCAAGCATATGGCCAAAATCTGTATTAATAAGAGTCAGATTTTGAGAAAGTTGTCTAACATTTTTCACAAAGGACCACATATAATCATTTCCTATGAGTAAGTGTATCGTATGTTCACGATCCAAGTCAGAAAACTCAATATGATCATATTGTGGGTAGAGAAGTTTGAATTCTATGAAATTTTGTTGACTAAGATTTTCAGCCAAATACGGTACAGTATTCGCCAAAAGGGGAATTTTAGTTCCATTAGGTTTCTGGAGGTTAAATTTCACCTTGTGAGATCTAAATTCACTTGATTTTGAATTTGCAGCACATTTAAATCGTAAAATTTGAGATTCGTTCAAAAAATTTTCCTTAAGGTGTATATTTGCAAATGTGTCGGTAATGTAAGTTTCCTTACTACCGGAGTCAAAAAATCCATTAATTTCAATCAGTTCTGAAGTATTTGACACATAAACATACGATAAAAATGTAAGAAAGTGCGCAGAAGTATCATTATTATTAAAAAATGAACAAGACTCACTGAGGATTGGTAGTCCTGATGTTGTAACCACTGTTGATGGTGTAGGCGCCTTTGGAGCTGCTCCTTGGGATTGTTTAGATCCGCCATCCTTGACCTTGTTGTCCGGCTGTGTTATTAAAGATTGATGGTCACTTGAAGAAGTATTAATTTCTTTAAAATTTAAATGTTGGTCAGACATACTTTTTTCAGGCAGGTACGCCTTATAGTCCTTCATGACCGTGATCCACGCATCACATTTCCCCATGGTTATGGGGTAAGGAGCTTTGAGACAAAGGTTTGTATGATGACCTTTGCCCATACAGTCCAACCATCTGAAATACGCCGGTGGTATGTGTCTGTAAAACTCCTCATCATCACCATGACGGAAGCCACATTTGATGCAGAGATCATGTTTGTCATAAAACGACTTATGCTCTTTGAGCGTGTTGACAATGCAACAAAGGAAGCTGTGGTACAGCTTGTCACAGAATATGCACCTTCCCTGTTGTGGAACTAGGGGTGTGTGTAGAATGCTGACGGGGATTTTATTCCCTTTCATTAGTTTGAGGAACACAGTTCCATCCGAAGCTGTAAACAAAGAAGATTCAAAATCTTTAGTTTCAGACGTTTTGACACGTTTAGCAGGAGGGCCTTTCTTATTAGGATTAGATTTATCTTTTCCTTTTTTAGACTCATTTGATGTAATAGCAAAATTTTTCCTGCCTTTAGGTTGGTTAGTACCTTTGTTTTGTTTTTGAGGTTTTTCACCTTTCTTTGGTCCAAACGTGCTGCTAGGGTCAGAGAATTCCCTTATTTTTATAAAACTGCAGGCAAGAATTTCTTAATTAAGCGTGAATGCTCAACTAACAAATCCCATTTGCAGTTACGTGCACGGATGATAATATCCTTATCCATTTTAGTGGAAAGATTTTTGAGATCTTCAATGCATGAGTCAATCGCATCTTTTTCAGATAGGATTGCATCATAATAAAAGCCTTGTAAGACTGGCGTTTGAAGAATTTCTTGAATACGCCATGCATAGGATTCTCAATCCTCCACAACGGTGGTGGCTACATAGGTGTCATCTGAGAATGTTGAGTCCGATGATTCCCTACTGGGACTGCATCTCCGACGAGATCCTTGTGTGTCTAAGATTGCTCTCAAACATTTCAGGAGTTCCACATCTTCTTCTTTTTTACGACGTTCTTCACGTTGTTGGAGGAGTTTTCGCTCCTTTTCCTGTTTATCAGCCATAATTTTACGGGCCCTTTCCTCTTCTGCACGGATTCGGCCAGCTTCCTCAGCTTTTTCACAAGCGGCTATTACAGCCTTTTCCTTAGCGGCGAAGTCCGCTTTAGCTTTCTTGGCTGCAGAAGCCGCTTTTTTCTTTTCAGCTTTCTTAGCTTCAGTGGCTTTCTGAGCTTCGGCAGCTTTTTGAGCTTCATCAGCTTTTTTAGCTTCCTCAGCTTTTTGGGCTTCAGAAGCCTTTTCTTTGTCCACTTCATCGGACCATGGAAGATTGTTGGGATCTAGTAGATCGTCTTCTTTTTGGGAAGAAATGGGGGAATCTTGAGTTCCTTTTTCTGTCATTTTTGTGTATTACTGAGAACAGAAAAATAAGAAAGAAATTGTTTAGATTTCATCAGCATATTATTACTGTTTAATTACTACGACGTGTGTTAAACGTTTTATTCATTGAGGAGAGGTGCAGAGAAAAATTAAATTTTTAAAGTATTGGTGTCAGCGACACAAACTTCTTCTCACTAGTGTGAAATTATTGTTTTACCATGTATCAAAAGATAAATATCAATATTACGTTGAGTAGATTTTTAGTCCAATTTTTTGAGTATTTTTAGTACTGAATTTTTAAAATTTTTTCAAGTATTTACAACTAAAGAAAAATTGGGCGTGACCCTATGACAAAAAGTCGTTTTTTAATTACAAGAATGTTTAATTCATAGAATAATAAAATTATTTCTAAGTCTTAAGGAGCCGTTAAAAAATTGGGCGTTACCCTAGGACAAAAAGTCGTATTTTGAATACAAGAATGATAAATTCTAAAAAATGCAAAAAAGTTTAAATTTTTTGACAAGTCCTAGGGTGCTGTTAAAAAATTGGGCATGACCCTAGGACGAAAAAGCGTATTTTTAATACAAGAATGGTAAATTTGGAAAAAATGTAAAAATATAAAAATTTCTACAAGTCCTAAGGAGCCGAAAAAAATTCGGACATGACCTTAGGTCGAAAAAACGTATTTTTAGTACGAGAATGGTAAATTCTGTAAAATGCACAAAAGAGTATAAGTCCTAAGGAGCGGTCAAAAAATTGGGCATGACCCTAGGACGAAAATTCAAATATTATGCACAAGAATGATAAGTTCTAAATTTATTAAAATTTTCTAAGTGTCAGGGTGCCAATAAAAAATTGGGCGTGACCCTGAGGCGAAAGAATAAAATTCTATTCGCGTCACTATTTGAAAAATATGCACACAAAATATAATATATATAGGCTAAAGATTATTTAGATCTGAGACCTATAATATTTTTTCGTGATTAGGATGATGAATCCATAAAAATTTCAGACGAAAATAAAGGTGCTAAAGTCTAATTAAGACGTAAGAAATTATAATTCTAAACAATAACATAGTTAAGTAAGAATGTAAGGATATGGTCCTTTAAGTAAACTTACCGAAATTCGGGTAGAATTAAGGAAGAGTGGTAACTTTTGATGATTGAAGTAGAAGTTTCTAGCTGCTACCTCTTTACGTAAAAAATACAAGTAATTAAAATAAAAATTACGTAAAATTTTACAAAAACGCACAAGTACTAAAGGCGCTAATATTGTTAAGTAAGAAAACATGTAAAAAAAATAATAAACAGCCTAAATTAATTATACAATTAATTAGGAGAAGGCGCAACAACGTTAAAAAATTTGTACAAGCAACTGGTAAAGATCCCTGTACAAATTCACGGACGTTTGGTTAAAAACCATGTGATGCGCATGCGTGCGTGTCAACGTGGTTGATATGGTTGCTCCCTTGCTGTTGTTGCTGACGCATCCTTGAACATAATTTACGTGTGTAGTAGTAGGGTGCGTAATACTTACACACGTATTTGTGTATGTATTGGTAAGATGGTTTGTCTTGATGCGATGCAAGTCGATGCCTGCATCGCTTTTATGTTAGGTGATTTTGACCTTGATTCGGCGAATAAATGCAATGACACGAATATTCGTCTAATTTTAGACGAAATTCGGCCGTTTATAATTCCTATTTTTAAGATGTATGAGTGCGAGAGAGAAAAATAGTATTTTTTCGTCCATTTTTGTCTTTTTTATGCGCTCGTAATTTACGTCAACAGAAATATTGTAGCATTTATTTGCGGAGTTTTTTAAACTCTTTCTTTTTAGACGTAGCATGATTAGTGCTGTATATTGTTAAATAATTTATTTATTAGACAATGTGGAAGATATTACTCTTGTCTTAAATTCATATTAATGAAAAAGAGGGGAAAAAAATATACGCAATATTTTTGAGCAGATAAATGCTAGGGGCGGTGGAAAAATTAATTTTATTAATTTTTTCATCGGTATTACCCAAAATTTGTGAATAAATATCTGTGTATAATAGAATGGTGAGTTCTAATTAGAAATCCATTAATAATGGGGGAGCTAAATTTTTATTTTTGCCGCTAAGTAGAGAATTGTTGTTTGTTAGACAAAAAATAAAATAATACGAATTATTAATTCGATGAACTCTTTTAACTAAAAAAGTTAAAGTTCAAGTGAGGATGGTTAGTCCACAAAATTACGAAGTATTTTTGTTCTGAGTTTTATAGTGGAAGCGTTTTTAGGCTAAGAATATTTAATTCAGGGAATTGTTAATTCCAAACCACCAGACCATATTGCTCCTGCTACCATGTAGTGGGTAGAAGCTTATAATTAAGTGGTTTAAGGTCCAGCGGACCATATAAAGTTGGTTGGAGTCACACACCTGCATCGCACGCCTTGTAACTCACAACTACCTAGCCTCAACACCAGTATCCCCACGTAACTCTGTTAGGAGTGTAGTGGGAGAACCAGCGCACAGGCTATGCGCTGGGACCTGTGGGCGGTGCCACAACATGAATATGCACTTCAAGTTGTGAGGGCTACATGAATCTTCAAAAGTATAAACTCGTGAAAATTTGATGTCTATATTATTCTTTGAAAAGGTATGTATTTTAGTAAACTCCTTTTTCTCGATCAATGTCTCGCAGCAGGCTTACTCATCGTCACAAAAAATAAAAAACTCAAAAACGATTTTTACAATTTTATTAAATTCGTAAAGCCCGCACAAAGCTACGTATTGTAATTCGTTTCCTTCAGAATTTTTAGTAAAAATTAAAAATTATATTATTCACCTTAGACATAAATTCTCTACAAAGCGTTAAACATTTAATTAGCGCGTCAAAGGGAAATAAAATTTAAAAAAAATGAAAATATATAAATTAACGACCATGTATTACAATGTGACTAGTTTCGATTTTCTTTTTTTCTGTTAATAACAAAAATCAAATTAATAATGAGCGGATGATAACGAAAAATCACAGAAATCATATCCACACGACTATCATTTTCGTTGTTTTATACAAAATTCAATTGGTAGGTACCTATAATATTAATATGTTACCAATTCTCATATTGAAATTTACAATAACCCAAAAAGATTCTTCTCCATAAATAGTCAGCACGATTCCGGGCATTAACAAATTACTGATAGGGAAGAACGAAAAAAAAAATAAAATAAAAAAATTTCAATTATAAATAATAATATCCAATAATGATAACGTTATAATAATTAAAATAAATAACATAAAAATACAGTATAAAATTACGTCACTACAGGCTAAAACAGTGAAACGAAAATAATCTGGTATAAAAATTTACAATATGGTTGAAGAAAAAAGGGAAAAATTAATCAAAATTATGAAGGTCTAAAAGTTGAAATACGAAAAACAAAAAAAAAAAAAATTAAACGAAATGTTTAGGGAGAAAAGAAGTGAAAAAAATAATGAATGAATACAGTATAGCTCGCAAAAGGGGTAAAGTACAAACTTATTCGTCGAATTATTGCAGCGAGGGTGAAGAGAAAGGAGAGGTTGGGACCGAGGTATAAAAACATTTTTGGCAACCATCTCCGTCTGCGAACTTTTTCGAAAGTGACTATTCGCTTCTTTCCATTTCGCAGAGATGTCAGTTTTTTCTCATTTTTTGTTTCGTTGAATGTGCCTTTCATCTCATTGTCAGTTCTTCATTGATTACTTGTAACGAAACTCACCCGCTTCTCCCTTGGTCGTCGACGTCTGCACAAGACAAAACACGAACCCCATCCACCGGGGGCGGGAGAAGCGGTGGGTATCCGCTATTGCTGATCCAACGAGTAATGCCTCGAACGTTTCCAAAAACTCCGGAAAAATCCACGTTTTTGTTGTCTAGATGTTTCTCCGAAGTCACCTGCGAACAAATAAAACAAAAGTTGGAGGTTAGACAAGTATAATTGCATCGCGCTGGAATACATGACATTGTAGTGGATCGAGTGCCGCATTTTGGAATAGAGAATTTTCAACAGTATTTTGGCTAACCACGGTCAAGCGGAATTAAAAGGAATGGTTGGGAGGCTGAATTTCTTGGCTCCCTCAGATATTTTTAAAAAAATGAAGGCTGATAGATGACTGGATGTGCTAAAATGTTCCGCGAGTTCGGAGGGGAAAGGCTAGAAAAAATTTTTAACTTCA
Organism: Ericerus pela; assembly: GCA_011428145.1. NCBI lineage: Eukaryota > Metazoa > Arthropoda > Insecta > Hemiptera > Coccidae > Ericerus > Ericerus pela. The sequence goes on along the minus strand of WOFM01000172.1, from coordinate 396,328 downwards.
CCTACACGAACCATGAAAAAAAGGAAGAAAAAAATATAGCACAAGAAAATTTAGGATTTCTGAACCAACAAAATCTACATAAATAAACTAAGTAGGATTTATGGGTTGCAAGTGAACCCCAGAACCATAACGGAAGTGAAGTTGGTTACCCAAAATTACTTCCTCGCCAGCTTAAGAAAAAGTACACCCGAGTCACATCACACATATTATGTTAGAAGGAAACTTAGCACTTCAATAAACATATCCAAAGATCTATCACGCAATAAAATAGTCAAAAATTTGCATAATCAACGCTTTTTGGGTCACACGGGAATCGAATGAGTGATTAGTTTTAAAAAAATGAAGTGAAAATTGAACTAAGCACCTCAAAAAACATAACCAACAATGTGTCACTCAATTTAAAAAAAAAAAATTATTTCAACTATTTTTCGAAGTGACGCGGACACAACGAGTGGTTCAATCCAAAGATGAATTGAAAATTTGAACCTGACGCCTTAAAAACCCAAATCGATGATGTATTTATCACTCCATTTTTGAGGAAAAAAATATCCTAAGCCCTTGAATTTCGGAATCTGAACAAAAAACATTGAAATTTCCGAATATGAAACTCCCTCTATATCATTCCCAACAACCACAGTTTAGTATCGACCGTTCAACTTGAACAAACTACGGAGGTGTATTGTCAAGAATGTGTATCACTGCAGTCATATCAAGCTACATTAACTAGAGAGCAAGTACAACTGTGGCCACCTGGATAAGACTACTGATTTCTCCTACTTAATTTCACATAGGTGCGCCAGGTTTAAACCAAAATGATGACAACACAGGCACTGACTTTTTTTCACAAATTTGGATTAAAAGGAAATATTAACATAAAAAGTTAGATAAGACTAAGGTGCGCATGTGCAGCCGAGACAGTGATATAACCCATATAGTTCAACAAAGGGGAAAAACTGCACATGCCTCAAATCTTGTTTTTCAAATTTTTTTGAAACTGCTAGCCTTTTGTACAATCAATATACAGGATGTTTTTGGGTGAATGTTGCAAAAAATTGTGCGACACACGAGTCAAGTATGTGATTGTAATGAGTGTGATGATTGCAGTAGGAATCAAATGGCATTAAAAAATAACTATTAGACCCCAAGTTGATTGAGTCTGAAATATACCTTGCTGTCAAAGTCTGAGTAAAAAGTAAATTGATTCAAAAAACTCATAAGTGGTCTTAAAAGATTTAAATCATCACAAGGGCTTAGCTCGTAGCTCAATCATAAGGAGAGGGAGTCCACACATCTTCTCAAACAGCCTTTTTTTGACTCCTTCCTCTTCGTCGTAACCACAACACAGACACATGGCATTTTTAATTAGGTTTTTGAAGAAAATCCACACAATAAAACTGATCTTGTATTAACATATAGGGGTTTTTCTTGTCCCATGACTCCTGGCATCTTTTGGTTCGATTAGCAGAAATTCATATATTATATTAAAACAGTTCTTTCAAACATGGTAAAGGTCGCAATTATTATCTGATAGTCATGAAATTTGGTACATTTATTTCTATAGGTATTCACACAGTACAGGGATTTGAACCTGAACTGACCAAATACCTAAACTCCCCACCTCACCACCACCCAAAATACAGCACCCTTCTCACTTGGCCACAGCACTTGGTGACGGTGATTGTGGGAGACAAGTGTTTGTACGGTGGTCAGGTGACATGCCACTTCATAGCATGCATGTCCGAAAGAGGGTGCCACTACCTTCTCCCAGATCATGTCAAGGTCACCACTTGTGGGTGTGTGTGCAGACAAATACAGCACACGACACAATAGCAGGAGGTGGAGGGTGTTCTTCTTGTTTGTGTATATGTGTGAGCCTAGCTCAGTATTAAATTTGGCAATACAGACAAAATGTAAAGCCGTAAGCGCAAAAGGGGAGTTATGGATTATTAGTCCACTGGCCCACTAGGTGATTGACTAGTGCGTAATACACTTGTTTGTCTTTGATCACTTGTTGCCACAATTTCTACATAGACAAAAATAAACCCAACCAATTTTGGTTAGATCAGCCAGATACTGTCTGGTATATTTTATCATGTTGCATCTTTGTGACTTTCATGGTTATAAAATGTGTAATTTTTAACCAATAATTATGAAATTAGGTATGGACGTCAAATATATTATTTTCTGACATTCTGAAAAATTTGGTTTCAATTGGACCAACATCTGTACAACTGATTTGAAAAAATTTCAAATTTTTGCTAAGAAGTGAAGATAAATTCTAGATGAACCAAAGAAGCTGGTCGGAAAGCAAGTTGGCTGTTATTTTATTTGCTACCCAATCATTTATTAGGTTGCTAACATTTTTCACAAATTCGCAATACAATTTATTCATTACAAATCTCCTTGACACTTCATTTTAAACGCTCATACCTAATTTTTAGCCAACATTCTGCCAAATAATTTTAATTTTTCGTTTTTTTTTTTCTATTTATTTATTTAGTTTTTTTGTTTAAAATAAAAGCTACATTTTCTAGTGTGGCTTGCTGCTTATGTTTTTTAATGTCAAGCTTTTTTTTGCGGAGCTAAGGGAGGTCTATACTGCCAAGATCCATCACCTTTTCAATTCCTGTCCCTTATCAAATCCCCTGAATGATTGAAATTTAATGGAAACTCTTTGTAGAGTCCTAATTTGTATTGGTTCGTCTGTCAGATGTTTGCGAATGAATAAAGTTAGCACCACTTTTAAAAAGCCATTGTTACCGCTTATTTACGTCACAGTCTTAATTATGAATTAATGATCAAACCGAGGACTACTGCTACTGAAGTCGATAAGGAAAAAATTCTTTGAAACAACTCTCTACCTTGATTTTTTTATTTTTCACTCTATATCGGTCGTTTTCACACTGATAAGATTAGGCAGCTACTTGTATTATTTATAAATTCGCTTGGCGTTAAAACGTTTGAATTGGATGTAGAAACAGTACCTGCTAACTATAAAACTGTGGACTACTACATACTATAACGCAATAAACTAAATCTGTTATTACTTTCTATGTGGGAGAGGTAAAACGGATGTAAATCGTTGTATACCTAGAAACACGTTTTTGATCAGCAACCATACTGGGCAGATAATCAGCGTTAGCAGAAAAATTACAAATGATTAAATATTTGCTGCACTAGTAGTTTAGCCAATGTTGATTTGCTTCTACACCTCCCGCCAAGAAAAAAAGATTAATCGTGGCTTCATAAACATCACCCGAATTCTGGCATATTGTTCAGACGAACAAAAAATTGCTGCGTGGCTAGTTATGGACAAAAACAGCTCATTTTTTTAATTTTATAGACAACAACAGCAGTAGCCATGTTCGATACAGCGAAACAGTGGAGCACCTAAATTATAGATCCTTGAACGTTATGTTAAAAGCGAGATTTCAGCACAACCCAAAGGTTTTTTAGCTCTTTATGAGTTCTGCGAAGTAATAAAAACCAAAACAACTGATACTTGCGAAAATAACAATTAAATTATTAAAATGAATTTTTTGATAAGCCGGTCATGTACCCGATACAAACTCGATCACATCTGTATTTTAGAAAAAAACGTTTTATCAGAACTTATTCCACAGAGTTAGGTCTAGACGTTCTTCACGTTATTTTCGAGTTCTACTTTGACAAATACAACAGCTATTTCAGCGAACAAGTTCCCCACTGTTAGTGTATTTTTCAAAGGAAAATACAACTACTGCATTCAGTGCAATAGCGGGACCTGTGGAAAAGTGCCGATCATAATTCTTAGATCACGAATATTTATAGGTAACTCAAATTCTTCTGTATACAATATATAATATATATATATATATATTTCCACTTTTTGCACATTTTGGCACTTTTTGGGAGTCTGTGGAGCTTCTGCTGTTTGACCTCTGGCAATGAAACTTGGGGTAGCGTTAGAAACTTTCATGTGCCACACATTCGTGTCAAATCCGCTTATTTCGGAGAAAGGAGTTTTCAAAGTGTTGCAAATCCACCATGTTGTCATCATGATAACTCCCATAAATTAAAAGATTTTGGCTTGAAATTTTTATGGAAGTTGGAGACTATTAGGGACGGGTTTGGTATTGAAGTTAAGCGAAATCGGTCCACTGGTTTTCGAATGGCAGCCATTACGAAATTTTACACTTGGAAAATACACAATTACCGCGGTTGATGCGCGGCAGAGATATTCTACACCGAATAACGGCAGAGTGCAGAAAATATGGTGAAAATTTTTTTCGATGAAATTGTTATTGACTGAGATAAACCAGAAAAATTCAAATTAGGCTGATTTAAGTAATTCCCACCATTCTAAAGGTCGCAAATGTAGTAGGAGCTGAGATCCTAACATCTGGGAGAACCCCATTTACGAAAATAAAAGTTCTGCGCCACCGAATGAACTCCTTCTTTGGACTACAGTGCCCGCTAAACTAGTCGCGTCGCAACTGTCTTCGTATTAATACTTACATAATAACTCGATTCAAACAATGCAACATGCACTGACAAAGTGACAAGGTGACTATGATTTGGATAATGAGTCACGTAAATATTAGCTGATAAGTACATTCGTGAGTGCTTTGACTTCGAGTGGTTCGACTTAAATGGAAGTACGTGGTACAAGTGAACGATAACGCGCATTGTTTATTCCACATTCACAATTCAAAAACAAACCTTGAATTGACACATAATATACGTTCGTGCTTTCAGTTTAGCACTATGCCACTTTTTCAACGACCTTTTGAATTGGCACATAAGTTAGGCTACTTCTATAGCCAATCTGTATTTGAGATCCGTTCACCGAATGTAAATTGGAGGCCAAAACTACAGCGCGTCGAATAACTTTGATAATTTATAGATCACGTGATTAAAAAGGGAGAGGAGAACGATGAAATCTGAGACCAGGGTCAACCATAATATAATATATAATTTAACAAAACATTTAAAAAATAATAAATTCACCTCGGCAGGTCTTCGGGGAGAAAAATCACACCAGTTTCATAGTTAGAAAAGAAAAGGTTACTTCGAGGGAGGGGAGACTGTGCCCAATTTTCCGAAACGAACTCACTAACATCCACAATCCACATCATACTTCACAAAAAAAAGAAAAACACTAGCGCAGCAATACTTCCTTGGAAAATTCTGTCTGCTAATTTCATCAATAAATTCACAAAAACAAACCTGAATTCGAAATTTCCAAACACTTGAAAAAATTGTAGATATCTGACAAACATATCGATCAATCGATATTTCATTGCCAGTTTCAAAAAAAACAATAACTATAAGTATTAATAGTTACATATGCTTTAAAAAAAAATATCAAAAATCGGTTTTTAAAAATAAAACATGGGCTTTATTTCTAAAAACCGATTTTCCAGAAATTATTTGTTTTCCAGTTTTCTCGGGAACTACTGAACCGACAGGAATCAAACTTCTTTCAGACCTGCTTCAATATAAGAACCCTCTCGCGAAAGTTTCAGGTTTATCTGTTTCATAGTTTTCCCAAATCCATGATCAGAAAATTTGGAGAATACATACACAGGTACATACATCTCTGTCTCTACATATAAAATACTACGGGTTAAAAACTGTTGGGAACACTATTACAACAGAACCATAAGACGGATTTGCATGAGATTTTCCAGAAAAAATTGTGTTATTCCAAGAAAGGTTTGTTGCCATCAAGTAAGTCTGTAGCCTCCCTGGTAGAAAAGTTTAAAATTTTTACCATTTATAAAACAGAAAACGGACAAAACATTTCTTGAAATCAACGAAAATGAGTAAAAGAAAATTGAAAAAAAATTTCTCCCCCTCTATTTTCATTGTCTGACGTCTACTGATTGTTGAGGTAGATTCTCTCTCTCTCTCTCTCTCTGTTTTTTTAAATTTTTTATCGGGTTTCATTTGGGTCTAAAAAAAAACACACGCGCGCATATCTATTTGTCACGGTATAGATTGCAATTCTTATCCGATATAGTTATGAAATTTGGTACACTTATTCGGATATAGACAAGGAGGTGCCCTATTGGAACCCTATTGTTTTTGGCCCAGATCAACGGGATGGTACCTATTATGTTGAATTTTTAGAGCTTAAATGGTTCTAAAGGGTGTAATTTTTAATCAATAATCATGAAATTGGGTACAAGCATCGAATATATTATATTCTAACATTCTTCAAAATTTGGCTTCAATCAACTTGATGTTCATTTGTGGAAACGATTTGAAAAAATCTTCAACTATTGTTAAGAAGAATAGATAATTCCAGATAAAATAAGGAAGATGTGAGGAAATTAGGCTTGCAGTTATTTTACTTGCGAAGCAATCATTTAACAAATCTGCAATACTTTCAATAATTTGATTTCTCTTGTATTTATGTATTTATTACTTACTCAATTCATTTATTCATTTATTCATTTATTTTCTCCAAGAAAACCTCAATTTTCTAGTGTAATTTGCTATGCTAGTTCTTTTATTATTTTTTTTGGAGGAATGATCTAGCAGCAAGTGCTATCATTCACTCATCACCAAATGTACAGTGGAGGTTCATCAGGGGGTAGAGAGTACGGATATTAATTAGATTTGGAAGTCTTCACGTATCTACTGATTTGAGGAATCTGGCAAAAGCCGGAAAATTGGATCGATTTTCAATAGTGGCTAAAAAAAGGTACTGTATGAATAAAATTAACATAATAGGTTAGCTGAATTTTTCTCAGAATAAATTTAGAATAAGTATACCTAAAGCATTTCTTTGTGTAACGGTGTCTTCACTTTCAAAGAGAATATGATTGGGGTTGGCCAAATGGGGAATATATGTGGAGCGCAAATATTGGATTTTATGAGGCCTACTCTACATGAATGGACTGGAAGTGGACTATGAATAACTTCTTATCTATGCACTGAGCTGATAGTAATTCGGTATATTTCAAGGAAATTGCAAAACCAGGGTGATTTAGTCATTTTAATAGTTGATTTCCTGAATCCTGACCACTTTCAGACTGTTTAAGCGATAAAATTGGTCCCAAAATTTTCTCTTAACCTTCAAAAAATGAGTCAAAGTCTTATCCCCACCCCATCCAATTTGCCATCGCACAAAATGCGGAAAATGTGCTCAAGAAATTAATTTTTGCATTAACCGATGTCAATATAAATTCTACTGTAATAATAACAGCGCATTAAATAAATATTTATCGCTAGATTTCTCATTAAAAGAGTTATCATCAGTACTCAGCCATAATGCATCAAACTGTCTTAAAATGAGGATAAAAAACTCTAATTCAGCATCATTGCGCTATTGGAATTACTATAGCCGCTAGAAGTGCCACAGTGAATGAAAATAGAGGTGATGTAGCATTTATTGACTGATAACAACTAATAATATTGATGAAAATATAAGAGCATAGGTACTTGCAACCAATTTTTGAACGAATTCTTGGTGTTTTCCGGTTTTAATATTTCTTCAGCAGCTCTAAAAGGACGTTTGTCATCTTCCACACCAATATATTTTACAATTGTAGATAAATAAGTTATATAACACTCAAAAAATGCATGAAAAATCAATAGAAAACTGAAAATTACGTGTATTTCACATTATTGATATCATACATGAGCACCTCTATAGGCACCAAACCTCTATCAAAATAGCACTCACATAAAGACAATCTATCGCGAAAATTCCACTCAGATCTCTCTCATAGTTTCCTCAAAACCCTTGAAAAACCATTTTTCCAGGAATTTTTTGTTCCCCCGTTTTTTCGAAAACTACTAAAAGAATAGGCAGCAAACTCCTATCAGACCTGGTCCTATATCAGATCAAAATGGGAACATGGTATCGATAGTTTTATTTTTTCATGAAAGGAAAAATTTTAATCATCCCCCCGCGAAGTCAATTTTAATACCCTGTTTGCAAACTAACTGGGTAAAAATACCAGTAGTAATATTTTACTCCGTATAATACTGTATCTACTAGGATGCTATTCCACGAACACTTTTCGTCATTTCAGCCACTTACGCCGGTTAAGTGAACACAACTTGACAGATGGTTCGTTGAGTTTCTTAGGAGACTTTATGGCACGTAAAAGTAAGCGAGAAGGGCATAAGTGGCAGAAACGATGTAAAATACGAGTGGAATAGCTCCCTTGTACTTCAAAGTTGGAGCGTAACAAAAGAAAGTAATTTTGATCAGTGGTTTCTCAATGTAGAAAATTTAAAATTGATGATAATTTTTTTTTCGCCCATAGAAAATCGAAAACAGAAGAGGTTTTTAGCTGAGCAATTTTCGCGCTAAAATAATCTACATCCAAGGAGAGATGGTTGAAAAACTAATTTGGAGAATATTTTTCCACATTTGCCACGGTAGCAAACGGGGAAGCGAGTGAGACCTTGAATACGTTATTCAGGAAGTTCATATCAATCCACTTGCGAAGAAGGATACGTATAAATAACCATTTGAAGTGCAAGGACAATCCTACTCGTAGTCGACGTTATTTTACCCGAGAACGAGGTAAATAAAACATCCGTAAAAGGTAAAATGTGCTTAATGCGGATGACGTCAGTGACCCACAATCAAGAGCTAATCATCATTAGCCGATGCAGCAATTCGATCGACTTCTTCGATCAGTATATAGGTCGTTTTCGAATAGCCTACCTGAGCTCGAGGTCGAATAATTAAAGCGCATTTATCTTAAACGTGAAACAATTAACGCTTACCCTACAATGTTGCACAAACCAGAAAGGTAAAAAAAAAAAAAATTAGAAAAATTAGAAAAATTCCATGTTTTTTTTTTAAGTCAACTTTTAAATAGGTATTCCAATGGTTTAGATTTTAGAAGCCTTCAAGTGTGATTCGCGTGGGTAATCGTTATTTTAGAGTATAGCATTGTTTAGTCAAGGGGTCGTATAGGTGTGGGGTATACTGCGTAATGTACAGAGAAAGAAAAAGAACGAACAGCTTAAACACTTCTCAATGTCAGCTAATTTCGATTTCGAATTACCGTAAAATTAGGACATATGCGAAAAGTGCAATACTTAGGTAAGTATCTAGGTAGGTGAACAATAACCATGTTGTAGCCTATAAATACACCTGCGCATTATTTTATCCTCCTCTTGAACAGATACTGTTTTATTATATACTGCATATGGTCCGCATAATAGGCTATTGAATTAGTTCCACGAATTCGTATATTACGTGCTAGTTCTCGTTTATTAAATCTTCCAATTTTTTGCAATACGATATTTTCGTGGAATGAATAAACAAATTCAAAGTGGCTCTTGTGCAATGCCGCTACACAGTGAGTGCTCACTAAACAACTTGGTCAATCAGCGGAAAAAAAAAAAAAAAAAAATTTCGTGAAATGTTTGCAAAAAATTTCTCATTTTTTGTGCCTCATACAATATACGCTAAAAAGCGGTGAGAAAGTAGGATATTTACATGCAAAAGAGGGAAAAGAAAAAAAAGTGACTCAAACTAAAAAAAGGGCCGCCGGAGAGTTTTTTTTTACCTTCATCAAATCGAAAGGAAGAAAAAATGTACATTATCTATTCTGTTAGCCTATACATAACCTATTATATGAAACCATTCGACTAAGTATACGTAGATACCATCAAATCAACGGAGGAAGCATAAAACAATAATATTGAAAACTCATACATATTTTCAGAACTGCATGCCACTACCATACGATTCGAATTTCGAATATTAAACTAAATCAATGGGTCAACACATCTACACCGCATTTTAGAGACCAAAATAAGTTTAAGGGTTAGGTTAAAGGTATATGCTAATAATTTTTTTGCACCACACTTGGAGAGTATATCATTTCCATACAATTTTCCGAAGGTCAAAGTATAATACTACCAACTTAGTTTTAAAAAGTTGAAAAAAGTGGTAAAGAGCGCTATAGTTAACCAAAATAAGTTTAGGTTAAAAACGAGTTTTTAGAAGATGCGATTATATGATTTGAAAAAAAAAATACACGAAAATTCCCATCCCTTATGGGATTTGAACACAGGGTACTTTACATGAAGGAACACAATGCTGCCACGACACTGAAGCGATGGTTGTCGAAATAAGATGAAACTTGTGTCAGTAAAACAAGCACGTTGATAAGGTGATAACTGACAAAAAGCAAACCCAATTTTAGCACTCCCAAAAGTTAGTACAAGAACTAGGTCACATTTCAATGCATTAGTTACTGCAGTAAAAGCGCATAAAAATAAACATTTTGTAAACTCAATTTTCCGAGTATGGGGTGCAAAATAGTATATTTTGCTACTAAATCATGAGTTGAAATTTGCAACACAAGTCACAGATGAGATCTCCAATCGCACGAGTCAAGATCTTTCACACTGAGCTTGCGTTGCAAACGCTATTTTCCGGGATATATGCGCATGCGCAATTAACAAAGGTGTCTGGTTGAATGTGAAGAGTCAAACATTTTTGTTGCAGGAGCAAATATTTGTTTGCTCCCGCTAAAAAATTTTTGCTCCTTGATCGGAAATTCTACATTTTGGGCCTTGAATACGAATATCGGTTGGAAAATTTAGCGACATGTGTTGCAAAAAACAGCTATGCAACTCAATCATATAGTGAGTGATAACAACTCGTGCGATTACAGCACAAGTCGTAAGCAAATGCAGTAATTTGCAACACGTTGGAAGTCGCTCGCTTTACTCTCTTGTAGCGTAATATACTATTTTCCACATTTGCAAGATTTTTTACAAATTCACCGCCAACAGAAGTAAAGATAGGTGCCTGGCAAATGGCGAGATTACTGTTATTTTCAAAAATTACAAACCTCATTCATCAACATTCTTCAACAAAATAATAAAATTCATTTTTTGAGGTAACTGTTCAAGTTAAATGAAAAGTGCAAGACCAACATTTACTTTGCCTAATACAATACAATTATATGAACCGCTCACCGCAAAATAGACCAAGTGGCCATTCTTTATGATTTTTGAGTAAAGCCTAGATCTGATTAACTAAAAAGTATATATTTTTTACATTTACCCACTAACCAGAGTCGTAATTCAATTCTTGTCAATGGAATACGAGCTTAATAATTTTTGTACATTTTTAGACAGAGTGTCCGAAAGTTAATCGGCATAACTTTAGTGGCATGCAGTTCTGAAAATATGTATTATGAGTTTTCAATATTATTGTTTTATGCTTCCTCCGTTGATTTGATGGTATATACGTATACTTAGTCGAATGGTTTCATATAATAGGTTATGATATATAGCCCAACAGAATAGATAATGTACATTTTTTCTTCCTTTCGATTTGATGAGGGAAAAAAAACTCTCTGGCGGCCCTTTTTTTAGTTTGAGTCACTTTTTTTTGAGGTCGAAAAAACAAAGTTCTTCTGATAAAATTCCTTTTGGATTATGACTCCCAAAAGAAGAGGAAAAAAATCAAAAATCTGTTATAACTTCCCCAATAATTGACAAAAATGGACGAAATTTGGTATAGGAGAAGAATTATTTACGCGACTGATTTTTACTCAGCTTTCGAGGTTTTACCCCCACTTGGAGAGGAAATAGATGGCGCTGGTATCACAATTGCACATTCTCATAGAAACATAACGAATATTCTCTAAGGCTTTTGAATCTTCCAAATGAGATGCACCGAGAATGCAATGAGTACTACTGGAACTAGTTAGAAACACAAGTTGCTTTTATTTTGAGGAAAATCCAATTTCGCAGGAAAAGGGTGCGGGTTCAGGTAGCTCTTTGAAATAACACTTTCTTCATTGATTCGCTCGGTCTAGACACTAATGACGCCAGCGCGAATGCTTTACTTTATTCCAGTTCACTGATCTTTACTTACTGGACACAGTGGACGACACTCGGATTTCAAGGTGTAAATAGTTTAAGAAATCACAGCGGGCGTAACTAATTCGAGAAGCTATTTCACATTATGCAAGTTTTATAGCCAGTTTTTCACGCCCCCATCATTTTCCCATTCAGTCTTCATTAACTATACGCTCCAAGTTCTCCATTTTCATCGTTTAAATCGCAAAAGAATGCAACGGTAACAGCGAAAGATGTGAAATTAAACAATTTCGCAAAATAACGATTCAATAGACTACAATCCGTTCCAAAAAGAAGGAATTTACTACCCCCAATACACAGAGTTTGTGGGTGTCTTGGTGTTCGTGTAAATTTTTCACTTCGCCTAGCCATATTTAATTCAACTTTTGGTAAAGACCGTATCCATAGCGGTCATCAGAGACCACCTTTTTGCGCCTTCGACAAAAATTGCTTTCTCTTTTGGAACGAACTGTAATGTATAATCGCAACGATTTGCTGACTTGCCTTATTTGTTTTTTTTAGGTGTCGCATATAATCGGTCGATAATTACGTGACAGAGAAAAATAAACTACGACAAACGAACGCAAATTTATCTACCTATCTTTTTATACATTTTTATTAAGGATAAATGCGGCGTTTTCTAGATATATATATACTGAATGAGGAAAACAGAATAAACAACAACAACAAGAAAAACTGAATGAAAATATTGCGAATGACACGACACTGATCGCAGAATGTTCCCTACTGTTTTTTTTCTTTTTTTTTTTTTTTTTTGGATATTACCATTTAAGTGTTTAAACTCAACGACGTGACGGAAAAGAAGAACCACTCAATAATTTGGTACACCCGATCGTGTGGAGCAGACATGTCACGTAGAGAAAACTTTCCTTACTTCGGTCCACTCGAACGTTAATCAGAGAGAGTACGGCACATAAATCCGAAAAATGAGATGAAAATTCGAATTTTTCACGTTATTTTTTTCACACACGTTGGTATTTGATATTCGACACGATTAGTGTAAGACTAATAGCACTTGCAGCTAGAGATCAGATAGAAAAGGTAAACTATGAAAAGTCTGTTGATGTTGATAACACAATATAGTATCCATGAGATATCGTTTACCATATATTCTGGAAATATAAGTTATTTGAGTTCCAAGATTTGTAGCAGAACCACAACTAAGGGGGATATGGGCTTCGGGGACAGGCAAGAATTAAGTATTTAAGAACAAATCGTTTTGTAAACAACTTTTTTTTCTAATATGTAAGCACATGTTTTTGGTCCCTAGATGCAGGGGGTGCGGACGCTAAAATCAAATTTTGCAAATTTCAATGAAAATCTAAGCTGCAACCCTGATTTGGAAAACCACTTAAATCCTAATAAAAATATATAAAATAATGCAAAGCCTTAGTATTGGTATATTTTAAAATCGCAGTTGGTAGGAATCAGTAGAATAAAAGCTTATAATAAACACAGTAGTGTGGTTGTGAGAGAGCGTAATGCGTATGCACACAATCACACAGCTACAAATCACGTAAAAACACAAATGAGAAATTGTAAAGTTACGAGTAACACAAATCTGAAAATTTTAATTCTTGTTTAGCCCCTACCATAGATGAAACACTAAGATGTTTACATATCAAAGAAAGGTGTGAGTTCCAAATGGGCTATACTCATGAAGCATTGATGTGTAAACATAATAATAGGGTGGTTGTGTGCATGTACAACGCATTGCACGCACACACAAAACCACACATCCACATGTCATGTAACATACACAAACAAGAGTTATAATTGTGAGAGTTACAGTTACACGAATCAAACAATTGTAATTCTCATTTAGCCCTTATCATAGACTGAGCGCCAAAATGTTTACACACCAAAAATTCTAACCCAAAACCTACTTACGACAGTGTTGATACCAACAGGCGAGTTTTTGGTTACCCAGTGATGGGGTAATAATTTTCGTAACTAGATATCAGCTGCGAAAGAAGTCTCTGCAAATAAGCAGTTGCGGACAACAAGCAGCAAAGTCAAAAAGGTTGAAGTGAGTTAAGGCCTTACGAAAGTTTTACAGTACAGAAATTCTTCAAAAAACAAGCCCAAAAATGACACTGTGACAAGGCGAGAACTGCGGCCTAAATAGTAAGAAATCCTAAAATAAAACAAAGCTCTCAATGAAACCATAAGAGGGGTGAGGATGCAAAGATAGGAGCCCTATCATTGCAATATTATTTATCTATCTTTCAATGGGCGTAACTGAAGTAGGCGAAAATTCTTAATGCAGAAAATACTTGAACAAAGTTACAAACACAGACAATATAATATAAACGATGCTGGTGGTGCATCCCTTTGAGAAAATTAAACACCGCCCCACTGGAAAGATACCTACGAAAGAAAAGTTTCGGAATTCTTTGTCCACACATTAGTCATCATTAAATGAACAGACACCATCGAATGATGGGTAACTACGTTTTTTCTTCGAAAATTGGAAACTGTAGCAACATACATACATAATTTATTAGGGAAAGTAAAATTATGCATTCGCATATTTTTTTCCATTCATAAAAAGTGCGCATATCTATGATACTTTTACAAATCATAAAATTTCCTGAAAAATAAGTCCTATTTACTATCGCATATTGTCACATATTTGGACCAAAAACGCATATTTTCACATATTTCCCCCTTTTTTTTTGGGCATATTTGTGCATAAATGCTGAATTTTATCGTTTTTTGCGCATATTGGCATGTACTTGGTTCATTTTCTTAGTTTTTCCATTAATTTAGCCAATTTTTTTTTTTTAATGACATTTTCTTGTTGTAGTAGAAGGCAACACTGAATAAAGAAAATTCAAAAACGTCTTCGTTTGACAGTTTGAATATTTTTAACGAAGCTGTTAGTAAAATAGAATTGAGTCGAGATAAAAATGTGAAAAAAAAAAAAAATTAGCTAGTAATCGAAAAAAATGAAGGGTATAAGGTATTATGGGCTCTAGCAAACTTTGATATTGATTTTTTACAAACAATTTCTCAAACCACAGATGTGACACCATCGGAGCTTGCTAATTTCAAATATGCTCAAGTCATATCTTGTGACGTAGAGCGATCATTTTCAATGTATAAAGCCTTGTACATGATAATCGACAGAAATTTGGTTTTGAAAATTTAGAAATGCATTTAATCATTGCCTGTAATTCAAAATAATTAAATAAAAATAAGTTTTTGCTGTTTCTATAGTCTTATTTTTGCTATTCAGGAGAAAAATTATGTTACAATTGTACTGGGCTTAAAAAAATTCATTCAATGACACCCATATTGCTTATGCATATTTTTGCATATTTGAATTTTTTGAAAAAATTTTGCGCATATTTCATCTCAAAAGAACGCATATAATATGCGCATATTTTACAAAATTTTGTGCATAATTTTACTTTCCCTATACATAAATATTGAAACAAATGGATCATATTGATCTAATTTTCGCACTCTTACGTTGTTCTCAAAATTGATCAACTACCTATATTCAAAGGACCTCTGCAGCTGGATATGGTCGCCTATGGTAAAAGTCGAGAAATTAAGCCAATAATCAGTGAATAATTAAATCTAATAAGGAGTAAATTTATAACTGAACTGAAAAAAAAAAAAACAAAAAACACGTAGCCTAAATAGTTCAATATTCAAAAATTGACTCTCTCTTCCACTTACAGTCCCTACATATATTCTTTTTCTAATTAGCCATCACACTTTCACTATGGGCACGACATTTTCGGGCTACAATCCTACGAAATACTCAGGTATGTTCTTACGCAAATTTTGGGAATTTGAAACAGCGTGAAATAGACCAACATTTTGATTTTCACAAATTTAAGAAAGAATAACAGAGAATATTAAATCTGAACCAAAATGTGTAGATAAGACCAGAAAAATTTTTAGCCTATTTCGATCGATACAAAATTTTCGCTGAATATTATTTTCACGTTTTAAGAAAATATTCATCCTATTTAGCCAGTGCATGACCTGGTTTGCTTACATGAAAAATTTGAAATCGCCAAGTACCTTCCACAAAGACGTGAGCTTGTTAACACTTTACAGAAACCCCGAAGACAAATAAACGTTCACTTTCGCAACGAGAGTAAGAAAGCAAATGGAAGAAAAAAAATTCACTCTCCACATGGTAAATTAAGTGCCAGGAATGGCATACGGATATAATTATAGGAATACAATATGCAGTAGCTCGATGAACAATGGAACATTATGCGGAATTTAATCCCCACATTTTCAAGGCTGCATCGAATCACATCACCTATCTTATTGTGGAATATAAATTACTGTTGCGAGTGGCGGAGGGGAAGGAGTAAAAAGGTTAAGATGTCCGATCCTAATGAGACATGGTTTCTCGATGATAAAGAACTTACGATACTTTTGGTAAGAAGACTATCATGTGGCTAAGGCATAAATGACGAAAGATACGAAGGCGTAGGCAGTACCTAGAGGAACGTCGAGAGAATTCGCTTTAGTCGATGGTCCTCATGAAGCCATCGCGTAAATTGGTAGGTATTTAAAAAATAAGTAAATAACGGCTTTTTGCAACACAAAACTGAACAAAATGGCTTAAGGATAGTGTAAAAGTAAATTAGAACAAGAGAAAATCAATTAATAAATGATGAAAACAAAATAAAAAAACTTTTGCGCGGCAAGCCATGCTAGAAAACGTAGGTTTTTTTAACAAAACAAAAATAAATAAATATAGGTAATAAAAAAAATTTTAATTCGCAAAAGGAAGCAAAGTAGGCGGCATTTGGTGAAAAAGTTTAAACAATCGAAAATAGGTAGCTGTTGTTTCAAGTAAGTATGTACCTACATTTATACGGAGTTTCATTTATACTTAAAATAAAATGGGATATCACGAAAAAAAAAAAAGTATTTTTGTACGGATTTACTTCATTAAACGTTCGGTACCCACGATTTTCGTTTGAAAAAATTCAATTATCCAGCTCTTTTTTTCTCAATCTTATAAATTATATTTACATGCAATTCTCCTATAAGGAATTGATAAAGAGTCTGAAAATGGGTAAAAACACAAGCGCTCTTATAGAAACTTCCTCTTGCAAAATGCTGGATAAAAATAACGTTTAATTCAGAATCTATTATTGTTGATACTGAATTTATGTGATTTTTGACACCACTATCTTCAATGCCAAAATTTATTAATCCAATAAAGAAGCCGTTATCACTTGTCACTTATTAGATCAACAATTACTGAGATTCAAGATTTAGTATAAGATATTTTGTATACGTTGCATTTAGCGTTAATTAAAAAATTTAATGACAGGCATATTGCATCGCAGAACTAGAAAAAATGTTTGTTCCAGGCGAATTTTTCATTGATAGCTGTTATCACTTGGGTACTTTTTAAAACTGACGGATATATTGAGATACTCATATTTCTGTTCCAACAAATTTTCTCAAACTTGAGACCTATCTAGATTGTTTTCTCACACTCAAAACCTCTCACCCGAAAATTCCAGCCACTCTGTTGGTCTAACTGTCAGAACATGTTCACATAAGCCAAGAATGGGCCATCAGATGCCGTTGATATTGGGGAAAATTATGTGGAGGCAAAAGAAAAATCGATTTATCAATTAAACTACAATTAACAGAGGCTAAAAAAAATAAAAACTTATGTATCCCAAAACCGATTAAATTTTAACAAAATTCAGGGTGGGCCAGCACATGAACCGCAAGTTTTTTTGGTGGGCCACAGCCCACCCTGGCCCACCCTTGATTATGCCACTGATAAAGAATTAAGAAGATAGAAGTAGACGAAGTAGCAGAAATTTGTTTTCCCCATAAAAAATCCTCATTATAATTGAAGACTCTTCCTATTATCGCCCAATTAAAAAATTACATTTTTACAATAACCACCTCAGAAGTAGACGTTTTTGTACAAGAGTGGATAAAGGGGCTGTGCGCTTGAAAATTCATTCACTTCACACACACCTATTCGCAGTCTTGAACACGCATGCACACTTTTTATTTTGCCAAGTTTACACGCTACTTTTTACACACATCTCACAAATCGAGTTTCTAGTAATTTCTTTTCCTCTGGATGTAACAAATGGCAGTAAGTAAGGAATGATTTTCAGGTTCAGATTCTCCTTCCTTCTTAACTCTGCAGAAAAGAAAAAGATACGCTCAATTCCGTTTTTATTTTTTCAAGCTTTTTTCATTTGATAAAAAAAAAAAAAAAAAAAACTCGCTTTCAACAAAAATGCTAAAGGCTATTTACGGCGGTAATGCAACTTTTTCGGGTGGGTGTGGCAAAAAATAGTGCGCGATACGCGAGCAAAGAGATGATTGCTATTCGTGTGATTGGCATCACTTACCCTCGACTCATGCCACAAACATCACAGTCTCATGATCTTATCAAAATCACTTATTTTTCGCAACTGTATCACAAATACATGAGAATGAATTAAGTTGAAAATGAATTTTTAAAAGGTACGCCTTTACGAGTGTAAAATGTAATCAAAAAATTAAAAAATCAAATCAAACACATAAGCTGTCCAGGAATAGAAAACCTACGCATCCTTGGTAGAAGAGCTGACACGCTCACCAGTTCATTATATGCCGAAACTAAGGATTTATAAATGGAAAAAAAAAACCACTGTATAAGTGATTATAATAACCAAATCGATCTATAGCGCACATCTATGAACTGGTTTTAAACTACATAATATTTTGTAGCGTTAGTAATAGCAATAAAAGTATAAAAATAGGCTGGATTTAAGAATCATTTCAAACAACAAAAAGCTTGGATGCGACAAAAAATTAAGAAAATGACCCACATTTTTAGCCGATCCTGAAGTTACAAAAAAAACACGCAAGTGATTTTTTATCTGTGGTCCCAGTATTTAAGTACACGAGAACGGTTACTCAAATGCTTTCACTTAAGGAAAAAAATGCTTAAGAATAATGGTCCAGTAACATACAATTGTTGAAAACACAGGTTTTACCAGAAAAAAAATTATTTTTGATTAAAATTCAACACTATTGTATGAAGATACGTCTTATAGTAGGATTAAATAAAGAAAGTAATGTATCCAACTTCTACGCAGCTATGTACGCCTACTTACTTACCTGCTCCTATGGCTCAACTTATTTGAAAAGAATTTTTGAATATTTTCGCTATAATGATTAATAAATGAGACCATTTTTGCAGTAGCGAATAAAGGGGAGAAAAATAATTCAGAGTTTTCTTCTACTCGATTACACGACATAAATTCGTCGAACAGCTGATTTCGTCTTTCTGTCTCGTCACCGTTACGGTGCGTCATTTTTTTTCTTCTTTTCGCATATTAAATTTCACGAATGCAATAAGACGCCTGCGAAATTTCGTCATTTGGTGAATCAGCAACGTCACGATATCGTTACTTCACGCTTGTGTACGCATTAAATAAAATACGAGGATTGCCAAAAATGGAGTAAATAAACTGCCTTCGAAAACGACCGACTGAAGTACGCCTGTAGCTACTGTGCTGTATCTGTTCAGTTCTTGTAACAAGAATAAATTCACAGTCTAAGCACTGTATTGTTTCTACATAAAATCGAGACAAAAAACAGCCACGAGAAGAGGACTGAGAGGGAAAAAAAAGACCACGATTAGAAACACCCAATAACTTACCGTGAGGTCCAATTACTGATGAAGCCAAAACGTCTTTTGATTTCGTATCCTTAGTGTTTCCGCCTACAAATAAACAAATAAAAACAAAAATAAATTAATTACAGATTTTTTGAAGAAACAATTTTTTGGTGAACGCCTTATATTTGCTTATATAAAAATGTAAATTATACTGGAATGTTTAGATAATTATCGATGAGGAGCAAAAAATAGATATAAATTTTATAATTTTATTTGTGTTACCAATTAGACTCCCTTCTACTTGCATACAGTTCAAAGAACAGAGGAAAATGACACACTCGATGAAGTATTACCTATTTTAATAGATACCTACCTAAAACAAGAAACAGTTGCTAAGGTCAACTGTAAAAAAAAACGTTAATTCACTGCTAGCTAGGATAAGCTGCATTTAAGCTTTCGATCACTTAAGGCTGAATTCAAGAATGATACTTAGGTAATTCTTACATTTTTTTTTATTATCAATTACATCCATTCATAAACATATACATAAATGTAACTTTGTTAAAGCCCTAACATAAACATAGATTTTCTGAGCATGCGCAGATCTTTTTCTGTCGGTTGGTCAGTTTTTTGGTCCCGTGAATTAAAACAATATAAATACGTTCCTGTGAATTCAGTGAAATCGAGTGAAACTCATGTCCATTTTAAGGCTTTGGGTGTTAACTGTTGGCACAGATTTGTGTGTTTATCTGGGAATCCAGTATTAAATGATTGAAGATTTAATCTCATATGTTACGAAGTTATGGACAGACCTCAATGGTGGTAGTTTGTAATTTTTTCTCTTATCTTTAATTGCATCCAACTTATATCTACCTACATCTTTGTTACTGAAAAAACGAACATTTTTTTGGCGAGGGGTTCACTTAAAACGCTAGCTCTCTTTAATATTATAAAGCTGCACCCACATGCATATTAGGAATATTAATTAAAATGAGGCTCTTTTATTGTCTCCAAGACAAAACACCTCATTCAAATTGAATAATAGTTTTATTTTTTTTTTTTTTAAAGGGAAAATATGAGAAAAATTCAATAAAATCAAACTCGACATTTTTCAAGTTTTTCACATCAAAATTAAAACATATTCAAAATTTCTATTTACTAGGGTAGTTTGATAACTTAAATAAATTTTAACTACTAATTAGTTGTTTTTTGTTTTGTTTTTTGTTTTTTGTGTTTCAAGTTGTTTGCTACAGGTACCTAATGATCTCATTACAATGGATTATTCCAATAGCAGTAGACAAAAGAAAGGAAAAAGAATACTTCTAAACAATGGTGAAACAATTTTATCAGTACGCCTACTGTTGATAAGTTGTTACCACAGATACCTACATTATATATAAGCAAGAAACCTAACTTTCCACTTTCACTATATTGAGCATTCACCCTAATGGAGTGTTGACATGTTGCATCAATCCCCTGGCCTGTTAGCAAAAAAATTACGTACAATGAATTTTTTATGCAGAAAAGGCTATTTTTAAATAACTGCTGTTTGTTTATTAATTTGTGTTCTGATGTCATATTTGGTGTGGATGTTCTCAGTCTTTAAGATTGAAACCAGGATATCAAAAATTATTGTTACAGAGCAAAAAAAGGAATTTCTTGTAATTTTTAATAAAGTATTTTGTATTTAATCATTAGATGAGGGTGTATATATGTGATATAAATGGGTACACTTATAAGTGTAAAATGCCAAAAGCTTTTGTTTATTTTGATGCATTGCGGTAAGGGGAAGCGAAGGTGGCTGAAAACAGGTAAGTTAAGTATCTAGGTTATATGTATAGTATAGATATCTGTGGTTGTTACCAATTCGATAAGCAGACTTATCATTAGGTACCTCGTCATTAAACTGATAAAAATGACCATAGTCCATGATTTTCAGAATTTTTTCAGCAGTTAAAAAAACAATAATTATTCTTCGTGATGTGTGAATTTAATAACTGTTTACTGTTTGAAACAGTTAGATGTTATGATCTAAACTGTACAAAAAACTGTTATCTACAAAATATTATTTTTATCGATAAAGGTAACGGTTATGGATTTTCATATTTTCTCGCAGACAATCTCCCAGAAAATACTTAAACACAGATTTTCACTACCAGAAATTCACTTACGATGATCTCTTTATACAGGCGAATAGATTGACCGACGAATTTTTGAATTTTGTCTTTCATCGGAGGTAATTATTTTAAAATTCTATCGAGAAAACAAAATAATACTCATTTCAGCTATCACAAACCATCGGAAATACAAAGGCTGATCTTGCGTCGATCAAAAAAGGGGATAGGAAGAAAAAAAGGCACTAGGGTACCTACTTGCTACAATTAAAATTTTTTAGCAAGAGACGTCATATGTAAACGTGTTTACAATATATTTAATGTCTTCATCGAGCAATTAACGATGCAGTACGAAATACCTGTTTACCTATTCAAATAGAGATTTTTTTCGGAAGAAATTAGAAAATATACAGAGTGGTATCGCTTGCTTTTTCAAACAGTTTTCTGAAATCAGCCACTGCGGCGTTGTCAACTTTTCGGCATCGTTAATTGCTTTTATATTTAAAGGTGTGAGGTTAGGAGGTTTGTTTTTTGTTTTTTTGTTGTTTTTTTTTCAATAATATTTTCCCAATCCTTAATAATAAGTAAAATTTCTCGCTTCTGACGATGAATCAAAGATGATGAGTTGATAGATAGTACTTATTAAAGTTGAACAAACTACAGACTGTACTGCACGAAGCGGAAATATTACACTTAGCTATGGTTGAATGGCTAAATTCGGAAAGTTTAGTATGGTCTATTCCAAGTAAGAATGCCAAAACATGATGATACGACAACACTTGTCTACTGGCTTTAGCAAAATGTTTACAGTTTACTTTCCTCTCATCACTGTATGAATTCTCAGTCAAACCGTTGCTCCGATTGCCGCTATTGTGTGAATAACTACCTTCTCCTCTCCCCACATGTCTCCAAACTCACATTTGTTTTTGGCATTCTTATTTGGAATAGATTATAGTCCATGCCCTCAACATTCTACACTGCGTCAGAAATACAACTGTAGGAATGACCAAAAACAAACTGACCATTGATTCTTCATTATTTGAGAGACAAAAGTCAACATTAATCGACATTTTCAGCACTTTTAGGCAATAAAATCCATAGTCATCCCACGAGTCACTCGAACAAGGAGTCAGTAGAAAACAGTTAAGTATTAAACAATTAATTAGTAGGCATACCTTCAAAAACTCATCAATAATCATTGAAATTAGAAAGTTTTGAACAGACTGTCGAATTTATAAATTCGGTACAGCATTGAGCAGCCAGCGAATGCGAATGAATACGATTACTTCACGAATATACCTAGAGAATATACCTAGGTAGGTATCCTATACTATAATAGGAGCAATAATTGTATGTATGTATGTATGTATGTATGTATGTATGTGGGTGGGTATGTATGTATGTAACCGCATTCTGAAGAACTAGACCAATAATGTTACTGAAATTTACAGGAAAGGGCTTTTTGAGTACGGAAAAACGATCTAGATAGGTCCCAAGTTTGTGAAAATTCGTTGAACTTATTAGCGAATTTTGCCAGGCCTAGGCTACGTAAGATCTTTATGATTTATGACTAATGAAGTAACGAGTTTAATATTGCAATCTTAATTTTATTCTCGAGGTATGTTATAAAAATACATTTCTGGAATTCCTTAGCTTGAATTAATTTAACAAAATTATTTATAATTTCCACATCCGAACAAAGCTCGGTGAACCAGGTACTATTTACTCACAACAAATTTAAAGCATTAAATTCCACAAAAAATGATTTATTACGTCATGCACATGCTCTCGCGTTACAGTTTATGTCAAATTTACACTCGTACAATAAAACGCTTTTAAATCGGCCCGAATTATCTTCGCTTTGCTGCAATACATGTAGAAATATGGGACTGATAAATTTCATTCTTATCATCATTCAGTACACATTTCAAAAAAGAAAGAAATACAAACACCATTTCCTGCTCTATCTGCATGTTTCCACGTTCATTTCATTCTCTCCATTTTCGACAAAAATTCACTCTGTTTAACCGCACAAGTTCTCTTAGAATAGGTACTTTTAAACTTTCCATTACCTATAGTCCTTCACGAATATAAATATTACCAATGCGTAATGTCGATGACCAGACAAATTCTTGGGTTCAATTTTACGTTTATAGTCTATTCCGAATAAGAAATACATGATGTCATATGAGTTGATGGACCAGGGGGAAAGGAATAGATAGAGATTCACTCGATTCAACGAAGCCTGTATCCTAAATGGCTTTGTTTACACTAATATTTTTAGCTCGACATAGCTGCAAAATATGATTGTCTCTATGACGTCAGGTCTTTCTTATTTGGAATAGAGCACTTATAGTTCAAGTCGCCATTGGACAGCCCAGTAAAATAAGGTTATAAATGAAATTAAAAGTAACAAAATGTTTTACACCTGGAATGTGATGGGGGGAGGATCCTGAATGACATAATGCTGAAAAATACCAATAAGTACGCTAATTTCTTCAGCCATCTTAACGTCTTTATCAATTTTTTGATTTCGGATACGAAAACAATACAAATTATTTTGATTTTGAATAAACATACGCTTCTTTCTCACCATGTATCTCGGCCCAAATGGGAGCAAAGAAAAAATTTACACGATTTGCATTTCTTGCAGTCAAGGATACATTGGAAATGATGTTTGTATTCAATTTTCAATTTGTTAAATAAACATACACATTTCATTTTTAAGTAAGTTTTTAATTGAAAATCTGTTTATTAATCTTTGTGTCATGGAACGATTTGGGGGTGGGGGTGGATATGTTTTTCTTTTCATAACTCAAGGAAAATTTTGAAACTAATACCTCAAATTCATATATATAAGCTAATTTCTTGTTACCACGGTACAGATTGCAACTTTTATCCCAGAATCACAAAATTTGAAACAAACATTAGTATTAAGCCAAGAATTTGGTCTATTGATTTTGTTCAAGATAGGCCGCATAGTACTTCCAGTATAGCTTTTTTAATTTTTGTTTTAGCTATAAAATTTTCAATTTTTGACCGATAGCTACAAACACGTATTAACTATAAATTATTATAACTTGCTATAAATTTTGGCGCGGATCAGCCTTATGGTACTTGGCATGATTATTTTCGTTTTTGTTTTGGCTGTACAACTTTTAATTTTCAACCAATAGCTACGAAATCTGGACAAATATTCCTCTTGATTTATTATAACTTGCAATAAATTTTAGTACAAATCGGACGTACCGTACTTCCAGTATGGCTTCTTTTGTTTTTGTTTTGACTATAAAATTTTCAATTTTCGACCAAGAGGTAAGAAATTTGAAACAAATATTCATTATGATTTATTATAACATGCTATAAATGTTGGTGCAGATCGGTCATACAATACACCTTGTAACACTATTTTGATTATAAAATGCCGAATTTTGGACCAATAGGAACGTAATTCTGAACAAATATTTTTTGTAATATATTAATAACTTTTTAGTGACTACCTAACTGTTTAATTTTCAAAAACTTACTTTTTCTAATGGAGCTGCTGCTGCTTTAGAGTTTTCTTATTAGGTAACACAGCGAAATTTGTTGACTCCTGGGAAACAATGAATTCAGTTTTAGGTTAGTGTGTGTATGTTGAATCATGAATAAAATCAAGTACATACGCACACTAACAAAACAATTATGGTTTTGTTTACATTTTTCACTTTTTGTTGCACAAGACATCATGTTTTTATATGTAGGTACCTCAGGTTAGAAACTTTTTAAAAAGGTTTAAAAAATTTTTCATTTCAAATTTTATAGATTTTTTTACTGAGACATTTTTATTGTATTTTTGTCCTGTATTTATCTAGGAAACTCAAAAAAACCCAAAATCAACCACACGTTGCATGTTTGAGGTTCGATGGCAAATTCACTGATATGGAATAAATCCATCGTCCTCATTGAGTTTGTCCCTATGGTAATAAGGATTTTTTAAACAGCGCCTTTCCAGAGCCAGAATTTCCTGAATCAAAAATCTATTATTATTTTCCTTCGTGTATAACTGGTCTTACATATGATGAGGAACAAGGTCAATTTTTCTTTTTTTATTCTCTTACCTATAAGAATAATTTTATTCTGATGACAAAATGAAGAAATTAAGTTTTTCATGATTTTGGTTTTCAATTTGAGTATTATTGTGATACTTTTTTCACAATAATTCCACACAGTGTGTGATATGAAGATTGGAACTAATAATTTTGTTGAAAGTAGCTTTGTAACTGCTGTCATGGTCTCGTATTTCACAAATCTTGGAATTTTAAAATTTTGTTATTTTAAATCCATTTCACCGAACTAAAAAGTTTTTTGGAAGATGATAAATCTCACATTACAGCAATTTATCTAATTATGTGGAATAAATTCTAATAAATGTAACAAGTATCTCTCAAATTGAATCATTTTCATTCAGTATTCAAGGATGAAGTTTTATTTTGATTTTTGGTAAGAGATTATTTTATTTCCAGTTTGGGTAATATTGGTAATAAAGTCTTTTAAAATTTTACACTTTTTGAACTTGAGACCATAAACACTAATATGGAATAAATATGCTTCCCTTCTTTTTTTTTCTTATAATTTAGAACTTTGATTATTGTCCATGATGGTATGGAACGGAGTTTAGAAATGGATTTTGTCCAATCTGGACAAATTACATGAAAACAAAAATTGATTTTCAAGTTATTTTCAGATTTTTTTATGTTTTTTTATCGGAGTTAGATAATACTTTGTTTGTTCCATGTATGGTGTTACATACGCATGAGAAAAACATACCCTGGACAACGTCTGACGATTCCGGAAATGCAGGTTTTTGATCATATCAAATTTTAAAAATTTGCATATTTCCAGGCCCATTTCATCATATAGATGAGATTTTAAATGTTGAAGATTAGGTCCTTATATTAGTACAACTAGGTATGTGAATATGTGAAATGAATTTATCTACCTTTACTTTCCATTTTGTTGCTACCTAGAGGTTAATACGCCACTTTGATTCCCCCAATCAACATACAGAACACAGGCCATAGCACACTTTCAACTAAAATCAATGTAAACTTATAAACTATGTTTTTACCAATGGTCGAGTAAGTACCAAGAAGGCATATTAACATAGTTGAGGAAAGCTAAAGGTGTTTAATTGTAACTTATTACGAATATCAACTAAGGTCAACTTGAAACACTATTAGTGTAAATAACAGTTTAACCAATTTACCACAACACTTCCAAGATTTAGCCAGAAATTTCCAAATGAACGATACAGGAGTAGGCTGTAATGATAACCGATCAACGAGACTGATTACCGTCTACCGTATAAAATAAATTAAGTATGACATCCATCATTTATTTTATCATCTAGTAT
The DNA here is from genome assembly GCA_011428145.1 of Ericerus pela. Taxonomy (NCBI): domain Eukaryota; kingdom Metazoa; phylum Arthropoda; class Insecta; order Hemiptera; family Coccidae; genus Ericerus; species Ericerus pela. Next base: position 369,333 of record WOFM01000172.1, on the reverse strand, counting down.
GATTAATCTTAAATAGTATTATCAGAGTTACTTATCTTATCATTACTAATGCAAAATATCTACAAACCATGAATAAATGATAATAAAATCAGTTTTTGGTCATTTTTTCAAGTATCATTAGGTTTTGCAATTGAAGCTGTAAACTATAAGGACGTTAATAGAATTTGGCACAGCGACTGATAACATTGGGGAACGTAATTGAGTTTTAAGGGGTTTGGAAGCGTACAGTGATTTCATTTTTGGAATTTCAATTGAACGTGAATGAAAGAATGAGAGACGGGTTTGAGATTAAGTTCTTCCTAGAAATTAATATTAAAATCGATTCAAAAAATGAAATTTATACGTATAATACAGAGACTTCTGCCTAAAATTTATATCCTCTCTTTTCAAAAATATTTTCACTGCTGTTAAGACTTGTTTTCACAAAATTTTCAACCTTGCACCCCACATTATTTTTTGACTTTGTGATTGCACTTAATGGAAAGTTTGTAGGTTTGGGATTAGCCACCGCGTCACTTTCTCGACCCATAACAGATGTAGGTTTTGTTAAATCCAGTTGGTGCTCCTGCATGTGATAGAAATACTTACGTTGCAAGACTATTAGTCGCCAAATTCAGATCATACCCATCTACTCACATCGACATGAAAACGTTCTCCAGACGCAGGGTACAAATATGGTCAAGTTGTTAGAGCTCAAGAGAAAAAAAAAGCTTTTAATTTTCTATTTCAACAGATTTGGTAAGAAAGTGATAATGAAAAGACATTAGTTTCGATTAAATTCTAGGCGAAGATGAATTAATTATTTACTCTTAAATGATGACTTTATGAGTAAAAAAATCATCACTTGAAATCATGAATATAAGTAATACGAGTAAACAAGGTACACCTGTTGCCAATAAATTTTCATCAACCTTTGGTATCGAGCACTGAAAGGAAACCACATACGAGCCATTTAATTCAAACTGATTTAAACCATCATTTCCGCATTTCCAATGGCCATTGCTATAATAGCATGGTGATAATCAGCGAAATAAATAGTACAACAGACCGAACATAAGCCAAATGTAAATAAAATTGAACTATATATCGTGTTAGAAAAGGAGAGATATCCAGATGTGCATGGGCGTGCTGTCTTTTTTCCCTCACGGAATATAATTTAAATCAGAAGTAAGTACAGTGATAATGAGATTATAATGCTTACAAATGGCACAAATTTTTCATAATTATTTTTTTCGGGCCTGTCAATATGTTAAAAAATAACTTACAAAAATTCTAATAATTATTTTTTTAGCTGTTTACTATGATTTACCTATATTAGCATTGGGTGAAAGTGAGATGAAAGCCTATTCCAATAGCTCTCTCTCTTTTTTCACGTTGGTCCTAGTTTTATAACATAGCACACTTTCCATTAGTTTTTAAATTTGATGGTGATAATACGTTAGGTTCTTATAAATAAGTAGGGTTTTAGATTTTACAGATTCTTAGATCAATTGTACAAAAGGGCACAATGAATCCTACGATTAATATAGATATTATGGTACCAGTGACATAAATAATAGAAGACACATGCTCGAACAACACTTGAAAAATGACCTTGTTTGGAGTATATCGACTCTTCTTAAGAAAAAAATTGTTTCTTTTTTATGTTTACAATCAAAAATTAAAAGGCTTCAAAGAACTAGTGCCACACTATCCCAAACAGGAATATACGCAGTTCGGAGGGGTGTCAAAACCTATTCAGTACCCTCCTCACCAAAACAAAAAACAAAACAAAATCACTGTATTAGATAAATTTTCTAGAACACAAAAAACACCAACAATTTTTTTTTCCATTGATAAAACCTCTCCGGAGGTAAATTCTTCATATAACTCTGATCCCAAACCAAACAGTTTGTTTTTAAAAAATATTCAAGTTCTATACTTTTCTTCATTTTGAAAAGACTTAATAACATTAATATTATGACCGAATTTTTAATCTCTTTAATTTTTTCTTACAAAACATACAAAAAAGTGGTCTCTAGATATTTCACACAGGATGGAAAACTTTTGGATGTCACTGAAACCGAATATTGCTGGTTTTTCAAAATCACATACTGAAAAGTAGCTAGTATAGAAGCTTATGAATTCATAGTTTTGGGGATATCTTCTCAAATTTTGTTACTCCCTCTTTACATGACCTTCTCAGGGCCCGCACCAACCCCACATACACACCGATAAGAGAGAAAAAGAGTGGGTAACCTTGATGAGAGAAGGACGGGGGATTTCCCCGAGTCCGGTATTTTTAGGGGCTCAGAATTTCCAAAAATATGATAAAAATAAGTAAATTTTCACAGAAAACCAACTTAAAAATGTACACATGCAACTCTCAATTTTTTTGAAGGACCCAAAAATTTTCCCTTTTAGACTTGAACTTATTTTTTACGGCCAATCGGATGTCGGACAGAAATTACAATTAAAAAAAAACAACAACATGTGATTTGTACCTTTTTTGTGAACTTTTATTCTACTCACTACTGTGATTTTAAAATATACAAATAATGCAGCCAACCTTCCGCAACAAAATAATGCTTATTTCGCATAAAGCTAAAGCCAAAAAATAAAAAAAATAAAAATAAATTTATTTTTTAAAAATTTGTTTTTAACCTAAACTTATTTCCTCTTTAGTTATTTATAAAATAACGTCAATAATACCTACATAGTATTAATACAAGCCCACCCTTGGAAGAAATTTTGGCAGCGTTCACGATGCCTATAAATGGTGGGGACATCTACGTAGCTGACCGAAAAAATACACAAAATCCATTGCAAAATAAAGAAGAACTTTCATTTGATTATCTGATAAACTTATTCAATGACTTTAAGCTCATCAGCTGATTTTAAAGACACCAAATAATAATGCACGAATTTCATCTTCTTTCAATGGGATTAGAACGACAAAATAGCATTTTGGAGCGACGACTTGCAAAATATTTCGAAACGATTGCGAAATTGCTCGCGCACCAAATGAAATATTTCTACACGTCGCGTCGCTGATCGAATATCCAAATTTGACAGGTTCGTTAAATTTGGCTGTTGACCAAAATAAAGAAGCCGTAAATGAAAATAACGTCCTCGATTCATATTGGCGCTTTTAAAAGAGAAGAAAGAGAATTATATAAAAAATCCGTCGCGCTGTACACATTTGGGTCACTCAGAATGGTGGACACACATTGCACACATTTATGCGAACACTCATTTTTGGACCATTTTCAGATATATCGACCTTCACCTATGCATAGGTCAAAAATAGAGATGAAAAAAGTAAACAATTCAGCCTTATTCGTTTTTTCTTATTTTTATCAACTTATATTTTTTTCATATGAAGAGAAATGTATGGAAAACAGACGATAGACGAATACTAAGAACTGAATCTGCGCAACATTTCTACGAATCTATGAATAGTAAAATTATTTATAAAATTCCAAAAAATGAATTAAACACATCTCACAAAACTGAAAAATGAATTTTTGAAATGCAACATTTATGGGTTTTTAAAACGAATTGCTACACCCACTGCTACATAATGTTACGAAAAATATTGCAAAGAGAATAAAGAACATATTAAGGGGCAACCACTAAACACCACGAAATAATTATAATTTTTCAGTTTAGCAAAAAAATCTTATCCTGACGTCACTACTTTAATTAAGATGAGTAAGAGTTGGTCTTTGTCCACATTTCGATCACATTATCGTTTTCATAACTACTTACTTTCTTTGTCGATTAGGAAATCAGGTTGCTCACTGGCATATCAGCCAAGAGAATCTTCCATAACTTTAATTAAAGTCATAATATTGTTATTACAAATGGCCTATGTATCACATTCTTGTAATTGCCATTTACGATAATTAAGCGGTCATTTCGTGCAAAAAGTAATTAAAATTTATTTCATCATTTGTCTTCGATTTCGTGATGGTTAGCTATTAAAATATTCTAATTTCAATACTAATAATTCGTAATTTGTATGGCACATAAAATTTTCGAAAAAGCTACTCAGAATTTTCAACTGATCATTCCCTGTCGGGGAATTCCATCAGAAAAAGCCAGTGGACAATACAGCAAAATAAATGACTGTTATTTTTCATATACTGCCCTCTCAGACCCTCTACTAAAATTTTCCTGAAGCCAAATGTACGCCACTAAGATAATTATGACACATCATTTCCTCATCACGAACAAATACGAGTTATCGTAATCTTCAACTTGTTCCACATGATTTGAAAGAAAAATATATCTACATTTGATGCAGAGAGAAGAGATAGGAAGGAGTATTACTTATTGCCTGATAAATAACTACCTTATTTTCACGCTTAATGACTCATATCTGATGATACTGGAAACACAGGATAATATATCACGAATGTAAGAAAATGCATTGAAATTCATCTTTAATAGCCAATCTCACGTACAGCTTTCGTGTGTAATGTGAATTTTTAATTAATTTTCAAGTTATCCAAGCTCGATAAAATTTTTTATACACTTGAAAAAATTTATTCAAGGTCAATGCAAAAGTAACTGATATCAAAATTATCGAAATGAAACATTCTAACGACGACAAATGCATTTTAAAAGATTGATTCATTCAGAATGGAAAGGAGAAATGACGTTTACAGTCATTTCCGGAAACCATCGGATAGGTAGCCTACGTATCTTCTTTTGGCAACTTGATTCATAATTCATGAATCAGATTTTCATTCTCCTCGATTTGAGAATAACGACATACACATTGGTGATTAATGCACAAATTCTGTACACCGAATTTATAACGCCCGATTTCAATCGATTTTAGACTTTATAATAGTAAATCGATTGAACTTCCAATTTTTTTTCCACATTTATTAATTTGCTAATAGAATCATCGCCAAAATGCATCGAAACAAAAACGTTTCATTACACTTCTTTTTTTTTTGAAAAATGGTAGCAGATCCAACTTACAGCGAAGTACACTGAGTATTGTAGTTTAGTAAAAAGTTACTAATTTTCGTTATTCTCGCCGAAGAAATGCATTCAATTCTAGAAGAAAATCTTCATAAAAAGAAACAGAAAAATTTTGTAGATAACTTAGAGAATACCTAATAATATCATCAATTTCTTTATCCATCCACTAGCCAAAAAAAGTGTAAGACATTGAGAAAATATATTAATTACTTTTTTAATCTAAACCGAGAAAAACGTCGGATTATGATTAGGTAAAAATACGGATTCGATTGTTTTTAAGCTAAAATAGTTAACAGCAGCAGCGTTGGGAGGTCTGGAACGCCCTGAAGCGAACATAACCAAGGCGCCCCCTTCTCATTCGAATTTTTGTTATTTTTATTTTACTTGCAATTTATCAGGTAATTCATTGTTTTCCTCAGAAAATTTTGGACTACTCCGCTCGCTCCACTGTAACTACGCTACTTAATAACGGCATGGACGATGTAAAAAGTGATCTACAAGGGGGTGCAGGAGAAAAAATCATGACCTTTGTAGGATCCTTCGATCACCTAATTATCGGCTACATTAACAGTAAAAACATTAAAATTCATACACAAAGGTACAACGTGATAGCATAAATTTTTTAACTAACAGAATGAATTATTGTTATAGGAAAAACAACGCCAACAAACAATACAAAAAGCAAAATCTACCGTTTTTCAATTTATGATGTAAAAATGATTGATTCTCTTGCTGATTTATGAGAAACTTTAGGCAGCGTATTTCCGTTATTTTTCTAAAGGTTATTATTTTCTGACAGCATTCGTTATTTACTTTTGTCAAGCTACATATTAAGAAAGCAAGAAGGAAAAAGTTCGGGAATATATATTTGAATGTTTGAAAAACAAGAGCATCGAGGATATAATTGAACTTTTTAACAACGTTCGTCCTAGAATCAATAAATATTTTAGAATTTTGTATGGAAACAAAGTTCTTTCATTTATTTCTTAAAATTTTCTAGGTTGTCTTTTTTACACGCCTCTACCATAGTTACTAACCAGACAAAATACAGCGTAGTTCTGGATTAAGCTACCGCGTTTTTCTATCGCTGTGGTCGTCATACTGTGAGAAGCCCACGTGTGTGTGTGTGTGTGTCGGCGCGCGCGCGCGTATGCGTGAGTGAGTGAATGGGCTAGGTTTCAAACGTCTGACATGTATAGAGGCGTATTTTTAAAAATTCGTTTTTACATAATTATAAACTTCCTAATATTTTAATTCTGAAATTTAACATACTGTCTCTCAAGGGAGTACCTGAGTACCAAACAAATTAACTTATGAAAAAATGAATGGGTATGTTTCAAAGTTATGTCCCTCATTCGAGCTACAGTAAATTTAGGTCAGACTTTCTTGGAACTGCAACCCTTTTTTCACGGTTATCAGGATTCAGAAAGATATTTTTGAAAAACAAACAAAAACTCTTACACGTTCAAACTGTCTTACAGTGATTCTAACCACGAAAACAAATCGACTTTAAAGTTTAAACCAAAACCTAAACTAAGAGACATTTCTCAAGGAGTCCATTTAAAAACGAAAAAACTCTAGCGCAGCAAGCCTCGCTAGAAGAAGTAGGTTTTCGAGAAAAATAATTATGAATTTTGATGGCTACAATAATTGTGTGCATTTTATATGAATTAATGGTAGGTATATTATGATTGTATAAAATTTGTTAACTGATGACAAAATATTAGACAATGTGAAATTTAAAAGTATTATTTCTTGAAATGAAAAATTAATTATGATGATAAAGTATGGTAATAAATAATCATATAATTTCAAATAAAACCAAAGAAATATAATAAAGTTATGAAATAAAAAAAAGAAAACAAACATATGGTTAATTTTTGTAAAAAGAAATTTTCATGCAAAGTAGAAAAAAAAAGAGTAAAAAAAGCTTTACCGAAAGTACCGTTCGGTCGATCCGCACCAAAATTGGTAACACATTACAACAAATTATTATGAGTATTTGTTTTAAATTTCTACACACTGTTTCGAAATTTCCCATTTTATGACCAATATAAAAACAAAAATAGTAGTACCGGAAGTACTATTTGGCCGATCCACGCCCAAATTTGTAGCGTACTTGAGCATTTTATAGCCAAAACAAAAATAAAAATTGTGGTAACGGAAGTACCGTCATAGGTCTGGTCCTTGGCTTAGTACAAATGTTCCTACCAAATTTTGTAATTATGGGACAAAAATTACGACATCTACTGCAGGAACAAGAAATTAACTCATATACATATTATGAATTTAAGTTATTGGTGTCAAAATTTCTCTGAGGTCTCAAAACGAAAAACGTACCTACCCCCAACCCTAGGGTCTAATACCGCACAAAGCGTAATAAGTAGATTTTCTAAAGAAAACCTACTTAAAAACGATTCGTTACGAAAGTTCTTTACGAAGTGAGTGAATCATCATTTTTACACGGCCGACTAGAAAATTTTACTGTAGTAATATATTACAAATTTTCAAGCATAATTGATTCAACGCAACCCTGCTTTTCAATCAGAAATACAGCCCATATTTTTCTCAATGCGGAACCAGCACGGAACTCATTAGTATAACGAAATACAGTAGGCTATGAAAACAGAAAGAAAAACAAGAGAACATTCGGAAAAAAAAAAACTAATAGCAATAAAAGGGAAATATTTTGCGGCAAAGCGCATGTATGATTCAATTACGACGAATATACTTCACCTGTAGACTCGAAAGGCGATGTTAAGGAAGAAGAGGGCAGGGGGATGAATCGGTCGATTATAGAAAGAGTGCGCGCTGCCGATGAAATTTCACTGACGTACCGACAAAAAACATGGGGAACGAGATGTAACGAGAATTATTTTCGCCCTTGTGACATACAGGGAATGAGACATTTTTCCGACTGGGTCTAAAAGTCTGAACTCCCTTTTCTCCGCGAAGTTCCGCCAACTGACGCGTCACTTTCATACAGAAATGGAAAACACGTAATCCTAACTTTCTTTCGATGAAAAAGCCAAAAAAAAAAAAAAAAAAACATGTTGACTAATTTCGATCGTACAGCAACAAAAATATGATTTTTGGATTGGAGAAGAGGAGGAGACGTGTTTAGAAAGCACAAAAACTTTTCCAATAGCGAAAAAAAAAGTTTTTAGCTGTGAACAGAAGAAAATCAATGTCATTTCGGCGCACAGTGTAGGACGACCCTCCTCACCCTAGAAATTTACTACGCCTCTCGATTTCATAAATTACTAATCGTTCTCAACCAAAATGTAGTTCTTTGGTTCTTGGCGTAGCTTTTGCCCCTTAAAAATATTACATCTCATAACCACATGATCAGCAGACTAATCATAAGTAAAAAATTCAATAATTAACGATCAAGTAAGAGAGCTAAAAAAATATTATTGAAACTTCGAATTAAAATATTTGGTTTTAACAACGTTGTAATAATCAACGCTTCTGTAACAATTACACCGGTTTGTATAATGCATAGGCATTTTTCAAGGGACGAGATTTCATGGACTGAAACCTTCTACAAGTATTACGATCCTAGAAACATCACAGTTCGAACAGCGACCGACTTATATTTCCTCATCCTCACTACACAATCGTCAACCAATAAGAATTAGTCCCATTATCGAGACAAAAAACCAATGTTTCACCGTTTTTGACTTGACTCCGTGCACAGCAGCGTGTAATTTGCAAACAGGACGTCTGATATGAATTCAGAGATAAAAGTTCCCTCGATGAAATGAAAAAATACGTAATATCTGGCGCGTTCTGAGCATGAAGAAAAATATAGTAAAAAAAATTTACACAACATGTTGAATGGTATAATAACACTAAAAATATCGTTCATTTAACAAAATACTTTGTGCTCATATGCAATAACGGTATTTAAAATTCCATTTTTTTTTTTCACCATAGTACCCACGTACCTAAGTGTACATGCGAAGAGAAAGCAATAGATGCAAATTAGGCTTCTCTTATCGAATAAATAACTAGAATAATACCTTTATTTGATAATGGTCCGTCTACAGTGGTTGAGAGTGGGTGATTTACCAACTGTGTACCAAGAATGTCTCATCTGTGAGATTCATCCTCAAATTGGGAGATCAAAAATTCAACGAGATATATCTGATTCCGCAATATTTTGCAAACGTCGTTGACAATTTAACGTTACAATTTTCTGCGTGACATATTTTATTGAAACACATACCTACATATTGTAAATTTGACAAAATTTTTGTGGTTTTGGTACACAAAATGATCAGTACCTCATGAAAATTGAAGATTTTAGCATAATAAATTGATGAAAATCCGAAAATTGATAACCTACTTCATATTCACCTTTTTTGTCACTCTCTCTTTCTCTCTTTCTCTTTAAAAAAAAAAAAACTCAGTTTGTCAATTTTCATCAATAATTCAAAAAAAAAAAAATCTATTTATCGATATCTTCAACAAAAATATCGATCTTTCGATGTTTTATCGCTAAAAACCGATTTTGCAGGAATTTTTTGTTTTCCAGTTTTCTCGAAAACTACAGAAATAAAAGAAACCAAACTCCTATTAAACTTGGCCCCATATAAAGAATACCTTTCGTGAAAACTTCATGCCTATCCCTTCTGTCAAAATGGTGAAAACAAAATTTTTTCCACAATTTTTTTTCTCAAGTTTTCTCAGAAACTAATGAATTAATAGGTATCATACTTGCATCTACATAAAGAAATCTATCGTAAAAATTTCAGCCCGATCCCAAAACCCTGGAAAACAACATTTCCATTAATTTTTTGTTTTGCAGTTTTTTCGATAGGCACCAGACCATACATATGTACATACAGTCATAATACGTCATTGTGACACCCATATTTATAATACGAGTAGATATGAACCATCACTGCAGGATACTATGATATGTTGTTTCGTTATCGACATACCACTTTTTCATGTATTTATCTACGTGTATTCAAGTTATATATGCTGGGGTGCTCTATGGTGGGAGATGGTATCAAATAATTTGTTTATCCATGAATATAGGTTTGTACTTCCGTTAATACAGGGTTGCATTTTGGGACCGTGACTAAAATTTATTTTTAGACGTTTCATGATCTCTACAATCCAAAGCACCAACTCCCATTTAATGTATATAGGAGTCTCACATTGCTATGCCGACACACAATATGCGTGTCAAAATGATATACAAATATTTGACGTCATTTTAACAACCAAACTGTACATTGAAACAGCAATGTGATACCTGTATAATTATACATTCTGATACTCGATTTCAGGTGCCAAAATATTTTTAAATGGGTGATTCTGTATTTGCCTACAGAGGTTATGAAACGTCTAAAACCGAATATTAGCCCCGGTGCCAAAATGCAACCTTATACTCATTAATATACAACCCTATATTCATGGATAAACAAATTACTTGAACTCATCTCTCATCAAAGTTCACCCCAGTATAAAAAACTTAAATACATGTAGATAAATACATAAGAGAGTGACATATCTGTAACAAAAAAACATATTTTTATAGGCCACAGTAACAATTCGTACCTACTTGTATATACATGGGTGTCACAATAACATTTACCTTCAAAGGTGTTATTTTGTATTGTGACTATGTAGGTACATATAAACATTATATATATGTAAAAAGAACACTCTTCTTTTTCAAATGACTACAATTTCGTATGTTACTCTCGTTCTTTCATGAATTCGTAATGTTTATTTTTGTTTGACCCACATAAATAAATCGACACTATTCGACTATCTAATATTTACCATTCCAATCTTGTTATCTTTAAGTTACGTCATTTCATGTATTATCGACTCGACCGTCCTTTGTTAAATGACATCATTTTTGACCATACTCAACATGACTATTTTCCCTTTGTAATGAACGTCGATTTCATTTATCGAATTCATTCATTCATTCATTCGTCCGTTAATCGCCGTTTCAGAAAGACAGATAAAACCTAGTCGTATCTTCGTTCGTTTCTTTGTGTATAATAATCTTGAATTTTCTAATTTCATTACCGTATTTTAATCGTGTCAATAAACTCTGCTTTTGATTATGAGTTCACGAAACTTTATTTAAGTGCAAATTAGATCAAGTGGAATACCAGGAAACGAACTTACAAATTAGAAAATTCTTTTAAAACTTGAAACAGAATTTTTCTTCCACGATGTCTTCTACCAAAATACAATTGCTGATGATGGCTGAGGGCACTGACAAAACAACAACAGTCAACTTAAAGAAAATTCATTTGTTCGGTGATGGAATCTGGTTTGCTTTTCCAGAGGAACTTCAAAAGGCCACACTCCACAAAGAACTTATGGCCTTAGGTCCTCCAAAGAATGCTGCATCGGTCCTGCGATCAAGAGGACAATACAGAACTATAAATGTCTCCATCCCTCCTGATGTGGCGAAGCTATACTTAGACACCTATAAGAATTTTGTATTCAAAGACTACCTGTTACCAGAGTTTTCACCCTCCGACCAAGCAAAATTGAAAGAAGATGCCGATCAATCTATGACAACCTCAAAGAGAGACAAAGACGAGTCAGTGACCAGCATAATGAAGTATTTCCTGATAGAAAAGTTTTCTCCAAAGAACAAAAACGTCATTGCCTGGTGCGACGCCTTTGAAAGAGAGTCACAGTGGTTCAAGTTAAATGGCCAAAAACAAATCGAAGTCTTCAAGAGCTGCCTAGAAACATCGATGGCTGATTGGTTCACCATTAATCAGAGAAAACTTGGACTAAACACTGCATGGTCCGATTGGAGAGCTGATCTCATCGCCACTTTTGCTGACTCATCCTGGAAGCCAATACGGTATGCCTACAACTACAGGTATTTGAGTGGCTCCTATATAGAATTTGTTGTAAAAAAAGAAAAATTATTATTAGAATATTGGAACTTCCTGTCCATATACAAAATTCTTTAAAAAAAAATGTTGTCACGTCTCTCCGTATTTTGCATGATAAACTAAAAAAATTTGAGACGGAAGACAAGATTAATGACCTAAATAATAAAAACATAACTTTTCCTAATAAAAATAAAACTTCTAACATAAATAAATCTGAAATTGTAAATAAAAATAATAATAATAATAACCAACACGAGAGAAAGTCAGGTGGTGCAGAAAAGAAACCTTGTACTAATTGTGAAAAAAGAGGCTTTTCTGAGAGGTACCATCCGGAAGCTCTTTGTTGGTTCAAAAATAAGCCAAATAATCAAAAAACAATAAATAAATTAGAAATTGAAAACCCTATTTCCGACGATGAATCAAAAAACTAAATCACCCCTCACTGATTAAAATAAATTTATGCCTTAATGATAACCTTTTTTGTAAAGGAATTTATGATTCAGGTTCGAATATTTCTATAATCAATAGAAACCTGATCAATTCCATGAAGGTCAAAGCTTTTAAATTCGTTAATAAATCTTTTCGGATGGTATGGTAAAGTTTTAGGAATAGTTAAAATAAAAGTTAAAATTGTTTCACAAAGTAAAGAAGTTTATGTTTTTGTTCTTGATGAAAAGGAATTTAATTACGATTTTTTAATAGGCTTAGACCTAATTTGAGAATTTAGCCTTTGCCAAGACAAAAACTTAAAAATTTCTCAAAAACAGAAAAAGAATCCTGAAATTTTTTATAAAAAAAATAATAAACTAGAAAATTGTAATGTAAAAATTTCCAAGACAGAGTAAAATTTAGAACATTTAGATGATGGAAAGAAAGAGAAATTAAGAAAGATCATTCAAGATTATGATTATGTTTTTGCAAAGAGTAAATACGACGTCGGTAAAGTCACAGACTATTGGGCTGTAATTAAGCTAACCAAACATAAGTATGTATCTCGCAAACCATATCAATGCAATATCATCGACCAAAGAGAGATAGAGAGCCAAATTTCAAAGCTTCTTGCAGCTGATATGATTGAGGAGTCGACCTCACCCTTTGCTGCTCCTGTGACTTTGGCTTACAAAAAAAACGCCGAAGGGGTGAAAGTAAAAAATAGAATGTGTGTTGACTACTCAGCATTAAATAAAATAATTGTCCCCGAGAGTCAACCATTTCCCCATATTGAGGATTTACTTGTCAAAGCTAGAGATTGTAGATGGTTTTCAGTTCTTGATATCAATAGTGCCTTCTGGTCCATACCTATAAGAAAGAAAGACAGATTCAAGACAGCCTTTGTGACTCAGACTGGACATTACAATTGGAAAAACATGCCTTTTGAATTAAAAACAAGCCCCGCAATTTTTCAAAGAATCTTAAGAAACATATTAAAGAAAAAAGACCTAGATGATTTTTGTGTGAATTATATAGATGATATCTTAATTTTTTCAAAAACATTTGAGGATCACATAGAACACCTAAAAAAACTTTTCACATCTATATATGAAGAAGGGTTCAGACTTAATCTGACCAAATGTGACCTCGTACACAGTAAAGTAAAATATCTGGGTCACTACATTCAAAATAATGCTATTCACCCCATTTTCGATAATGTATTACTGGTTCGGGACTTCCCAACCCCCAAAAATCAGAAGAACATAAAACAATTCCTCGGTAAAATAAATTTTTATCGTTCATACATACCAAATTCATCAATAATTCTGGCCCCTTTACATAATTTATTAAAGAAAAACACACCTTTTATATGGAACGATAAATGCGAGGAAAGTTTCAAAAAAATTAAAGATTTATTATGTTCCAAACCGTGCCTTGCAATATTTAATCCAAATAGGGAAACAATTGTACAAACTGATGCCAGTATGGAAGGAATAGGTGCAATTTTGAAACAGAAATAAGATGACGGCTCTTTCAAACCAACTGCTTTCTTTTCGAAAAAACTTAATGAGGCCCAGAAAAGAAAAAAAGCAGTTTTTCTAGAATATTTGGCCATAAAAGAAGCCCTTATGTACTGGAGACATCGACTATTGGGACTGAAGTTCAAAGTTTATTCTGACCATAAGCCCTTAGAAAATTTAAAAATTAATACAAAATTCGATGATGAACTTAGAGAATTAATGCTTCAACTGTCCCAATTTGATTTTGAAATAGAATATGTGCCGGGAGAAACAAATAATGAAGCTTATTGTTTGTCTCACAATCCCATTTTGGATCATTTCTGAACTCAGAGTCGTCAATCTCATTGAAATAAAAGAAATAATAGAAGATCAAAAAATGGCACTTAATGATTTTAAAAGACTCAAAAATAATAATGTAATAATAAAAGATAACGTAATGTTTTCAAAATATAAAAAAACAAAAGAAAAAATAATAATTTCGGACAATTTTGCGAAAGAAATAATAAAAAAAACACATCTACAATTTGGACACATAGAGTCCAACCAGATTTGGTTAACTTTATTTCCCCTTTTTTATAATGAAAATTTTAATAAACTTATAACAAACTTCTGCCAAAATTGCACCGTCTGTATCAAAAATAAAAGCCGAATACCTATGAAATTTGGACATCTTTCTCAACTTGGACCAGCTAAGGAACCTTTTGAGTATATGTCCATAGATACTATAGGAGGCTTTGCCAAAAATAACTCTGAAGAAAGATATTGTCATTTATTAGTCGATCACTTTACTCGTTTCGCCTTCACACTGACCTCCAAAACCAAAATTCTAAAGATTTCATAACTTTATTAAAAATAGCTTTCAAAAAAGGAAATAAAATTTCAAATCTACTGGGCGATCAATACGGCGGTCTGAATTCTAAAGAATTTAAAGATTTTACCAATCAAAATAAGATAAACTTGATTTTTACAGCAGTAGATTGTCCATCTTCCAATGGACTCAATGAGAGACTCAATCAGACCTTAGTCAACAGGCTGAGATGTAAAGTAAACAAAAATATTAAAAATAAAAAGAAATCTTGGTCCCTCTTATTAAAAGAATGCGTAAATGAATATAATGACACTATACACTCTATCACTAAATATTCTCCGAACTATTTAATGAACAATGTAAAAATTAAAGTAATTTCCAAATTCGGAGATAACGTAACTGATTTAGCAAAAGACAGAGAAATCGCATTCAATAATTCATGTAAAAACCATAATATAAACAAGAAAAGATTTGACAAAAATAAAGTTAAAAGTAATTTCAAAGTAGGGGACCTCGTATTCGTTTTACATGGATCCTCTGAATAAGAACTAATTGGACGAAATCAGAACTGGACCATACAAAATTCTACAACAAATCTCTAGCTCAATTTTTCAGGTTGACTCCGGCTATCAGAAGCAAGAATCAAATTTTTACCATGTTTCGAAGCTGTATCCGTCCGTTATTTGTTAATGTATTTTGTTTACAGGGTGTGGGGATGTAAAAAGAACACTCTTCTTTTTCGAATGGCTACATTTTCGTATGTTACTCTCGTTCTTTCATGAATTTGTAATGTTTATTTTTGTTTGACCCACATTAAGAAATCGACACTATTCGACTATCTAATATTTACCGTTCCGATCTTATTATCTTTAAGTTACGTCATTTCAGGTATTATCAACTCGACCATCCTTTGTTAAATGACATCATTTTTGACCATACTTAACATGACTATTTTCCTTTTGTAACGAACGTCGATTTCATTTATCAAATTCATTCATTCATTCATTCGTCCGTTAATCGCCGTTTCAGAAAGACAGATAAAACCTAGTCGTATCTTCGTTCGTTTCTTTGTGTATAATAATCTTGAATTTTCTAATTTCACTACCGTATTTTAATCGTGTCAATAAACTCTGCTTTTGATTACAAGTTCACGAAACTTTATTTACGTGCAAATTAGATCGAGTGGAATACCCGGAAACAAACTTACATATATATATATGGGACGGATTTTCTGGCATTCGCCGATTTTCTGCAAGGGCAAGGACTTGGAAATCAAATTGAAGTTCATTTCATAGGTTAGGAAAGGCTGTGAAAAAAATTTCATTTTGCCAAAAAATTCCAAAAGTGATGTAATTGCCAAGAAATTGCTGAAAACGCCTATTTTCCAAGAAAAACTGTAGAATTGGAGACAAAATTGAAATTTGAAGTTTTTAGGCACTATTTTTATTATCTACAGAAGAAAAAAACTCAACTGACGCAAGGCATCCATCCTGTTAATGAATGACAAATTTCTAGAGCTCTGAGAATGAGCTCATTGAATTTCTTGTTAAACAATAAATCATTTTCATATGGAAAATTGGAGAAGTTGAGAAAAAATTAAAATATGAAGTTATTTGGTGCTTTTTTCATTTTTTAATGTTTTGGTTTTTTTTTTCTTCTGCTGAAAAATGTCGAAAATACAGACTTTATTGCCGAATTTAACCTCAATAATGTCAAAAAATCCGCCCTCCACATGAATAATATATATATATATATATATAAACGTCCAAATGGGAAAATGGAACCAATTGTTTTATTTTCTCGAGAAATGAATAATTTTCATCATCTTCACCTCTCACCCTCTTGTGAGATCAATTTTAATACGTTAAAAAACGTGTTAAATTAGATACTTCGCCTAGAGAATATTACACATGTTACAGAAGGAGGCAAGGATTGTATGGAAACAATTTTTTTAGTAGGCCTACTGTTTCTTATTGAATAGAAAAACATTAATGAATCGAAATAAAAATAATAAACTGGTTTTTTTTTGGTTTTTTTTGAAAACCTGCTAAAAAGAATATGGATTTAAATGAAAATATGGAACAACCCTGTAAGTAATTAGGGGCGCATTCAAAGAGGAAGCAATAAAAATTGTTCCACTCATTAAATGATAAGTTTTGAATTCATTCATACAATTTTATTTATACCAGAAGAGAAGTAATAGAGACGTTCATTTTATTTTCGATGATTAAAAAAATTTTACCGAAGTCAAAATCTGGAATTCTTGGAATTCAAATTAAATGAATGTTTTTATTTTGGTTCCAAATTAACTGCGTTTGAATGTGAACTGGCAAGTTCCAAAAAATGTTTTACAACTTGCAGTTACACAGCAATTCAGTTTTGCACAATTATCTGGTTCATTCGTAAACCAGATTTTTGCGCCGAAACCAAAACACGAAAATAATTTTTTTAAATATAAAGGATCTGCCAAAAAAAAAAAAAAAAAACGTTGAATATCGCACAGACACTGTAAATATTTCAATATACTTGGGTAAACGTCACCTTCTCCGAGTGGGTTCAAGTTTGGGAAATTGCGTAACGCTTCGGATGTATCGATCGTGTCCCGGCTGTTTAATGGCAAAATTTTTGGCGCAAGGGTGAATGTCCCCATTGCTTCGTTTTCCCTTCCACCTCTTAAACTGCGACGACTGTTATCATCTACTATTACTTCGAATGCAGATAACAAACATTTTTTAATTCTTATTAACGGATGAAAAAAAAAAAAAAAAAAAAAATTAAAAAAGCAAATAATTTTTTTACGAACCGCCCCCTTTTTAAATCTGATTTTAAAAAGAAAAAAAAAGGAAATTAATGAGGATGAACAATAATTTTTAAGCCCCTTGAAAATTTTACTTTTACTAAGGCTTACGGCAAACAGCGAGCGTTTGTTTTGCATAAAATCACGAGTGAAAGATAATTGGCGACCCGCTAAAACTGTAATTGAATTTTAAGACGAGTAAGGTAAACAAACCTATTTTTCAAGCAAGCATTAGAAAATCGAACCATTCATCGAACCAACCACAACAAAAATAATAAAATTAGCTAAAAATATAAAAAGAACTCTTCTAAAAAATTTCTCCAGCAAGATCAACTGGAATTATTGAAGTCGGCGTTCTTTTACTCTATCAGATATAGGCTTGCACAGTACAAACAATTTTTTTTAAATAACTCAAAAACTATCTCATCGATTTAAGAAAAAATAATATAAACCCCCACATGATCAACTTCTATCATCAAAATCTGATTCCAGCTTTAAAAGTTGGCTAGAACAAACATTTGAAAAAATAAGTAAACGTATGTACAAAAATCAAATCA
This sequence comes from Ericerus pela, assembly GCA_011428145.1. Lineage (NCBI taxonomy): Eukaryota > Metazoa > Arthropoda > Insecta > Hemiptera > Coccidae > Ericerus > Ericerus pela. The sequence goes on along the minus strand of WOFM01000172.1, from coordinate 351,352 downwards.
ATAACCTCTTCATTTTTTTTTTTTTTTTTTTTAAATAGAAGTCGGTTAAAAATATTTAATTAGATACTGTCGAAAATGCTACTATACATACGGTGAAGAAACTGAGATTTTTGATGATCTTTCACAGCGACTTTCTAATTGTGTTCTGTTATTTGTTTCGGACTTCATTTTTCTTGTCAACGAGCAAATTTATTTTCAGATTAAATTTTGAAGATCTGTCTAAGTGTCTACCGACTCAAAAAATTCAATAAAATTATTTTCTCATCGATGTTTTACCAATGAAGATAATAAATTAAATTTTAAGATCATGATTTCATAATCCCAGAAATCCTTGCAACTTACTGGCGGAATACTGAAACGAAAAATGCTTTGTTACAATTTTTCAAGTCATAAAATTTATAAATATCTCTTCCACGCATCAACCGTAGTAAGTGTGTATTTTCCAAAAGTGTCAAATTTTGTAATAGATGCCATTCGAAAACTATTTGATTGATTTTAATCAAATTTAAAACCAAACCAGTCCTTTGCAGTTTCCAACAACCATAAAAATTTAAAGGAAAAATCTTCAGATTTACGGGCGTTATCCCTGATGACAACATAGTGGGTTTGCAAAACTTTGAAAACCCCTCCCTCAGAAACTACCGAATGAATTTCAAAAATTTCAACATGAATTACAGCCCATGAAAGCTTCTAACACTACCCCTAAGTTTCATTGCCCTTGATCGAACAGTAGAGGCTTCACAGGCTCCCAAAAAATACCAAAATCAGCAAAAAGTGAAAAAAAAATTTTATGAACAGATAAATTTAAAGGGTCGGCGCTTTTACATAGGTCCCACCACTCCACTAAATGCAATGGTTGTATTTAGGAAAATATACTAAAAATGTGCCAATTGAATAGGTACATTTGATACAGTAACCCAGAAAAATATTCTAAAAATTTGGAAAATATATTTTCTCGACTTCTCAGCTAACACAAAACCATGTCAGACAACAATCTACAAAGTAATATCTACTCAAATTGGCACCTTAAAAAATATTTTTTGAAAGAAATTTTTCCAGCAAAAGAATAGTGCCGTTTTTAAAACTGATTTTTTCTAATTTTCTTCATTTTGGGAATAGCCTAGCCCCTAATCAAATAAGTATTGTCTACAGGCCAGCTAAAATTTTTGTAATCAATTAAGTTACGAGAGACTCGGTCCATAAATTGTTGCCTTTTTTCGCTTTTCCTGTTTTTTTAGTTCCTTCCGTTCAGCCAGCAATTTTAGCGCACACTAGTACCTAATCCAAAAGTCGATAGTCACTCTTAATTCCACGAGCGAATTTGACGATACTGAACGAATTCCAATCGACTGCGTTGGGTTTTCCTTGAAATCGAAAGCCAAACTGCCAACTTAATGGACAGGACAGAAAACTATGAGCATAAGCCTATACGCTCATAATTCGCAGAATACAATATTTATCGGTAGAAAAGAAATTCCTGGAGAATGAATAAATTAAAATTTGACAAGAACCTTCGCGGAAACATTGTAGATACTCAAATCAACGCACCAACGCCGAAGGGGAGAAGAAGGTACGATAGGCTTTTATAACTGAATTTTATTTTCATTCGAGTCGGCCCATTTAAGGACCTAAAGGAAATAAATTCCAAGATGCATTTTTGACTTACGTTCGGACGATATTTACGAAAATACCGTCGAATGCGTAACCGAAATACTAGCACCCTCAGACAAATACGTAGACTCTACCCCAGTCTACGGTAATACGGTTGTTTCATTGAATTGCCAAATAGAAAAGCCGCTCATAAAGTACAAAAATTCAAATAGAAAGTTAGAAAAATAATATTGATTATTTTCGCAGGAAAAGCTTCGCGGTAGGCCTATAATATGAACGTAGGTATGCAGGAAAAAAGAAAAAATTGTTACCTATTAAAATTTAAAAATAGGCACTGACCACTGATTACCGTAATCTGTCTGAACATCAGTCAATACGACTATAATAGTTAAGAAATATTAAAATGCATTCGCCAATTCATTTCGAACTATAATTAATCATAATAGGTATGTCGTAGAAGAGCGTCATGCTTAACAAATGTTTTGTGACAAAGTATGATCTAAATTAATTAGACGCACGAAAATGGTAATTTTCCTTCAGTGACGCAGCTTCGTTTGCCGCAGTGGCCTTTCATGCAAGTTTCAGGTAAAATCTATATATTAAAATTGATTTGGTATTAAAACCCTGGGGAGGAGATACGTTTGTTTTTTGTTTTATGATCCCAGGGAAACTTTTGGCACAAGTAAGTAGCTGAAGTCAATATGTACATATTTATACTAGCGAATATCCAATGCTGCTACGCAGCAATAATTCACTGACCTACATAAACCATTATTGTGTCGGAATTATCAATTGATCAAGTGCAAAATGAAAAAAAAAAAAGCGTATAAAAAGATGTTCAATTGGACTAAAACTGAAATGTACGCATAGCCAAATATATCTGTAACTATGATCACGTGATAGCGTTACGGAAGTGGCTTTTATACATGTATATGATAAGATATTTACACACACACATTTTTACGTAACACTGTAGGAACAGCTCGCAATTTTAATCCAATAGTCATGAAATTTGATTCACATATTCGGATCTAGACAAGAAAGAGGCCAATTGTTTTTGGTCCCGATCAACCAAATGGTACACGTACGGTACATTCTACTTTCAATGATTCTAAAATACGTAATTTTTAACCAATAGGAATGAAATTTGGTACAAGCATTGAATCTATATAATAAATGGAAGTGGCTTTTTTTTTTCACAGTATCACGCCCCGCCCACTTGACAGATTTTCTCAAAATTTTTGCCACATTTATATACCTATCCTTAGATAATTTGGGTGAAGTTTCGTTATGAAAGCTGAAAATTTTCACTTATAGACCTTTTCGATTAGTTCCCAATTTTACTCAAGGGTTTTAGTTCAGTGTCACTTTTGAGAAGTCAAAACTCAAAAAAATGAGAGTTGTCATGAAGTTTGAATATTTTCCCTAAAATTTTTATTTCTGGACCGGTTTTATTTCAATATTAGTTCTCAGTTCTATTTTTAATCGTTTTATTCTAGTATCAGTTCTGAGAAATAGAAACTAAAAAATAATTAAACCTGTAAATATATTTTAAAGTTTTCAATAAAAATGTTGATGCTGGACTAGTTATCTTGCAATAAAATTCGTCATACCAATACCAGCCCGAAGGATGGAGATTTCAGCTTGTACTTGTATAATATTTTAACATTCTTCACGGTTCAAGCGTAGAAGTGAATCGAAAAAATCTTACAATTATTGCTAAGAAAAGAAGAAAAATTCCAGATGAATCAAAGAAGCTGGGTGGAAAACAGACTTTCTTCTATTTTATTGTCTAAGCAATCATTTAGTAACTTGCATGTACCTACGTACTTTATAACCTAACAATATAATTCATTATAAATTTCCTTGACAATAATTCATTTTAAAAGCAATTTCTTCCCAACATTCTGTCAAATAATTTTGTTTTTTTTTGTTTTTTTTGTTAAGAAAACCTTTATTTTCTAGCGCGGCTTAGTGTGGTTAGCTGTAGTCTTTTCGGTTCAAGTTAAGTGGAATTATAGGGTCATCAGCGTGAAGGTTTTCATAAAAAATACGAAAGCCATTTTCGATCAATATACAGGAAAATACAATGAAACACACTATACATAATGAGCCTCAAATAAATGAAAATTACTTTAGGAAAAAAAAAAAATCCCTACGCTATTTATGTCAAATTTGACTCAGTGGTTTCCTTTTACTTAACATATTTTTCGAGTTGACGCCGTGAAACATGCTATAATATCTTTTTCAAAATTTGGTTTACAGACGCAAAGCTGAAATATTTTATTCATACTCCCACACCAAGTACTTTTCTGTCTTTTTCCCTCTCTCGAAAACTATGATGTTAATTTTTTCGATTTTGTATCATCGTGTTCTACTTTTCAACCATACAAAATGAAAACACCAAGAAAATAGTGCTATATGAAGTAACCTCACATCGTCACACCAAAGATAGGCTCCCAAAAAAATAAATTATCGATTTTATAGATTGTTATAATACGAGTATATATTTTTTCTTTGAGATTCCAATAAATTGGACTAAGAAGCGTATTAACCACATCGTACAAAAAATGATAGATGTTCGAGAATACAGTTACACTAAAAAAGAAATGTCTACAAGAGAATTTTTTTTCTCTTTTCTCTAACAATATCGATTTCTTTGCAGTTACAGTCGACGAAATTTATGCAGCAGCAACTGAAATATCTCGTGAAAATAAAAATACTCGTATTTTCCAGTGGGTTAGGACGAAAGTCCAGGACAAACGAGACATTTCTTTGCGGCCGTCATTAATTTTTTATTCAATTTATCTGCTGCTCTTCTCAAACAGAAAACCATAGGCCCATAGTTATCTTCATTTTTGTAATATTATAGGTCCTAGAAACAGCGTCATGTTTAAAAAAAAGAAAAAAAAAAAAGAAAGCGAATAGCCTCGAATATGTTCCAAAAACATTTTTTTCACTATATGCACAAACTTTGACTATACATAACTATATATACTGAGCAAAGTGATAAGAACATAAAGGAAAGATATCTCTTATAATATAAATAGGTATAATTGGAAAAATAAGGTCCTTCTAATTTTGCTTTTAAACCGACTTCAAAAAAAGTAGGAAGTTATCAAGCATAATTTCGCAACCTGGACATCGATTTTAATTTTTTTTTTAATGATAAGAGGATGATCCTATCGTAGTCTCATTGGGTTATCTTTAAATAAAAAAACTATTAGTTTTAAAGTATATTGCCGCTAACGCTAGAAACGAAAAACATCGAAAAAAAATTTTTCAAAAAATACAACAGTCTACAAAAAAAAAAAAAGCATTAAAAAGAGAAAAATTATTATTTTAAAATTTCTCCAGCAAGATTTAGGTCTAGGAACAGGAATTATTGATTTCGGCGATCGGTTTACCCTGTAGGCTTTATACCTATACATCAGTTTCTTCCAATTTTATGACAAAACTTTTTAATTAGTGCAGACTTCAATAATTCCAGTCTTTGGACCTAGATCTTGCTGAAGAAATTTCAAAAGAATTATTTTTCTTATTTTAGTGCATTTCTTATTGTTTTTTTTTCAAGTCGGTTCTATTACTTGAAAAAAATTTTTTTAATGATTTTTCATTTCCAGTGTTAGAGGCAATATTACTACTAACATTTTTTTTATTATTTTAAAGATAACTCCGAAACTGCCCCATTGATTTAAGAAAAAAATTAATGGGATCACCACGGGATCATCCTCTGTCATTTATTATTGACGATTTTTGACACTGTTCATGCTTGATAAAAAATAAATTAATTTTAACAGAAATAAAAAATTTTCAGCACTCAATAAATGGTAAAGATGCCGAACTTTTCGCAATAAAATTTACCTTCCGCTAATTATACTTATTATATTACTTGCACCCGCACTGAACCGCCACCCTTATTAAGCTCAGTGCATATGTATAATTATATATAGTCGAAGCATTTAAATAATAAAGATATCCAGAATGTGATTTATGGAAATTTTTTCTTGCATGTCGAATTCCAAAAATTGGGGCGTAGCCAGTCTCGCTAGAAAAAGTAGGTATTCGAGGTTATGAATTTTGATGTCACATTAATTGTTTGTAAGTTCATATGCGTAAATGGTATGTTATGATTGTATGAAATTTGTTAGCTACTGACGAAATATTAGACAATGAGAAATTTAAAAGTATAATTTTTTTGAAATGAAAAATTAATTTGAATAATAAAGTATGGTCAATGATCATATAATTTCAAATAAAATCAAATAAATACAATAAGGTTATAAAATAAAAAATAAGAAGAAAACATGAACTTGTGGATAATTTTTATAAAAAGAAAAGTTCATATGCAAATTACAAAAAAAAAAAGAGGAAAAAAGCTTTACCGGAAATACCGTTATATTGATCCGCACCAAAATTTGTAGAATGCTACAATAAATTATAATAAATATTTATTTCAAATTTCGTACATATTGTTTCCAAATTCCGCATTTTATGATTAATAGAAAATAGCGATACCGGATGTACTGTCCGCCAATCCGCGCCAAAATTGGTAGTATACTACAATGAATTAAAGCAATTATATACTCCGAATTTCGTGGCTATTGGTGCAAAATTGAGAATTTTATAGCTAAAATAAAAACAAAAATAGTGGTACCGGAAGTACTGTCCGGCCAATCTGCACCAAAATCAATAGGTACAGTCCTTAGCCTAGTAAAAATATTCGTACCAAATTTCGTGATTATTGGACAAAAATTGCGACCTGTACCGTGGGAACAAGAAAACGGTATATATATATATATAAATTTGAGTTATTGGAGCCAAAATTTACCTGAGGTCATGAAACGAAAAACGTAGCCACCCTCAACCCTAGGGCCTAATACCGCGCCAGTTTAATAAAGTAGATTTCCTAAAGAAAACGTACTTAAAAACTAGAAAGCAAAAAGTGAAAATGGATAGGTAAACTGATTCGAAATTTTTACAAATTAAATTTTAATAAAAAATTCGGAATATCGAATAACAATATGTCAGCCTATTTTATTACAAGCTATTAGAACTTGAATAGAAATTTTTCTTCACTCTCGAATGGACTTTGTTTGCATTAAATTTATTGTGAACTGTGAAGTCACTGATATACTCCAAACAGAAATTTGTAAAACCGCTACTGAGATTTTTTCTCTGATAGGAGGTTTCAACCGACTCTGCAAAAAAAAAAATCATCTCCGACTATTTTTCGTCGGGGTGTAAATTGTTATTAAAATAACGTCAGTTGAAATTCGAACGAGGGAGGGGCAAGGAAACAGTCTTCTTAAAACAATTCGACAAGCGGATAAGTATAAATTTGAAAAAATTCGTTTTCAACAGGCATAAAATGGGCAAAAATGATCAGCAAGGTTTCCCAGAATTTTTCGCTAATGACTATTAAAGCGGGTGAAATGAATCCTGAAATTAAAAAAGAATAAATTGCACATAGACTTTTGCTGAAAACTCGAAAAGGAGGGTTGAGGTGCGAATATTTCAGTCGTAAACGGGCAGACAGCTCACAATTAAGTAGGCACAAATTATAAGAACAAATTATTACCATTATTTTCGACCCAAAACTCAAATTAGTGGAAAAGTTGACGTGGAAACGTTCATTATTTAAATCTCGGTTCAACGAAGAGTACAAAGTTCGAAATTTACAACACAAATTACGCAGAAATTGTAGAAAAAGTTTCGAGCACTAAAGCTGCAGCGTTTCAAGATTCGTTTAGAGGCAACTAAAGAGCGAGTGAACACAAATCTAAGAATTAAAAAGAGCTGAAAGGCATGAATTTAACATAAATGGCAGATAAAAAATGCACCACAATGAGAAATGAACCTGAAAATATTAATTACGCCCTACAAAATCATACACCAACAAAACCAATTAAATTATGACGGAATTTTATGAAAAGGAAAAGATGGAAGACGTTTTAAACGAATAATTTTTCTTATGAAACTGTCAAACGAAATCTTTGGGAGTTTTCTGCTCAAAATATTTAGGCAGGTACCGCACCAAATATAGCTTAATTATAATGTCTCAAAACGCACTAATGTGATAGGTACCATTCTCAAATGAGAATTACATAACAGAAAATTAATAAGTAATTCTACTTAAGATACTTTCACCCTAAATACAGGGATGATGATAACGTCAGTCGTTCTTGGACAACGAAATCATGAAAAAATTTCTGGGCACCTTTTCAGGCTTCAAGGCGAAATTTTTACTGTTGATTTTAGTGATTTCGCACGCACACAAACCATTAAAAAAGGTAGGTACGCAGGTACATAAAAAAGAAAACTAGACAAAAACAACAGGTTTTTCACGTACAGATGAGAAGTTAGTCATCGTAGCGAATATATTGTAGGCATCGATATATACACGTCGGACCTCTATCATCGAGTTTCGAACAGAACCGGCCATAACCTGTGTACAAGGTTCGAGGGCACACATCGAATGCGCATTTACATCTTTCAACGAAAGAAATGTAGAAAGTTGTATTTTTTTATTAGAAGTACCACAGTAAGTGAAGAAGGAAAAAAGGAAAAAAAAAAGACAAATAGGTATATACACTGTTCATTCGACGATATGAATTCTAATTTTTAGAAACTGGGTATCCTCAATTGGTAAACACAGTCTGGTAAAACTTAACCACGCACCGCACAACAAGTACCAGAAGACGGCTGACTTATCTAATTATGATCAGGTTTAAAAGATAGATTTAATAATAATTGTTTAAACGCAAAAACACCAAAGCGAACACGTAAACGATAATTAGAAGTAGGCATGAGAGAACGCGATTGAGAGTTCGTTGTTATTGGACCACTACTAAAAGTTGTTCTCATTTTTTTTCCCGGTTATTAGGGCAGTCGTCGGGCGGATAAAGAAAAACGAAACTATCAAAGTGGAGCTCTTTCTGAAGGAGTTGAAGTCAATAGTTTCGTAAATTTTTATTCAACCTTTTGTCACCCTCTCAAATCACATTCACTTGTTTTAGTAGACTTCATTCAGAACGACTTGACAGATTAGACCACTCTCCAAGATTGGATTCACTGGAGACATGAATGTTGACGTTTCCACCATAAATTGTATCGCCATATATATAAAGACTATTTTTTGATGTGATATAGTTGGAAAAGAACAAACGGTACATTCGGCAATGAACTAAAAAAAATGTGACTATGAGAGACGAGGATACGAACTCAGAGAAGTAGAAAATTTTTCAAGAACATATGAAGTTACGCATACAATGGAGAATGAAAAGTTTTCAGAATAACCACAAAAAAGTATAAATTCATTCGCTGAAATCTGTACAAAACCAGAGCCGGATTTAGACTATAACCGTAAAGGCGATTGCCTACATGCGCAGCTTTTAAGGGGCGGCAAATTTTTACAGTTAAAAGGGAAAAACAATAGGTATGACTAAGGCACCTAGTTTCGCTTAAGTATAGACCATTAATACGCCACCTTGGTGCCCAATTAACGTACAGAATACAATACATTTTCCATTGAAATCAATGTAAACTTGTGAACTATATTTTAATCACCGGTCGTCTGAGCACCGAGATGCCGAATTCACATACTCCAGCGAAACCTATGGATGTTTGCCACTTATAATAAGCTTTTTTTTATTGCAGTCACTGATGCAACGAAATGTGACGTAGTTCCTATACTAACATACAGGAGCGTTGAAATATGGTTTTGTTGTAATCAGTTATCTCTAATCAGGTGCTTTTTTTTCAAGTCACTTCTTACTTTTCCACCCATATTTGTGACATCGTGGTAGTAATGTTAAAGAACCACCAAGAAGATAGAAAGAACATACGCCATTTTCTGTCCAATTTTGGTTGTTTTTTGGATTTACATGTTATTTCAATGGGCAGTGACAAAACACAAAATAATTTCTACCAATTATGGATTATTTTAATTTCATGAAATAAATTATTTGGACACTTAATTGAAAAGAATTTCTCATCGAATACTGAATTTAAATCGATAAATGTGATAAAAAAATGAAATTACCAGAACTTACTTGTACGTTTCCCAGGACAGTTAATGGAGTATGCACGTACTTGTCTAAGAGGCTCTCTAGTTATATGCCTCTTAAGTAGAGGTTTGTCATTTCTGAATTCCCACAGCGTCAGATTTTTTTACTTTTATAATATTAGTTTTTTTCAGAGTTTTAGAAACTGGACTTCGCTGGGAGGAATTTTACTCGTTTTGTAAAAGCTTTTTTTCTGGTTTCTTTAAAATTAATTTTTACCTAACTTATTACAAATTAAAATCAAAAGTCAACATAAAACACTAGTACAAATAGCCATTCAACTAATTTACGACAATACCTCCAAGATTAATCAGAAATTTCCAAAAGAATGATACAGCAATAGGCTATTATGATAACCAATGAAAATTGATTATCATCTAACGAATAAAATAAATTAAATTAAGTATAATGTCTATTAGTACATCATATACTAATATTAATCGTAAGTAATATCATCATTGAAAGAAATTGAGTTACTCAATTTTAATCAATCAATGCTAATCAGGGCGCTTATTCCTGAACTATGAACATGGCGTATCTGTGTATATCAGACTTACATGTGGTAATCTCAGAGATAAATAGCTAAAGAAATATCCAACATTCATTCAAAAAAATGACAAAGATAGAATGTTATAAAACATTTCAAAGTCTGATATTTGTTATTGCACATGTGTCATAGCTTAATTTTGTGTGTGTGTGTATTGGTACAGAGATGTCTGTTTTCACTACGAAATATGCGCAACATTGGCTGCACAGAACATTGAACAAAGTTGACTTTTTATTTTTGATGATGATGATGATGATGGTCAAAGATCTTTGTCACATTTCAGTACCACAGCACATATAGAGAGTTGAACAATTCTTTAGCTACATCTATATGTCTTGGGGTATTCTCTACCAACTTAACAGGCAATGGTGTGCGTATCCAGGCGCATGTATATATGCCAGTTACGACATATATTTTGATATCTTACTAAGTGTAAGAGGAGCTCATCATAGAAGTTTGTTGATGAACACATACTTTATACTATCACTGTTGATGATTTGATGATGATAAGTTGATAACTAATAACAGAAACCAAAGTAGTTACAAAGATTAAATATTTAATAGCACCACTGTCTCTACGCCACTGCTTGAATTGTTTCATGATCGAAGACCGACAAGAAGAAATGCATTTGAATCTTAATTACCTAAACAATCAACGGACACACAATAAACGGGCAAGAGGAATGTAAAATGGTAGAAAAATGATACTATATTACTGATACTAGAATCAAGATTTATGAATTGCCTTTTCTCAATTACCGATTTATAAATCACGGATTGATAAAATGAATCGCATGAATCAGCATTACGAATCATTTGAAAATAAATTATTGTACAATGCGATCTGTATTACGGAACGTTCCTTATTTTTTTTACAGATAAAAAATTCTGTTATTGACCAACCAGCCTCAAGAATTAGACTACCAAAAAAGTTTACTACTACAAAAACGTCATTACTGTTAGTCAACTCAATCAGATTGTTTTTTTATTTCATACTGAAAAGGAAAGCAGAAGAGACTCAGTAAGTATTCGATGAATAACACATCAAAAGTGTCGAACACATGAATTCAAACAGACGAGGCGGAGAAAAATGCTAATAAGATCTCTCAGAGTTAGCAATTACTACAAGTTCTCAGGGCGTCCAATCTGAAATCCAATTATAACATTATAAGCATATGTGACCACCTGAGGTTTTATTACGGACAATATGTTGACTGGCTGACAAACCGATGAATAAGCCTCTTGCGTGGCAGATAATCAAATAAATTATAAAAATTACGAAAAAATCGTCATTTCGTACATATTAGGGACTCTTTTTCTAAGCTGTGAATGAATTCTGACCCTCATACTACATTCGTCGCAACTGTCATTATTTTTTTCCAAAAAAGCGGACGGAATAAATGAACTTTCAAAGTGCCTACCACTTATACGTATTTATAAGAAAAAAAAAAGAAGAAAAGTAATACTAATGTTATTTTTGCTGGCTGGTAACGTGCGCATCAGCACCAAGAAATGAAAAGATCTACAAAGAGAGCGGCATCATGTCCTTTCATTCATTTGTGAGTTTTAGCATGCAGAAGATACGAAATGAAAAAATGTTAAAGAAAAAAAATAGTACCATTTGTCTAATTATACACTTTTTTTTTTCACCCACTCCGAGGAGAAAAAAAAATTTATTTGATCTGGTAACAATTTTTGGATGGTGTGCAATCTTCTCATTGAAAAGAGAGCTCGCCATACAAATTGTCGTTCATCCACGTACAGTTTTAACACGCTTAAATGCCTAGATATTTGTCATAGGTCACGATGATGTACATTTTTTTCAATTTGACGAATTAATATAATCAGTTTTGGAAAGTCAACCGAACAAGCACACGAATATATTTTGTAATTTAACGAAATTTTACGCAAATAAGGAGATGCAGCAGGGCTTATGGCAATTTCCTCAACAAGAAAATCATTAAACCCAAAATTTTTGTTCACATTATCATATTATTTTCGGAATGTTAAATCATTCGATGAAAAAGACAAAAAGATCTGCTTTAAGAACGTCACTGAAAAGTCACTTAAAGAGATTACTGATGATGGGTAAAATAATGCTTTCCTGAGTCACGGAAAGTGTTCAAGAATCGAAGTATTTATTTACTTTCCAAGAAAACCTTAATAGATGGTCTTCATGCCGAGTTTTACCAACAATGTTAAACTTTTATGAGGCATATTACCAAACAATGGATAGAGTGATAATCGAGTAAAATAAAATTTGAACTCACGATAGACTATCCAATATTTCCACCAATTTGGTTGGGCTTAATCGACTTTAGATTCTCATTCTGTCTAGGTGCATTGCCTGCCATTCGAAATGTTGTCGACGAAGAATAACCTACTCCAATCTCCATCACAGGCATTCTAACGCACTGCAATTGCACAGCAGTATTATGACTTCAGTCCAGCGTAGACCAGTTCAATGGCTCTAACACAAGTCAACCCATCACAAAGACGTGACATATTCGTTGCCAACCAAGACAACAAAATAACAAATAAAAAGGTAGGTACTTCCAAAAATAAAGCATGATTTTAAATTTGAATAATTATTATTAAGCACTGAAAAAAGTAATTTTTTGCTAACTCAAAACAAATACACATACAGCGTACAAATGCTTCTTGGTGATAAACAAAAATTATAATTTGAAAAAAAACTCTAGCGTAGCAAGCCGAGTGGGAAAATGTAGATTTTTTCAATAACTGGAATAATCTACTCTGCTTAGCAATAGTTGAATATATTTTCAAATCATTTCTAAGTATGAAACGTTAAGCCGATTGAAACCAAATTTTTTAGAAGGATAGAATGTAATATATTCAATATCTGTACCAAAATTTGTGATTATCGCTTGAGAATTACGCATTTTAGAACCATTTAGGCTTCAAAAATACAACAGAATATGATGTACCCGACTCACTGTCCAACCGATTTGGATAAAAAACAATAGGCTTCCTCTTTCTCCGTGACTAGATAAATGTACCAAATTTCATGCCTACCGGATAAGAGTTACGACCTGTACTGCGTGAAACAGAAACAAATATATTCATATTTGAATTTCAGCGAACAGTGTCAAAAGTTTCCCAGGATCATGAAACGAAAAACGAACCATCACAGACCCTAGATCTTAATACCAAATCAATTTCAATATGTAGATTTTCTTCGAAAACATACATAAAAAATTTTCAATTTGATTTAGTGACTTAATCCACAGATGTCAATTATCTTTTGCGCGCTCAATATTGGCAGATAAATATAGAAATTTCAACGTACACCAGACTCAGTGACCAGCAATGAAAGAAAAATATGTTACTTAACAAAAGTTTCCCCACGAGAAACGAGAAAAACAGAGAACACGTTAACTACAGGTACCTTACGTATATTTTATCGATGATGTGTTTACCATGTTTTTATGTAAATTTAAAAAAAAAAAACAATAAATTGTAAAAAATATTTTTATGAAAAGTAAATTAATGCTATTGACTGGTTCATATTTTCGAATCAAAACAAGAAATGATATTTATAATGAACTAACTAGTCGACAACTCTGTCCCCGCCAGGCTGTGAAAAAATGATGACTAATTGTGAATCATAATTGGAGAGATTGAGAGTCCATGTTTATCAAAACATTAGCACCAGTCAGTAAAATTTCTAATAAATCTTATCATTGAGAATGTATTTGGTTAGAAAAAAAAAAAAATTCCTGACGGTCACCCATCCTACTAACAGCCAAAAAAATACTGCTTCAGGAAGTGTTTTTGACTCATATTTACTGCCCTTTTTAAAATTTCAGAAATTTGAAAAAACGTATCTAAATGTGATACTAGTGCACTCTCATACCAATTTTGAGCCTTCTAGCACAATGGGAAGAATGAAAAATAAATGTGCACAGAAATCCAGACTTTTTTGAATTTTATATAGTAGATAACAGAATACCCTTATGACTTGCTAGGATTATGCTGACAAGCATTTAATGAGTCATAAGAAGAAAAAAAAAGGGGCAGTGTGGTATAATTAATGGAAAATATTATTTCGGAATATCTTTGGATGAGTATCTCTAAATAAAGAATATTAGGAACCTTTCTTACATTTAAAATATTATGCCGAATGGTGCCAAAAATTTCACGTTCAAGGAGATTTTTCATGCCTTTTTGAAGAAGTCTTGATTTTTATTTCGATTTTGTTGGAAAACGCGATTTTTAGTTACATTTTTATCTTGATGTACCTTTTCACAACGAATGAAGAACTTATATTTTTAAATTAAATTTTGTAATTCACTTTACAACAGAAAATACAAATTCGGACAACGCAATTTTCTTTTTCAAAAATGTTCGTTTAGATGCTTTTCCAGATGTTTAAAACATGAAAGTAAAAAGAACGACTGTGAGCAATTCATTTTTGGTTATTTTTAGTTAAATAAAAAATCTCTAATTGGCGATCAGAGGATTTCTCAGTGAGAAAATCTTCACCATTGGTTCATTAATTTTTTTTCAACTCTACTTCTCTTATTGGCTAACAGCGTCAGAGCAACAGTTCAACATTTGGTGTGGAGATAAGAGAAACGTTCCAAGACAAAAATATCTGCCACTTGTTGCTTCTGAAAATCAAATAGGTAAATAAATATAAATTATATTTTAAAACAGTAAATTTCAAGTTAAATTTATCGCAAATTCAATTTGATCTGAAAGGACTCTACATGAATTCAACTGCGGGTACCGTGTACTAGACCGACGACTCATAACTCATTATCAAACATTTGTCATTATTCAGAATCACGAGACAATACCTCATTCCAGAAGTAAGTGGTAAAGCTTCTACCCCTTTACAAAAGAGAGAGAAGGCACAATACTGACGACAAACTGGAAAAAATATCATTAATGAATTAATTTTTTCTCCCTAAGGAACAAACTCTCTGCAAAATCGACGACATTTTAAAATCATTTTTGTTCTAATTTTTTTAATGCTTGAGTGTGTAAGGGATGTCGCCAACAAAGGGGTAAAACTAAAAAAAAAAAAAAAAAAAAAAAAAGCGCGAAGACCTGATAATTTATTTATTTGCCCTTTCTCATAGTGTTTTTATAGGTGGATAACAAACAAATTTTATTTTTTGCAAATGATTATTAAGACAAACATAGAATACGAACGGTAAAAATGGGTACACGAAAATTTTTGCACCAGACGGTTTAAAAATTTTCATCAACTTGTTTACAAGACAATAAATTCACCAGTGACAGATATGGAGCCAGCAGCCAACACTTAGCGAGATGGTATTCGATTACAAGTACGTGTTAACCGTGCCAAATAGGCGAAATGAAATAATACCGAGAGCCGAGCCGATGTGTGTATGTATGTTGTTCAAATTTATACGATGGTCGAGGTTATACAACATTACAACGGGCAAAATTTAATACTATTATGAGACAATGGCAGCGAATTCCCTAGATGGTAAGTCCGACGCAACATAATTTCTTTAAAAATACGTTTTCGAGAGACGAACTCGTTTTAAAAGCTTTTCGGCTCGATACTCACCGAAAATACTGCGCCGGCACCTAATTAATGAAAACTAGAAAAAAAAGCCCACCCATGTATAATTCTAGTAATGAAGCTTTAAAACGCAGTCCCTCCCAGCAACATATACGTAAATTCGACAAAAATCAAAAAATCCATTCTTGAAAGACGAAATTTGAAATAATCTATATATACAGATTCTCGTAACAAACGCAGGTAGCTCCCACCTTTCCACCGCCCATGAGCGGCGTCTGTTTTCAAAAAATTATAATTTATCGACATGCAAATATAGCTTTAAAAAAAAAAGTGGTACCAAGCTCATTTATTAATGATGATGTCTACCAGAAGCAATTTCGGTAGCAGAAGAAAATAGGTTTTCAGGAAAAATTCAGAAAAAAATAGTGATGTGCCGGTAGTTCACTAATTAGTTCATTTGAACTAAACAATTCAATGACCTAAATGACCGAGACCGAAACTCTCAGAGAACTAGTTTGTGATCAATCTGAATTTTTAAAATGATAAGATGAGATGCAGGAAACGATTCAACAATCTGCTACTGCTGGAAGTGATCAAGTTCCAATACAAATTATCTATGTTCACTGTTCACAGTTTTTCATTCATTAAAATTCTTATCATTTAGGTCATGATGAACTAGTTCATTGAACTAGATATTTTTTTGACCAAAACAAAATGAACTAAACTTTAAAAAAGACCTAAAATTCCCACTAACAAAAAAGCATAATATTCAATTTATGAAGTAGGTAGCAAGGTACAAGGAAAAGAAAATCATAGGTGAAAAATGGTAATTGGAAGAATGTGGTTTCAGATGAGTTAAGCAAAATATTGAAGCAAAACTTTTTTTTTATCGGTATTTTGAATAATTGGAGGGTTATATAGATATTTATTATTCATTTCTTCGTATATTTTTTGATTCCATCACCCTAAAACTAGAGACGTGATCTAAAAAATTTACAGTTTTGATTATTGATGTTCTTCAGCGTTAAAAAAGTCAATATTTAGATCACATATTCTCCGTGTGAAGACACAATGAGTTTTAAGAAAATTCTAGCACAGAGAGCATTACTAGAAAATGTTAGTTTTCTTCAACAAAAGAAAACTAAATTAATAATAAATAAATAAATAAATAAATAAATAAATAAATACAAAAAAATCTCAATTGCACACCAATACTTCGCAAGAAAATCCAGTTTTCCAATTTACATCGACAATTCAACAAACAATCCTGAATTCCAAGTGCGTGAAAAAATTTCCAAAAAGCAATTGATAATTATTGTAACGGCCAAAAGAGGTGGTAATGTACCTAATTAGAACCACTTTCAGTGTTACACCATACACGAGATATTTAACACTGGACAAGCATTAATACCTCTATAATAATATAAATATTCAATTTATCATACACAACTATCGTGGACTGTAACGTATTTGAGAGACTCAATAATATTTAAAACACAAGGGTGAATTAACACTTTTAATAAAATAATAAATTGTACGACAACAGTACATCAATTAATACGTTAATTATTTTACAATAGATTTAACATATGGGGTTACAACCCTTTGGACAAGACTGTCTATAAACTAGTAGCTCTGTAAGAGAGGCTCTAGGTACTAAGAAGGAACTGTGTCTTATTCCTTCGAATTGAGGGTTTATATACTTGTTTGGGGTATGTAAGTGTACGTGTTGGATAGGCTAAGTGAGGTAGGGTATTGTTATTATAGGGTTATGCTGACTCGGGATATACTCGAGGGGCAGTCACAATTAGGTCATGGATATACAGACATTATATCTATATTCATAAAATCAAATACGGGTAATTTAGTGGTTCTTTACAAAAAGCTATAGGATGTTTTCATTATTGATGAATACCTACATTTTTGGTATTTGAAAACATGTAGACAAATGTACGTTATATTTAAAAATAGACGAAAATATGCGTTACAGTTATCAATATCTAACAAACATATTGATCTATCAAAATTTCATCGTTGCAGTCTTAAATAAAATAAAATAAAATAACTCCTTGCACCGTTAGTAAATACAGAAAAGATACTTCAAGTAACACCAGCGACTTGTTTTTCTCAGGCAATTTTTTTGTTTTACATTTTTCTTAGAAACTACTGTACCAATAGACGCGAAACGCATATCAAACTTGGTACTACATAAGAACTAAATTAAAAAAAAATTTCAGCTCCATCTGTTCCGTTATTTTCTTAAAATACTGGAAACATCATTTCTGCGGCAATTTTTATTTTCTCACAAATTATTGAAATAATAAGCACCAATCCTCTATCAGACTTTCACATACATAAGAAGATGAAACGTGAAAATATTAGCTTGATTCCTTAAGTAGCTTCTTCGAAACTGTGAACACAAAATTTTTTCCGACAATTTCTTTTTCAATTTTCTCAGAAACTACTGAAACAATAGGTACCAAATCTCTATCAGACTTGCACATACATAAGAAAGATGAAATGTGAAAATTTCAGCCAGATCCTTTTTGTAACTTCCTCAAAACTGCGAACACAACATTTTTTCAAATAGTTTTTCTACTGAACCAATAAACACTAAACTTCTTTCAGACCTACTCCTATATGAAGACTATCTCTCGTGAAAATTTGAGCCCTATCTGTTAAGTAGTTTTCTCAAAACCATGAACACAAAATTTGGGATATACATATATACTTAAAAAAAAAGGTCGAAATGGGAAAATGGTACCAATCTATTTCTTTAAAAGCCCCTCTCTTCGAAACTACAATGAATTTTAGAAATTTCAACATAAATCTTTTTCACAAGTCCCACCATTGCATTGAATGCAACAGTTGAAAAGAATGACCAAACCAAAGCAAGCTCTCCCTCTTTCAAAAAGATTTTTTTCTTTCTTTTTTTGAGAAATCTATTTATTTTTTTTACTGGCTCTGGCTACATAGCCATTTTACGTAGCGTCTTGAGTATATATTGCAATCAGTCTCTTGTATCTGACACGTCAAATGATATTCAAGAGGAGGATAACAAAAAAAAAAAATATTTGAAATATCTCTACGTACATTCGGTCTTCTTGGGGAAATTGCAAGCCCTCTTTAGTTTATGGAGACGTATGAGCAGATTTTTATAATTCCTATTTGCCTTATACTGATTACAGGATTGATTTGGTGTCTGTGTGGGGAAGGAATAGTCGGAATCTGGCGACCAGTCATTTACCAGCATCAATTTTTTCAATCACGTACTTATTGGAGCACCAATAGAACCGAACAAAACATACCGCCATTTTGGGTCGGGAATGTGGCGAAGGCTGATCTTAAGCTTGCAACTTTTCGATTGCACAGCCGAGCATTTAACTACTGTGCCATGCAGACAACTTTCAAAAAAATTATTCAATAGATATTTTTTCAAAATATTCTACAACACTTTCAGCAATTGGAACCAGTTCCAAATTATCCTGAAAATAACCATTAAGTTCACAGAATTGAATAAGTTTAGGTTAGAAACAAATTTTCTAAAAAATACGCTTTTAAAATTTATAATAAAAAAAAAAAATTTCCACCCTAATCAAAACTTGAATAGGCAATTTTACACGTAGTAAGAAATGACGTTATAACTACCCCACGGAGATGATTGTAATAAATGAAACTTATGTTGCCAAATAAAGCATCGTGATAAGTGATAAGCTGATAACAAAACAACCCGATTTCAGCGCAAATAGATGTTAGTACAAGAACTACGTCACAATTTGTTGCTTAGTAACTGCAATATAAAAGCGTATAACAAAATATAAAGGGGATAATTTCAATGAAGTTTAGAAATTAATTTGAGAAAATAATTGGGTAGGTTTTAGGCTAGGTAGTTTGCATGTTTAATCTCGAATCAATAAATAATTACTGATTTCACAATTATATTATCGAAATAGAATAATTAAAGTAGGCCATTATTGTTTTCTGTTTTTTTTTTTGTTTTTCTTCCAACTATATTGTAAACATATTTTTTCCCGATATTCGAAAATCACTGATGAGGTAATCGTCGTTAAATAAAATATTAAGGCATTATTTTGAATTTAGAATAACAAGAAAGTCTTATCCATCTTTGTTTAGAAAATTTTCACAATTTTTACCCAGTTTACTTGCAAATGAGATATTATTAATTTATTCTTTAGCCTCCACGACTCTTTTGACAGCCACCAAACAATACTGTCTCCATTCTCGAGACCGAATAATGGAGAGAAAAAAAGAAAGAAAAAAAAATGATTGGACCATGACCTTGGCAAGCTAGTCGCCAACTTCGTGATAAATTAAATGGCCATTAAATAGCCGCGGGTCAGTTGTTGGCCATTGCGGTGAATATACTAAACGCAATGTAGTCTGGATGAGTGAAAAATCGTCTAACGTTCGAAAGACCGGCGGAAAAAAATGGTGGACTCAGTCGGAAATTCGGCAACGGTGGACAAGACGTTGGCCTTTCTCAAATCGTTAAAATTTTCAAGTTCTTTCGAAAGCCAGCATCTACACATCTGCGTTCGGGTGCGGTCATTTCATATGGTCAGCAGTCAGAAGCATTAAATTTTGGCTTCGATCTAAAATCTACGAATCTACAACGAGGAGAAAGTTTTATATTTTTAGGGTCATCACATCTCATACTCGACCAAACTGTTAAAAAAAGTTATGGAGTAGATGATTTTTCTCTTCAATGTTTCATTAAATTTCTAACCTGGCTTTAGTTTTACCAACCGCACCACTACGCAATCACAGACAAGATGAGGATGGCCATCGAAATCCGAGAATGAGACAAAATTTTCACTTCAATATGGCTGAATCAAGTCTTAACCAATCCAAATAATAAATACTCCGATCAACCAGGAGCAAAAGTAACTGATCCAGCAACAAGTATTAGGGAGCCAGGACAATTGGGTCAATTAAATGGCATTTATTTCGTAATGCTAGAAGGAGAAAAGTATCTCTCAACAATTTTCACCAGAACACCTCTCGACCACGATTTTTCAATGAAGTACATTAAATGATTTTCTTTGGCTCCCACGGACTGATCAAACTAAAAACGCACCTTACAGAAATTATATGCATTCTGAAGAAGATGTCGCCGACTTAGATTGATGTTTAGAGAATAGAGATTAAATTATACGAGGCCACTCGACAGAGGCATAGATATTTCTTAGAACAGTCGGGTTATAGGGAGAGTTTCGACCACAAATCGAAGGTATTAACGATTTTCTCACATCGTGAACCAAATTGGCAGCGAAAATCGTTTCTACTCTATGTCCTCAGATAAAATAAAGGTTTTTCGATAGAATTTTCAACAAACTCAACTCGGACCCGATAGGCTACAGCATCGTAAGGCTGAGCATGGCGGATCGAGATGAGAATTAATTACAGACTGCGGTGGAAAGAAGTGAAAGAAACACACATGAAACGTAGACATGCGCCCTCCCGCTGCGACCTAATTAATTAAAAGAAAAAAAATACTTAGGAATACAAAGTATTTTCTTTATTCCATTCTCATTGCTTCTCTAGCTATTTCTCTAGCTTTCTTTGCCCGTCCGTCGATCATACATTCGAAAGAAAAAACGCGAACTTGCCATTCGAGAAATATTTTTAAAAAACTCGTAAGACCACGATGGAATAATGAAAAAAAATCACACCTGAGAATACCCCTCTGTCTATCTCGCCACCAATTCCATTCCAAACACATTCGGCGATGACAAATGGCGTTAAAACACTATTTTGGTTGCCAAACGTCGTTGTCGACGTCGCTGCTCGAAGCATTGTACTGGACGTATACGGTTAGTTTCAGTTCCAACTTCCAATGGCCCGACTACCTACTAGGAATGAATATAATATTGGTTTATCCCAGACTACAAGATAGAACGGGGGTAAGAGGAAATGAGGGAAAGAGAGAGAGGCAGAGGCTGAGGCAGAAAGAGAAAACGCAACGAAAAGAACATCTCCTCGCGTGTACACAGAACGGGATATGATGTCATAGTAAGAAAAAAATTTGAAGCGGTGCGGGAGGTGTCTGTGGAAAGTTGCCAACGTATGTCATACCATAAAATTTTTTCTTTGTAGCAATGAAACGACAACCATTGGCTTTAGAAAAATTATCGTGGATGTGTGTATGAAAAAGTCGATTAACATCAAGTGGGCTTCACACGGAAACTTGCACATAGAAGACAAGGTTCCCTGACAATGTGTACAGAATGTTATTCAAGAGCAGGGACATCTCTGAATGAATCACCGATAATTTTTCAGAGGAAGGAAGAAGGAATGCTTAAGCCACCAAAAAAGAAAAAACTTATTTTTCAATCAATCAACATGTACTATTTTTCATGGGTTACAATCAAGGGCGTAGATAGGTCCGTCGTAAGGGGGTCCATACATTCTCAGTGGTCTCTTCTGACATTCCTCGCAACAAAAAATTACCAAAATCGGAAAAACAACACAATTTTTGGAGTTTGATCCTTATTTTTCTTTGCAAATAGGGTCCAGACCCCACGGCCTTCTTATACATGCTCTAGGATAGGATAATACAGATGGCTGAAAAATTGTATTTTGTTTTCTTTAGTTGACGCAAATTAATCTCATAAGTCCTCCAAAAGGCACACCTCTGCAGAGAAACGAAGGATTTTTGATCATTTATATCCTACTATAATCATCTACAGCTAACTGGTGGGATGAGAAATACAAACTATGTAGGATTTGCGGGTCACAAGCAAACCCCAGAACCATAACTGAAGCAAAGCGGGTTACTTAAAACGACTACAACCTGTCCAAAAACAAGAGTGTACATCGCCACATCACATTATGTTAGAGGTGAAAATTTTCGCCTCAATAAATGTTCGAGGATGTATCACATAAGAAAATAGTAGAAAAATTGCCTAACCAACTCTTTTTGAATTACAGGGGACGTATGAGTGGCTCAGTCAAAAAATGAACTGAAAATTTTAACCCAGCGCCTCAAAAAAAAAGCGACTTAAAAAAAAATATATATCCTAACCCCTTGTCCATCAAAATTCGAAATCCGAACTGAAAAAATCTAAATTTCCGTATAATAAACACTTGTGCGACGACCAGTGGAATCTCCCAAGAGAAACAAAATTTTTTTTTAATAAATCGAATTCAAAAAATCGAGCTTCGTCACGATACCGGACTCAGTTTGAAATTGTTATACATAAAAATGTTTATCAATTCTGGTTAGACTATCCAAGAGCAATGGCGTCATCACAAGATTGTTCTATGAATGGATACTTAAAGAAGCTTCGCTTCAAAAATGGAGGTCCTTACCAACAATATACTGGAACAGAGTTGAAACCAGTGATCGTAGACTACATACAAATTTCGTCAGTATTTAAAATTCAAATTCTACTTATTTTCTACAAAACCATAATTTCTACAGACTAGGTACTATATAGCATTAGAAGAACAAAAGAATATGATGCCGGAAACTATTTCGACGTACCTATTCATGAAAGAGCCAATTTTGGACATAGCACGCCTTAAATTATACGAAAATGAATAATAATATGTTAAAAATGAATTTTTTTAAATGTGCTTTTATAAGTGTAAAATGTGTGAAGTGAAACGTAACGAACTTTATTGCATTTACACAGAAACATGCAACCTAACCCGCCATTGCCATCCTAGCACTTTGGCAATGTTCTAGCAGCAAACTTGGTAACTATTCATGGGTCTATCCCTATACGAATCAAAAACTAAGTCCTAATTCTATTCCCAAACGGAGTTAAATAAAAGCGTATAATAATAAAGTTTTCAAAAAACCATAGATACCAGAAAACTGAAAACCGAGAAAAATTCATCGCATCAGCAAGAAATAAACAAGCGATTTTTAGAATCTCTCTCGTATATCAATGCACAAAAAGTTTCTTTCTATAAGATGATGAATTAACTCCTAAATAATATTATACTTTCAACCCCACCGCATCCCACTCTGCTCCCAAATTTTTCATCAATGTTAATTTTATCAAAGAAATAGCTTCACGAAAAATATTCAGCATCCCATCCATGAAGAAAAAAAAAATTACTAAGTAACTTGTAAAATTTCATGATAATCACACGCAACACCACGAAAATGTGGAATAAAATCACATATTTTCATCAGTCTGTGACTTACCTATGAATGTTGCAGCAATATTGGAGAAGGGACCAGTGGATAGCCTATTCCAAATTTTTTATTTGGATCTATTATAGAAGTATTAGGATTCTTTAATAATAAATAAAATTGTTGATGAGATTTTTAAAAGTTCTTTCCAGTGCCTACAACCTCGACTTAATTATGATGTAAAGTAAAAAATTAAATAAGTTACTGAGATGAATTTAGAGACGAATTCTCAAAGAAAACATCTTAGATCATTGAAATTGTATACTTTTGAGAGTAAGCCTAAAAATGTATAAAAACTTTGAGCTCATAAGATAATTATTTTCAGTTCAGTATTGTAAATGATAGACCATGAACTAGTAGCTCAAAAAGTAATGAAGGAGAGCGTGAATGCAAGGTAGATGGGTAATAAACCAACAACAGTAGGTACCAATCGGCCAAAAATTAAATTAATACGTTTTTGACGCAAAATTCTAAACCTTTTAACGCAAAGTTATTTCAGTCGATTTTAGTTTTTAAATTTGTAAAAAGTTTATAAAAGTAGTATATCGGTAGGTTGGTATCTAAGTTACGTGTAGCGATATTTTCAGAAAACATTTTTCTCAGTACGGTAAACTAAACGATCACACACTTTCTCTAGAACACTCTTGAAATTACACCTGCATCCAATTTCTCAATAAAAATTCGTTAAAAAACACCCAACACGACCAGACTGGTTCAAGTTTAGCAAGGATTCACAACGGAATTGAAAATATTTCATGATCGGAAAGTTACAATTAAATTTAATATTTATTACTTAATATTTATTTCACGTTTGCAGTTCCACTCTTCGTTATCGTCGTAGAAAGTTGTTCATCCCACGTTACAGACTAGAACTAAAAACCTCTCACACAATCTAACCTTTCCAGTTAACGTCACGCGTATCATTATTTTATCAGTCATCACAGTAATTATGTTTTCCAAGAAGCTAACTAAATTAGTGATTCACAAATTATGATCTATTTCGTTAATGGCCGAACTACGAAGATAGAAAAATGTAGTCTATGCTCGCCTGTTTGGAATATCTAGTAAACTTATATACAGTTACATTCACATATCACTGACATCATACTTCGAAAACCTTCTGCCGCCACACTTTTCACGACAATGACGCCCCCAACTACTACACAATAAGGATGTATTCAAATTAATTTACTTTTTTATTAATTCTTTTGAGAATTCTCAGGGCTACAATAGGTATAGGTACCTATATTACTGTATTACTGAACACTGAGCAACGCTGCAGAAAAAGAAATTAATTATTAAAACAATATTCGGTTTGGTATAACACTGAGAACACTCTCAAATGCATATGGCTACATTAAAAAAAGGAAATCCCACAACCGAAAGAAAAAAAAACTACTATATGAAGAACAATATTATTCATACAACGTAAATGTAAAAGTACCTACTGTTTGTGCAATTCGCACTATATTAACATCTGTCAGAATCGAGCATTCGAAAAATTCGTAAGCTTTCAAGCACGACCTAAGAAAGGGTTGGCTATTGAGTAAAAAAATAAAAAAAACACCCGAACAAAACGATCGTCGATTTAACAGTCCATCAAGGCCTCAGAAAATTTTTTGGACTTGTTTCTTTATTCCATGGGGATCCATGCGATCCGTCGTATCAACCAATCAACAATATTGAAGAATAATCTTGCAATGGGCTCGTCCATCCACTGACGTAAATTCTAAATTTATACGTTTCACATAGGCTACGATCAACGATGACTACTTAACTACATACAATGTACCTTCTGTAGCCTACATATAAAGTGCGTTTTCACTTCCAGTTTCCATGACCAATTCGGGAAAGACGTCAACCGGCACAGAGGCAGATACTTCGATGTCAATTTACATACACACGTATCATCTGCAATGAATACGAAATTTTTTATTCCATTTTTTTTCTCTTCCTCCCAACTTGTCCGAGTTCATAATTTATCAACCATAGTAAGTATTCGAGAACGGAATAATAAGCGAATAAATGAATAGGTACATGAAAGGAAGGAAAAAATCGAAAGAAAATGTAGGTTGTATTTTATTAAACCACTACTTGGAAGATCGATAATACAACACATGGCTGCAGCTTTCAATGGTAATGTTTTTAGCAGAGGCGACTAAAACTGCGAGAAAGTTAATGAAATATCCCATCTACGAAGAGAAGCTTGTTATATTGTTTGATTTGAAGAAGAAGAAAAAAGAGAAAAAAAAATCAAGAAGAGAAAGAGGGAGTGAGAGGAAAAACAAGGTTAAGCCAAACCAGATGGCTGGCAACTGGTTTCTGACAAAGAGGGAGAAGAAAAGTCGAGCGAATTGGCAGGTGGTTTATTCGAATCTATGAGAGCGGCCATGAATAACGCCGACAAATTGATTACCTTGCGATCCCATTGCATTCTGTACTCCAGATGTAATACTAAAGTAATGCTTTTTATGTAGGTTTCCAAAGAAATTCTACACATTAAAACTGATCTGTTATTAAGACCAAGGGTCAGTGGGAAGGTTTGTCTTTCGTTTCATGATCCTAAAAAACTTTGAGCACAATTGACTGAAATTCATACAATTATATAAGTCGCAATTTTTATCCGATAGTCATGAAATTTGGTACAAGGATGAAGCCTGTTTTTAGTCCAGATCGATCAGATGATAAGTCCGATACATCTCATCATATTGTATTTTTAGTGTTTAAATAGTTTTAAAATGCGTAATTTTCAAGCAATAGTCGCGAAATTTGGTATAGATATTGAACATAATACATTCAAACATTTTGCAACATTTAGTTTCAATCTGCTTAACGGTACGTGCGTAAAGATGAATTTAAAAAACCTCAAATTATAGCTAAAGAGAAAAGATAAATTCTACATCAACCAAATAAGCTGTCCCGAAACCCCTTTATACGCTGTAATTTTATTTTATTTAGAAATCATTTAATAACTTGTGCACGTATTTTATAGCCTCGCAATACAATTCCTAATGAATTTCCTTGACTCTTTATTGAACGTGATTTTTACTCACAATTTTGCCAAATAATTTTTAACTTT
This sequence comes from Ericerus pela, assembly GCA_011428145.1. Classification (NCBI taxonomy): domain Eukaryota; kingdom Metazoa; phylum Arthropoda; class Insecta; order Hemiptera; family Coccidae; genus Ericerus; species Ericerus pela. Next base: position 324,361 of record WOFM01000172.1, on the reverse strand, counting down.
TTATTTTTTTTATTGTATTTATTATTTCTTTATTTCTTTATTTCTTTATTTAATTTTTTTTTTTTGATTAAGAAAAGCTACATTTTCTGGTGTGGCTTGCTGCGCTAGAGTTTTTTGTTTTTTTTTCCTAGAAGAATTGACGAATTATTCGAAGGCGTTAAAAAAACGTATGCGTATTTAAACATCATATGGTTTCAAGTATCTGCTCAACTGCTCGTTGAGAGACGAAAAAAATACTCGATTTTAAAATAGCACGAATTCCGAGGTTATGTCAAAATAGAAGAGGCTGGTGCTGTAGCTGAAGCCCAGCAGTAGCCTATACTCATGAAGCTGACGAAATTCCTTCTCAGATACAAAAGTATCCAGCAGGTGCGTAAAAGATATCATCATACGATTCATGTGAACAAGAATCAAGTAAAGAACCATGAAAGCAGCTATTTGAATTAAACACTTCAAAACATGACCGACTGATGGGGAATAGGATTTATATGTACTAAAAAAAATGAAAAACATAAGCAAAATACCTATACACTTACGATGCATCAATAAATCTAAATCAGTTATATTATACTTCACATATTTGCAGCGCATAGCTGCTAATGCGATCAATTGCTGGTAGGCTGCAGGCACCCTCACGAACCTGTAGGCCTAAATTTTCAAGATTAGGTATATCCAGTGAAAATGAACTTAGACTTATACCTACTACAATTCAAAACTCACAAACTGATACAACAAAATGTACTGCAGTAAAGGTACCCAGATTAACCTAAAAATTATGATAATTTCATTCAACAATCATTCGACTAAAACAACCATAAAATTATGCTTCGTTCATTCATTCAATTATTATTTTATTAATTGAACGGCGATTTTACATCCAATTATGATATCACACTTTTCGAAATAACATCACTTTTAACGATAGGTACCTAAATGAAACATCGCAAAATTCTGTTGAAACACGCCAAAATAATTTTTAAAGTATTCTAGAATTAAGTTTTTTTCGTACATAATGACAGGAATCATCGAAAATTTTCTCCTAAACTTTTTTCATTATTTTATGCTTCAAAATACACAATTATTTAAAATCTCCGAAATTGCAAAATATTCATAAAGAATCCCACCGAAAATGTCACCAATAGTGTCAATTATTTTATAAAAAAAAAAATCGAATAACAGAACAGGAAATCTGAAAAAAGCAAAATTAGCCACTGCGACAAAATGTTCGAAAATAACTTAAATTTAAAAATATTAAACTAGGCCTGCAACAAATGGTTCACAATATTCTCAGACTGGCGTGAAGCAAAAAAGTGACACTGACAATGAAAATTTCCAATAGGGCTAATGCAGAAAAATATTTAGTCTTCGCCGCGCATCAACCGCGGAGAGTGTATTTTCAAAAACTGTCAAATTTTGTATTGGCTGCCACTCGAAAACCAGTTCACTGATTTCTCTCATATTCAGTAGTAAATTATTCCTCGATCTAACTACTATAAAAATTTCAGGTTAAAATCTTTCAATTTACTGGAGTTATCGATATGACAAAATGATGAGTTTGCATAACTTCGAGAACCCCTCTCTTCAAAACCATTAGAAACTGGATGAATTTGAAAATTTTCAACAGGAATGTTAATTTCAATTTCATGAGTCAAAAAGCCGAGGCTCTATACAAACCCAAAAATTGCCAAACTAAATGAAAAGCGGAAATATATTTCTTAATATAAAGACGGTGAAAGATCGAAATGGTGCACTTTGCTATCAGTGAATGTCAACATAAATCAATTTTCGTTGTGAAACTATGAAAAAATATCACTTTTCGAACATTCACTGATGAAAGTTGAGATACATCAAGTGTTAAAAGTGAATATCGATAATTACTTTTTTCCTAGTCAAATCTAGCATTTATAAGAGGTTTTGCCCCAAGCTCAGCTTTACCACTGCCCCTCCCAATCTTATGAAGAAGGCTTCGCCTCACCCAAGGCCCCCTCTACCAGACAAAGGCTACATATTTACTAAAAAAAAAAAAATACACTTCACCTTACGACACTTTAGCCCAAACTAAGAATAATTTGGAAGAAAAAGAATAAAAATAGCTTCGGATGGACAACAAAAGAATATTTAAGCTAAAATATAACACCCACTTCATACTGTTACTTCTCTAAATTTATTAAAAAAATAAGTTATTAGGAAACACTATATTTGACTGGTAGAAAACATGATTATCAGCAATCACCAATACCACTTGGTGTATATCAACGATCAACGGTAAATGTTTAAACTGTATATTTCGATCTTTCAACGTAACTCAGGTAAAGAAGAATTTAGGTGTTCTATATACTTGTGATCAACGACTCAGGATTTGTGCTTTTCCACAGGTCTCAGCTCCAGGTCTGGTAACTGCACTGAATGGAATGAATGGAATAGTTAAATACGCTAATACACCATTTTATACAAATCAGAGCTCAACTATATAAATACTAATCCATTCATGTATTAAATTATATGTAAATTTGAAATGTTAGTCGAGGAGTATGAACAATTGAGACGAAAATTTTTTTTTTTGTTTATTTGTGAATTATTTACTTCTAAAATATGACTAATTAGCGGGATATTTTTAAATGCCCGGTCATCTTAATCAATTTAAACATGACCGTCAAACTGGAGAAACAATACATAAAAATTATCTGCGTATATCATGAAAGTGTTTAGAGGAATTCATCAAATTTTAGGGAGAAATGAAAACATAAATGAATAAAAATAAAAATATATCCAAGTATAAGTTACTGAATAACACTGAAATTGAAAAGCCTCGAAGAAAAAAAGAGAATGTGAACATCGAAAATTGAAAAAATATTGAAATGATTTTTGATAATAAACAAGAAAAAGAATTTTTCATCCATTTTCTGAATATATCAGAGAAAATTTCGAGGATAAAATGAACCAAAAGACAAAATATGTTCGTTTTAAACTTTCACCATAACAAAGCTCTCAATATACGAGCATAATATGACATTATCAACTTATTGTTTCTTTTTTGGCTAAATTTTAAGCTAATAAATGATCTGGCTTGAAACAAATTTTGAGAATTCGTGGGAGTGACAGGTAGGTAAACACTGATATTATCGCTTTCCAAATTTTTTAAAAAATTACTGATAATGAGTAAATTTAAAAAAAAAAGTTACTTTTTTAAAATAAAGCGAAGGACAAAGGACTCATGAAACGAAAGCACGATTTAGCCTACAATAATTCAAATTTCAATTCTCAGCGACTTTTTGGTACATTATTATAGCACAATTAAGGAAGTGCAGATTTTTTTTACCACAGATTTTAGGTCCACCAAATGAAATAAAGTAATGCTAGCATGTCAGCAATCGAGTACACCGGCGAACTAAGAAAAAGCGTCGAATCTATGCTCCACATTTTCTTCTAAGAATTACTGATTTAACACGAATCAGTTCACAAATAAGTTAATGCCATTCTTTGTGACTTACACATAGGAAAGTTCATCAACCGGTGTCTTTAATTTCATTTCCACCGCGATTGGAAACAAAAGACAAAAAGAAATTACGAAAAAGAGAAAAGAGTACGAGGGGAAGGAAAATACTTCGAAATAATCAATAAGAAACAAGTTTTTATTAATACGGTCGGCATTTGTTGAAACAAAACGTTTAGAGACAAATTCCAAAGAAAAAAACGAAAAAAGTTCAGAATTTTTCGATTTTTTTTTCTCTCATCCGATACCTTATTTCGAGAATCTGGTGAGAAATATACACAAGAGAATAGATCAATAAAATGAAGCTAAAATTAAAAAAAAAAAAAAAATCAAATTATTGACATCAAATCGTAAGGTAAGTCATAATGTACCTACCTATTTTGCCGACACATTTTATTATTTCATCTTTCTACAAAAAAATTTTAGTCGGGTCAAGAAAATTAAAATCAGTTAAATTAAGAAAATACGGTAGGCACTTGCAAGAATATTAATTAAAAAACTTGATACTACATTTTGAAGTACAGGCTATAAAGCAGTAAAAGCATCGAAGACTATCGAATTAGAGTCTACATAATCGCTTTATATATAGCTTTGCAAACAATATCAAGGACTGATGCAGTACCGAAAATATTAGCATTCCAAAGTAAATTTAACAATCCGTTTTCTTTTAGAAACATTTATATGTTAATTAAAACAGCAACACTGTTGAGCCTATGACTTGACGAGAACAAACGAATATTATATGCGCAATTCATTGTTTCAGGTATTACGTTGACAAAAAACAAATTCCAAAAAATACGCGACAAATTTTGGTACCTGTTTATCGTGGATTAACTGCGCCAATTTTAAGAGAGAAAAACCAGTAAAAGTACAAATGAATTCACTAATGACCTCTTTGCAGAGAGAAGGTGCAGTATAGATTGTAAACGAAACGATTTTAAGGAATTTATAGTTCTTTTTTCTTTTTCTTTTTTCTATGCACTGTGTTTATTTGGCATGATGGAAGTGAGAACGTATATGCATCGACGAAATCCAAATTAATTTCCAGATAAAAGCAGAGAAGGATAGAAAAATTAGAAAAAGGAGGGGGAAAAATAATTAATCCGAAGAGAAATCACTATAGCCTACGTATATAAAGTAAAATACGGAAACTACAAAACGAAAATTCAACGAAATTCATACGGATTATTAACCGCGAAATGGTCTCGCCAATTAAATTTGTATTTCATTAAGTAGGTAGGTACCTAGGTAACTCAACCCATTTTGCAACGGATCACGTCCTCGACTGTATGAATTTATCAGAATTTCCTGGATGTGAGACTGTCATTTTTTTAATATTATTTTTAGCGAGAAGGGTGCAAGAAGAATTATAGAACTAATGAAACTTTCGACGTCTGCGAGAATACGGATTTTTAAAAAAGAATAAAAAAGCTCATATTTAAATATATACATAGGTAAAAATCAACCATCTCAATTGGAAAGTGGAAGCAAAAAGATATGCACTCTGGTGGCAACGATAGAAATCGGGCAAAAACAGGATAATGGATGAAAATAGATATAAACATACTGATCTTGTAACGTGAAAATTTCTGTTAAAAATGAGTTCTTATCGTTACAATTTGGGTAGGATTTAAAGATTATCCCCTGACAATTAGTGATCATCCACATTTTAGTCTTTCCCATTCTCAGAAAATCAATTCAAACTCTTTTCTTTTCATAAAGAAAAATCTGATTTTAGCCGGCAATAATATGATGTTAGTTTATTCAGATTTAGTTACTGAACCATTTCAGTCTCAGATTTATATGTACCTAGTCTAAAATGTTCATATAGTAGGCTATTGTTGAAAACCTGCACATAGTATAATATCTAGTCAACTTGAATTGTTCTTTCAACTTGCTGTCTTTGATATACTTTTGACTATGTAACCAACACTTATTAATTTAGAAGTTGTTCAAATCTCGATGTTCACCATGATGGTGATGTTGCAATAAACCAATGAAATCTAAATCTATTTATAGTGTCGTTTAATAATCATATTTATCAAAAGCCAACATATGAGGCCAATTTAGCTCTCCTTGTGGAGCCTCCCTTTCCCAATGGAGAATGCGAGAAAAAGAGATGGAACCTTTTTAGCAACAAGCAAAAATGAAATTAAAGCGGTATAGGAGGAGTGAAGTAATCCGCCATTTTTCTTTCTAAAAAGCCCAAACGTGACAAAATGTCTACCACTGAGCGACGATTGATTCAACAATAGACGTTTTGTGATTTTCAGACTTTTTTGGAGGAAAAGTGTCAGTTTACTTCACTTGGGTAAAACTAGAGATTCTCTAGTGAAATTATCATTTTTATTGGCTTACAGTTGTGCCACATTGACCTCAGCGAGACCAAGAAGTAAAAATTCACAAATCTGCAGTTCAGCCCAACTGTTTGCAAGACTAGCATAAAAAGACGTATAGATGATAGATCTATGGTTGAAGTGATCACAATGTCTAAATCTATACCATATCTTTCTACAGAGAGGATTTATCAAACAAAATGAGTGATTGTAATGGAAATAAAATGGGTGATATCAAACTGGTACAGACATAAAAATTTGTTCAACCTAAATTTCAAAACGTTCAAATTAAGTAAAACAGTTAAAAAAAAACTGAATTTTAAGAGTTTATGAGTCGAGGTTGGAAAATACTTACAGACCATGTAGAAGATTCACGCATGGAAAAGTTGACTTTTAACATAGAATTGGAATTTGGACCCAGTATTTGAATCAAAAATCGTTATAGTAGAAATTATTTAGGAAATATTTTCGAAAGATAACAATTTTTTCCAAATTTTTATGCGTGGAATCAATATAGGAACTGTACATCTAATACTTTATGATAGGTACAGTAAAAATTAAGCTTTTATTACACAACATAAATATTAGGATGTTTTACTGCATCAAGTCATTTTTTTAATGATTCTAGTAAGAAAGTAACTTACAAATAAAATCATATGAATATTCATTGAAATTTTTGATTTTCTACTACATGAAACAAGTCACAAATTTGATGTTTCTCAAATGTTAATGTACCTACGGTCACAGGTTCAAAAATTTTTGCTCAGATATTTATTCATTACTCATTTAAATGACACATCAACTCGTTTGTTCAAAGGATGGCATGTTGAAAGTCAATAACTACAGGTACGTAAATTACTTCACTTCATTCTGAATTAACTTACATACTTATGAATGGAGCATTGAACAAAGCAACATAATAGCTACAAATATCTCTGCCGCGCATCAACTGCGGCATGTTTGTATTTTCCAAAAGTGTCAAATTTTGTAATGGCTACCATTCGAAAACCTGAGGACCGATTTCGCTCAAATTCAATACCAAATCAGTCCCTAATAGTCTCCAACTAACAAAAAATTTCAAGCCAAAATCTTCAAATTTATAGGAGTTATTGTGATGACAACATAGTGGGTTTGCTACACTTTAAGAACCCCTTCCTCTGAAATTAACGGATGAATTTCAAAAATTTTAACACGAATGTGTAGCCCATGAATGCTTCTAAAACTACCCCAAGTTTCATTTCCAAAGTGCCAAAATGAAAAAAAATTGGAAAGATATACACATATATATAGTGTACAGAATTTGAGTGATCTAGTATTCGTGATCTACGAATCAGGATTAGCGATTTTCCATAGTTGCATTTTCCTAAATGAATGTTCAATATCTAAGAGGGTCTCAGTTGAAACTGCGTTTCAAATTTACGCTAATTTCAACCTATTATCAAACCGTGAAAGTATTAAACGATTTGAAACTACAAAAAAAATTAACTTGATAAGAAAATTTTAAATGTACATCACATAATTTCGGTTCCAGATAAAACATTCTCGTAATTGAACGAATTTTTTGTACATCCTATAGAAAATTTTATTTTAGCCTACTATTTCCCTCATGAGTCATCTTCAATAATTATTTCAATTCGAACGCAGAATAAATGGTCCCAGCTAAATGAAACCAATAAGTTTAAAGCATTTATTTTTTTATCTACGATAGGCAAATTATCATAAAAACCGTTAAGACACCATTTTCTCTCGATATTTCACTTTCTATATAACTAACTCACAATGAAAACTCATTAAAAAAACAATTGGCAATGAAATGTTAACGTTTCCATTTAAATAGCTGACTAACTTTACGTCTCCGTATTTCTGTACAAATATTCTGCACTGCATGCTCCATGAAATTATGGTGGATACCTACCTATTCTACATAATATAAAGACATATAACCATATAAGCCAACTACTGTGAAATTGGTACCTATTGATGAACGTTTTTCTGCTAGCCAGTTGAATCTTAAAGAATAAAAAATAGTGATTTATGTCACTGCAAGTACGGGTTCATTTCAACGAGAAGGTGAATAACTCAGAAAATTAAATTATAATTTAAAATAACTCATACAAAACTTTTTTCACCTAACTGACGTACAACTGAACTTCAACCTTATTTTCGGCGAAATCAGAAAAACCAATTCTACCGTTATCTGGTCAAATAACTGAGAGGAAATGTGATTAGATAGGTAGGTATACCTACTCATATTCGATAATACATGAAATAAAATAAAATATTAGATTATACAATCCATTTTGCATACCAATGATAAAGCAAGAATAATCACAAGCTCGGTATAGAACTTCATAAAATTTTGGTAAAATTGATTTTTTGCGATAAAAACAGAAATATTTCCAATGCATTTCACAATATTTATTTAAAAATGCTATTAGGTACTGGTATCCATATCTATACTAATATGTGTATAAAAGTGTTCCTCATTAATTTTTTTTTTTTCAGTTTTGAGTATTTTGGTATTGGGATTTTTCATCAAAATTGTCGTGCGAATAGCCTATCTATTCGTGACTGATCTTATTTAACAAAAGCGAAAAAAAACTGAGTTAAAGATAAGTATTGTTCAAGCTCATACACGCAATTATTGAGTAGGGCTCTCATTTCTGACATTCTGTCATGACATTGGCGCCCAATCACCATTTCAGTAAAATTAATCAGTCATTTAATTGGTTCATCAAAACCAGGAATTTTTTTGTTTTTTTCATTCTATCCAACTATTCTATCTAAATACATATAGTTTAAAATTTTATATTGTTAAAAAATTCGAAAGATAAAATAAATTATAAACGAAAGTCTCCTCACTCCCAGGAAGTGAGACAAGTGAAGCTGGCACAATGGGTCGCAAGTACTTTAAATGTAGCACAGCACAATGTAAATATATTATTGTTTTATTCGATCGCTTTCGATTCAAGAGGAAAACGTTCTATTTTATCTCTACTGAAAAAACACCAATAATTTCACAAAATTTGAGATAACAATTACTTAACATAAAAATATATAGTAGCGCAATATTCTACAGCTTTGATAGGTACGTATTCGATGTAGGTACCTACTTACAACTATTGGCGTATTTTCTAAATGAAAATACAATTACTGCATCGAGTGCAATGGCGGGACTTGTGAAAAAGCACTGATTATGAGTCGTAGATCACGAATATATAGGTCACTCAAATTCCTCTATACATAATGTATATATATAATTATATATTTCCACTTATTGCTCATTTTGGCACTTTCTGAGGGTCTGTGGAGCCTACGCTGTTTGACCTATCGCAAAGAAACTTGGGGTAGTGTTAGAAGCTTTTATGGGCTACGTATTACTGTTAAAATTTTTGAAATTCATCCGCTAGTTTCGGAGGAAGAGGATTTCAAAGTGTTGCAAATCCACCGTGTTGTCATCACGATAACTCCCGTAAATTTAAAGATTTTGGCTTCAAATTTTTACGGAAGTCGGAGACTATTAGGGACTGGTTTAGTATTGAATTTGATCGAAATCGGTCCACTGGTTTTCGAATGGCAGCCATTACAAAATTTGACACTTTCGAAAAATACACACCGTGGTTGATGCGTGACACTTTTTTTTTTTCAGCATTTGGTTCTCTAAATATTTTGTTCTCCAGAATCTAGTTCGTCCGAGAAAAATATCAAAACTGCCAGCGATCAAGTTTTATTAGAAAAAACATTTGTTAGATGATGAAATTATTTTCTTCAGAAGAAAGCCATATTATGCAATAATTTTATTGCGAACTAAGTATAATATGTTGAAGAAACGAAAAATAAATTCTGGATTCAAATCAAATTGTTATAAACTACAATGAAACGATACGTAAAATTTAAATAAATTAGACTACAAATTCAATTTCGACGAGCGAATAATAATATAGCTTGAGATGAATTATACTCCTCAGAAACCTGGTTCATATTGACACATTACAAGTTAAACAAATATTTTACTGGAAAGTCAATCCAAAAAATTAATAGTATTCCTATACACGAAAAGAAAGACTCAGATAAGTCGACAAACAATTATATTTAAGGTACCGAATTAATTCATTTGTTTGTATGGTTAGGGTAAAACAAGATATATACTCACCTTATTTATTTTTTTATTTTTTTTATTTGAATAAAATAGAGCATAAATTATGTCGTTACTGAAAGTTAATTAATAATTATGCAAACCGCAGTAACTGAAAAATTGTCTTCTAATCAACCGTTATATAGCGAAAATAACGTTACATCATGCAGAAGTTACCAACCAATACATTCAATTATATACGAAGTCCCATTCGGACTTACTGTATCTTCTGAAGATCTAATGATTTAAATTTTAGCAAGGAATTGTAAAAATTTGTTATTATGACAACACAGCATTACATTAATTAAGATAAAATTTTGGCAATATTTTATTCAAATAAACAAAAAAAGAGAAAAAAAAACACAGCTATAAAGGTACATTCCAAAACTTTTTAAATTCTGATACATACAGTAGGTATGTATATAAGTAGGTATCCTAAAATATTTTTGTGATAAACTTTTTCATTAATGACTTTGATTAACGATATAATTTCTAAAATAGGCTATAGGTACGAGCTTGACTTTTGTCCCTCTGAATGACAGAGCAGTTACATGATGTTATTAGTTACGATGAATTCAAAAACAAGTTTCCTCACTTCCTCGTTGATTATAATTCAATTTTCTCAGCACAGTATTTAGAAAAGAACTAGGAAGTCACTAAATAATCGAGTAATTGTAACAGTATGACAGGTTACTGATGACGATGAAACGTCGATACGACAATATGGAGTTCATTTCTAGTTGTTTTTTTCCTTCCACACATTACCAATAAATATCAACTGAATTCTTCATCTCCTCTTCACGCACTCTTCTTCATTTTAGACAGTCAATACTGGAACCGGTTTCACTGACATTTACTTGAAGAAGAAGGCTACATAAATCTTTTCTAGGAAATTCACAGAAGCCGGTATGGATCTATCTGTTCGCATATCAACTTCTTCACTTCTTGTAAGTAAGTACACAATACTGGCTAGATTTTATATCCATACACACAACGGAGGTAAAGGACAAACGAGTGTTGATGCGAGTAGATAGAGTAGATGAAGAAATAAAAAAAAAAAAAACTTACCTTTTCGAATCAAGAGACTGGTAACTCTGCGTAATGCTTCGCGTGGAGAACGCTGAAAAAATTTCGGTGATAAATTTGGCGGCAACGTTAGTGGCTTTCTCGATTCGCGGCCATCCCACACGCCAACTGACGGGGCGCTTGGGCTCAGTCCTTGAGGGGTAAGCCGATCTAAATGCTCGACGGATGCCGGCCTCGGCTGTCGATGTCGCGGATACCATCCTCTGCCAGGACCGGTCAATCGTAGAAGTTCAGCGCCGGCCATGACTTCACCCAGACAAGTGCCATGACCTGCTCCTACATTGCGAACGTAGCCGGAAGTTTGAATTCCTGGAAAGAGAAAAAGAGAAACGAAACGTTTTTATAGATCGACGAAATTTAAGTCAATAAATTCTCAGACGTTGGTTATTAAAATAACATAAAGGTGACAACGAAGAACAGAAAAACTTGATGAGAAGATTCTAATAAAAAATGCATGTTCTTGTCAAGAAGGAAAGGGAAACGTGAAAAAAAATTTAAAATTTTCTGAACAAACATTTATAACGCTTTTCACTGACTTTCATGGCAAATCGAGAATAATTTATTAGGATACACTAAAAGAAAGTTCCAAAATAAAGCGAAATAGCTAGGACGGATTTCAAAAATGGTAGACCTATCAGCGCGTTCATGGCTTAGTACAGACATCTAACGGACAGTCTGGATCCATCTTAAAGATTTTAGAAAAATAATTTTAAAAAGTAACGAGGTATTGGGCGATAAAAAAAATTAACTTAGACGAAGTTACAGTAAATGGAAAACTTGGATTAGAGTCAGTCTCTCATAGTAAATCGAGGAACCTAATTTAACAATGATGGTGAATCGGACGAAAAATGGAGTCATGTCAGAAAAACGAACATGTTGAGAAAAAAAAAATTTTAGAACGTCGATATCATACATTGACTATATATGTATACTATCGTAACCAGACTGACAAACCAATTTTAATTTTTTTTCACTAAACTTGGATTCGAGAAATGGATCCCACGTACAGGTTTCGCTGCTGTTGTGGGATCTGAGTTTGAAAAAGAACAAAAAGGTACAAGTTCATTCACGTTATCACGTTATCTTTTGCATGCGGTAAACAATCCTTTTTTAAAGAGTTTTGATTTCTATTGTTTGCCGTAGTCAACTCTTCAGTGTATAGGTTTTTTATGATGCCTAATAAAAGAACAATTTGGAGAAATATTTGTGAAAGAGATCTGTACTACAAACGCACCACTGTGTTCTAAAAAAGAACTAGATTTTTGGTGAAAAACTTCTTCATTACGTTCATCAGTTTTATATATATTCAGTCAAAGATATCATACAATAAATCCTCGATACATACGAGTAATAGAAAATTAATATTTTACTAAGTTAAACGCCGACAGTAACTACTAATAATACGAATCATCAGTTAAGGGATAACTTTACTTTGGCAAGGAGTTCTTAAACCTTGAACTTTTTATAAGTTTAACAGAATTTCATAATCATGGGGGACAACGCAGCCAGTGAATAAGAATTGTAAATTTTAAAGTCTTTTAAGAAAAATACAAAAAAGTTGTAATAAAATAAAACACACGATTCAATGTTTTTTTTTTAAATACGTATTTTTCGTATACATCGAAGATACTTGAAATTTTTATTTTCTCAATTTATTGAAACTCGATAAATAAGGTCATCTGCGTCATCTGTAGGATACTGAACTGACGAAGGTACAAGCACTTCGGTTTATACGATTTTTGGCTGCGATGAACTACACGATGTACTGACTCACTAGTTCTGACCTGTACTGTACAGAATAATACACCCTCGGGTTATATTGTACATTACAATGTTAAAGTAGATGTTGAAATCCATGATTTTTAAACATTTTCATTATAATTAATCTGAACTTTTCAGTTCTAATGAGTTAAAAGATGGCGAATAAGTCTGATGAAATCTAGCTGGTGATAAGAATAAACAATAACAAAAATGGAATAAAACTAAAATAGGGACAAGTGGCGCTATCTATTTTCGTTTAAAGTAAACGTTTCAATTAATTTAGACATATACAACCAACTCTTCGAACAAGTATTTTTGTAAGGATTAGGAAAGAGTTGTCAAAAGTGGAATAATTTCTTAAGTAATGAATTATTATTAAATTCAGTTAACTGAGAAAGTAACACGTGACATCACTGATGGAGTCAGAAACATTAGGTAGAAAAAAAAAAAAGTTTTCAAGTTTAAAGTAGGTAGGTTACCTACCGGTAATACATCAAATCCAAATATAAATAATAACTTGACAATCTGAATTTTCTACGATAACTACAGATCTTTGCCAAAAAACAAAAAAAAAACTAACTAAACTAACTGAGCGGACTTATCCACGATTTTTAGAATAATAATTGACTTTGAAAGGAATGAGCAGACGTCAGCTCAAGGTGACAAATTTTTGAGAAAAAAAGAAAAAAATTCGAATTGTTTTGGTTTTTTTGTTGAATTAATTAAAATTGAAAACATTTGCCAGCCTCTGAAATTTACCCAAAAAACATTCCTGTTGCGAGGCGACTTTGTTGAGGACGCTTCCTCACTTTTTTTCAGGGGGCGGTGTTTCTTCCTCAGTGATCTACGGGGATTACAGAAACTCTGCTACAGAATAAGAGCATTTTTGTTCATTTTTCGGTTCATAATGGAGAAGAAAAAGTAAAATCACCTTATATTTGATTTTATTTTTCTTAATTTCAATATTGTAATACCCCTCCATCTGAGAAAGTTGATTTTTTAAATGTAGGGAGGGTGTAATAAGATTATTAGCTCAAGGGTGAAAAAAAGTTTAATGCGGCCCTGCTGATAAGACAGAAAATATAGTTCTAACGGATCGTCTCATAAACGATTTTCTAAAGGATATCTTCCATAACAAACATGCACTGAGGATTTTTTGAAGAAAAATAATTATCAAATACAATTTTTAAAAAATTATACGGGAAAAATACGAAAATATTTCGAGATCAGCGAGAGAATTAAAACTATTTCCCTGATTTTAACAGTTTTTTTCTTAGAAAATGAACTACGGTAACTCTGATTTAATTTTCAATTGAAAAATGAAAACAAACTAAAAATATTCATTTTTACAGATCAGCGAGAGAATATCTAACAAAAAATAATGAAATAACTGTTTCGACTGAACAAAGTTCGTAGGTAAATTGAATAAATTGAAAAAATTGAAAGTCTTGAACGAAGTGTTTCATACCATACTTCCTGATATAAAAAAAATTCGAAACATATATTTCATTTATAAAACCTCAAAATGTCAAATGAGTTCGCCTTACTTAACTTTTAACAGATTCTATTTCAAACATGATTCATAAAAATGTTCACTAATTTTTATACATGCAGAATAAAATTTTTTAAATGAATAATAAACAAAATATTCATGGTAAAAAGACATACCTAATGAGTAAGTAGATGTACAATATTATTTCAACACAAAATTAGTAATTACAATAAATTCGATTCAAAAAGCATATAGAAAAGCATTAAACACGCTTCTATTGCAGTAGTTTACCTCCGATCCCGAAATTTTTTTCTTCAAGTTTGTCTTTTTATAACAACTATTTTAATTTCATTTCTAATTCTGTAAACGAAGGGATATACTCGCATCTTTTTGAGTTCACTAGACAACTTAATTAACACGTAAGTATGTGGTTTCCACTTTCTATTTCAACATTGCGCAGACAATTTTCTATTTTCTATTTTTTTGCAACAAATTTTCATTAAAAATCAGATATTACTTTTTTCTCATTTCGGTCAGGTTTCTATATTCCTGGGATCCTATCAATCCACAATAGAGGTGTCAACGGAAATAATTTCATCATTCATTATCTCACTATTCATTCGAAAATTTTGTAGAACCATTTTATCAAATTCTAAATATCAAGAAGACAAAATTATTCTTTTCTTGTGAATAATTATACGAGTATAGAAACGATTAAACTTAAAGAATTACTGATAGAACAGTAGGTACATAAGACAGTTCTAATCTCAACATAAATTTTAACGTAGTTTAAAATAATAAAATATATACGGTAGCAAAATTATGATTCTCTGAATGACATTACTCTAAAAAATTCATTCCTTTTTATTTTATCGTTCTAACTAAATGTCAACATAATTCACAGCAAACAAACAACATTTCCACTGTAAAATAAACTCTTAAATAATCGTGTCGTACAACGGAAAAACGTTTGAATTAAAGTTCTGCGAATTTAGGAAGAAACCATGGCTATAAGACTTGAAATCAGTGAAATAAAGTCTTTTTTGAAAATACCAACTTTAAAAAGGGCAAATTGAAATTTAAAAAGCGTATTGTAGGAGTGGGATTGAAAAACAAAATGTAGTCGTATTTAATCTACAAAATAAAATTAACAACCTGGAATAAGACGCTGTTCAATCGATGATTGTTTTCATAAAATGAAAAATACTAAAGTCAATAATCGCAGATTGATTCAAATCTCGCCTACCGAACTATTTCTAATCCAAGAATCTATAATAGTAAATATATATTCAGAGTTCAGACCATGGAACAGATTACCAACCATTTAATCTAGGAGTTGTTCTCGAACTACTTGATTTATCCGTTGTATTTCTCAACGGAGTACGTGGAATGTCGCATCCTCTAGCGAAAATTGG
Organism: Ericerus pela; assembly: GCA_011428145.1. Lineage (NCBI taxonomy): Eukaryota > Metazoa > Arthropoda > Insecta > Hemiptera > Coccidae > Ericerus > Ericerus pela. The sequence goes on along the minus strand of WOFM01000172.1, from coordinate 308,643 downwards.
TGTTTCTGGTAACGAGCACGATACTTGGGAGTTCTCATCTTTCGGTGATTGGGAACCACGCTTTTGATACGGTCGACGATGCGAAGTGCCTGGCAAATCTGTAGGTAAGGTTCGTCGTTCAACAGGAATCTAAAGTAAACACACAAAAATATCAGAAATTAGCCAACATACCAGTTAACTTGAGCATTTTGAAATATCTCAGAAAAATATAGTTGGATTCACTGGCATGAATGCATATAATACTATGAATCAACTCGTTACAGGATATTCAAAGAACAATGTGTGAAATTGGATAGGAAACGAAAGCACTTGCAACTACGTCTCGTGACAATTACCATACCTCTACATTAGGACGTTTAGGACGGAAACATCGAAAAAACATTTTCCTAACAATAAGGCACACGAACAATTTACATTACTGAAGAGCCATGTGTACGTTTTTCTAAAGAGAATTTAATTATTCGAGATAAACAAATAGATGAACAAATTTTCCAATGAATAAATTAGGTATTTCAGCACGCAAAAATGTGTCCTTTGTTCTCGGTTACCAAGAAGTTGCTTTTTCTCGCTTTATGTGATGTAGGTACTTATAGCGGTAAAAAATCAGCCGTTGATTTAATGGTTCATTCAGAAAAAATAATCATTTTCTCTATACTTGATTTCAGGGCTTCCTTTTCTTTTCTTTCTTGAGAGAGGTTTCGAACACTTTGTAAATTCATATTTGGACAATGTAGATCAATATTTCTTCAAATTGATCGAACAGCACTTCGATCCCATTTCATTTTCTTTCATTTTTACCTCCTTTCTCAAATTTTTATGCAATAAGCTTGTTATGCTTACATCTACTTGAAGTAGAATTAGTGGAAATCTTTATATCTATAACGGTAGACTTCCAAGACCGTGAGTTCAACGAAAGATATTCTTAAAAATCCCCACTCCCCTCTAACTAACAAAAAGTTAAAAAAAAAAAATTACAATAGGTACCCATTTCATTAGAATTAAAATAAAAAAAAATCAATTACCTACTAATTATTATTATAATAATAAAAGGAAGAGAATATGGGCTCATAAGAAGTACGGAAAATAAAATTTTACATTCGCTAACAAAACAAAAACGCGTGCACAGAATATGGATAGCCGAAACCACAGTTCAAGTTACATATTATACATACATACCAAAAAAACTAAAAATTTGTAATCTTAAAATTTGGAAAATCAACTGAACCCCGTACAAGATAATAAATATCATTATATCAATCATTGAAAAATATACTATTGTAAGCAGGCTGAAAAATCAATATTAAATTTTTTCCATTAAACTTGAATCTGAGAAATGGATTCCACCAACAGGTTTCATTGCTGTTGTGGGATCCGAGTTTAAAAAAGAACAAAACATTTTCTTTTGCGAGCAGTAAACAACCCTTTTTCAAAAGGTTTTGATTTCTATAGTCTGCAGCAGCCAACTTCTTTGTGTACCTATAGGTCTTTTATAATACCTAATAAAAAAAAAAAAAGACTAGTTGAAGAACAATTTAAAGCAATATTTGTGAAAAATAGAAGACCCTCTGATCCACCATTGTGTTTTAAAAACGAACTAGATATTCTGTTGAAAACTTTTCTATTAGGTTTGTCAGTCTTGTCTTACACATGCATATTCAGTTAACGATATCAATATAGGCAATTTACCTTTTTTTTTTTTTTTTTCGATCCAAATATGCAAGAATACTTTACAGATTTTTTTAATGAAAATAAAATTTCTGTTTTCAATTTTGATGAGAAAATGGAACATTTTACCACCTGCTACGTTCAGCATCGTTATGGCGTGGTTGAATACTCTTAAACATGTAGGGTTACGCTGCTCATTCTTTCACGAAAACGTAACATTTTTCCGTCCTATTTTGTGCAGTAACAAGCAATAAACATTTTTCTAAACGCGATGAGGGCACAATCATTCTAGTTTAAGGATTTTGTTTTTTGAAATATTATATCAAATAATAGCGGCTTAGTTTCTGCCGGATGATAATACTACTTACATCCTTCCTCGATCCGACGAAATGGGTGCGATGATTTCGCGTGAAACCCGCATCCACCGACCTCGTCTTCAAACTCGAATTATAGTCTCTATGCGGCGGTATCTCTGGCGCTCGATTACTTCTAATCGAGCCGGAAGCGCTGATTCGACTGTTTCTGCGGTACACCGAATCCATATTCAAACTGTCAGACTTACGATTCGTAGGTACCGATTGCAGAATATCCGAGTACTCGTCTTCGACCTCCTCGACCGGAGACGGAGGTAGCGGACCGAAATCGTGATGCAAAATTTCGACATTGACTCGAAAATCACCAGGCGATTCCGGTACGCGGCCATTACAAATGTTCGCATCGCTCTCAACGGCCGCAGCTGGTACTTGTCCCACTTGACGTACCCTCGACAGCGGACGAGCAGCGTTCCATGTCGTCTCTGACAACGTTCTTTGTTCGACTGTTTCCAACTTCCTCATCCGCTGTTGCTGCTGCTGGTCGTCCTCTTGCACTTTCAACACTTGCTTTTCTTCCTCTTTTTCGCATTTTACGTCGTAAACGAGTAAGTCTTCGATAGACGAATCGGTTGGTTGCTCTCGTAGGCGGTCGCAGCAACCGTCAGTCACATCATCGCCAACTTCATCGACAGCCAATTTATCGTCCACGACCTTCTCCTCCACCTTGTGCGAGCGGTGGTTGTTGTGCTGGTGATCGCGATCAATTTTCGATTGCCGTCGCTGGAATGTGCCGGTCGACGTGATATGTTCGGCCGTGTTCACAGCCTTGTGTACGCAATAGTTGAGTTCCTCGTTGTCCGTCTGGCAGCTGGCGCTTTGTTCGGCAATCTCTTTGTTCAGCAACGTGAAGTCCGCGGATACTTGCACGGCCACACTTTGTTTTTCGACCGCTGAGTTAGCTTTATCATTTTCCGTCCAAATACACGTGGTGTCGTAATTTTCGGCGGCAGCTACAGTGTCACCACATTCGACGTTGAGCGTCAACGAGGACGACTTCTTTCTCGTCGTTTCCACCAGTTGCAGCAGCTCCAGCGAGCGCATCGAGTCGTCAACGAAACCACCGTTGTTAATGAAACTGTTAGTCGGTTTGGAATCATCATCGAAAATACTGTCGTTTAATATGCTGGGCAAGGAGAGGCCGCGAGTAAGCGCTGGTGGCTTCGGTGGATGGAAGTCTGGAGGTGAGTCGTCCAATCCTTCGACTAAACCTTCTTTTAATAGCGTTTTTATATTGTCGAACGTCGAACTACATCTGGAAGAAAAAAAATCACCAAACAAAAGAGTGATTAACACAATATGAAAACATTTCAATTGAGAACGTATTCCTCGCACCAGAACAGAAATAAGGCCTATTTTAAATTCAAATTACGGTAGAGTTTTTGAGATAAGTAAATGCTAATATATAGTACAAAGTGCCTTCCATGATGAATCTGTTCATTAGATTCAAATTAAAAACATTTAACGAAAATATTTTAATTCACAGGACTACAGAAATACTTCTAAAGAAAAGAATTCAATTCAAAAATTCAACCATTATTATTGTACACTATTAAAAACGTGAAATCCATAGAATAAAAAAAGTTCTAGCTTCAGCAAGTAAATTTTCATGAAATATAGCTAAGGACTTGAGCTACAAAACAAAACTGTACTCCACTTATAATAAGTAATTTTGAAAATACGTCCCAGCATTTCGCCTTACTGATTACCAGTTTTACACCAATTATATTACATTGTATTATTGAGAGAAGTATTCCAAGATTCACACGAGATACTTTGGTAAAATTTATTTTCTAATACCTACAACACAGTAGTAAGTAACTTAAATTCTTCAAATTTTCTTCTAGCTGCACAACTAGGATTTTCAAGAAGGGTTTCCAAAAATTAAAAATATATAAAAAAATTTTTGCTACGAAGAAAATAAAGGTTTCTGATTATACAGTATCAATAGTTTACAAGGATAAAAATAGATCAGCGATTCAACCCAAAAAATTGTCATATGCGACTCTAATAATAATTACAATTCGGGCTATATGTGCTAAAACTAATTTTTCATTAATCAAGGTCCAAAAAGTAGACAAATACTATCAATAAAGAGCACATCTAAGTAATCGCAGTAAAACAAAATGGGATCATGAAACTTTATTTTACCTCCTACAAAAAAATGGGAAGTAAATTTAAAAAGAGACAATTCCGAAGTACATTAGGCTCTGAAAAATTTGTTGTTACACATGCTTCCATTTTCATTCCGGCGTTTCATTTTGAATGTTTCAGTGTTTCACTTTTCAGTTTTTTGTGTTTTATGAGTGAAGTTGCATACTCGGTATGGACCTTGATTTTTATGACAAGTGTTTTGAATCTTCAAAATTTGAAGAAGTATGCATACTGCGAGTTGTTTTAGGATATCCCTATATTAGTAAGAATATCCCAATCATGTTATGACAATGTGTGTATATCTATATAATTTCCTCACAGATCCCTACATCTTGTGATTACATTTCACCTGTACCATGTGTTCGAATCTAAAATGTTTAAATATTTGATATTTGAATTATCTGAAATGGAGAACTTTTCAGTATTGATAGCATAAATGAATAATTAAAAATATAATAAAAACTATACCTACAAATAAAAAATATCATAGGACCATTCAAATGATAAAAAAAAATGAAAAAAATGAATGTGAAACATGAAAAGCTGAAAAGTGAAAAACTGAAACATTCAAAATGAAACACTCAAACAAAAATGCATGTTTAATAACGAATTTTTCAGAGCCAAATGTACTGTCGCGATTGTCACGTAATTTAAGTTGGGTTCATTCAACGACAACAAATGGTTCGGGTACTTCAGAAAATGTCACAGGTATAGAAAAAAAAAAAGACATGAATAAATGATACTTACTAGAAAAATTTCATAATGAAAAAAACTTAATCACATGCAGCATAACCGCTTTTTCCAGTAGTCTAGGTACCTAATTTTGAATAGTATTTTTGGCCTTTTCACGAAGGCAATTTTTAAATCAACAAAAACTACGGCATTTCATGCACTATTTTCCCTGACTAATAGGACCACAAATTTTACTTATATAGCGGTTATAACTTATGTTATCATTTATTACTTTTTTTTTTTCGCAAAACGTTAGAATTTACGGAGGTAAATATGACCGAAACAGTTGCAACGCACAATAAAATTGATTTTTGGCTTGCTTGGGAGCATGAATGAATGCAATGAAGTCTGCATTTTTTACTCTGATTCAGGTAAGCAGCTTTTCCAGTTCAAAAAATAAATTATCCTTAAATTTTGACCGAGCAAGTATAGTACCAATAATATTCGAAAAGACTGAGCAGCAAAATAAAAAAATAAGAAAATGTAACATCAAATTTTCAGAAAATTTTAAAGCCCATTTCATTCAGAAACAAAATCTCTCAAATCATATGCTGCGTATAACATAAATTTCATATTTTTCAACTTCAAAACACAAAACAAACGTTTTCAAAAACTTGCCTTTAAAATGACTAACGTTGGTTTTTGTTGTCGTAAAAAGTTTTCTATAGGTCGACTTCATTTTCTTTCAGATGTCTTCATACGAACGTACAGAAAAGCAAAATCAGCGAAAAACAGAACCGCACAAATCTAAAAGATTTCCTTTCGTTTTCTTTGCCATAAATCGACAGTCACAAAACGAGACTATAAATCTCAGTCAAAAGAGAAAAAAAGAATCTGTTTTTTTGTTTTCCAAAATAGTAGAAACCAAATAAAAACCAAAGAGCGTAAAATTATCGTGAGTAATGCGCCACACAAAATTGTTCATTTCCCAAAGAGTATATTTTGGTACACTTTCGCGAACCGATTCTCAATCAAAGAATATAATTAAAATTTAAAAGCTGAATTCGAAAATTCATTTGGAACGTTGGACAAAAATTTGTCTACCTCCACTGTCTGTAGTGCGAAGAAAAAAGATATCTCGGAACTCGTTTACTCATTGAAAATGAATTATTTTACTCTCACAATTGACTTTTACAAAGCAAAAAAAAAAAAAAAAAAAAAACAAAAGAATTTTCGTCATAATATCGCCAAGCATAAATAATTATTCTAAATAGAACGCGCGTTGCAAATTCTTTTCCGCGTATATTTTCTCTTATTAAATATTAAAACTTTTTTCTCTTACTCATTTTTTCCTCATTCTTTTCTTCGCGCACTGACGGAAAAACAATCCCTCTCTAAGCCAACAGAAAAAATTTTAATTTTTCATAAAGGTTTTGCGGGCCTCATTATACCGATATTGTTCCAAAACCCATCAAAGGAATCCTTTGAGATTTTCAAATAAATAAAAAAAATTTAATACTGGGAAAAAAAGACTGACGAGAAGAAAATAAAAAGCGAGACTAACCGTTATCCATCGTTATCATGATATGTTAGAAAACGGGAAAAAAGGTAGCGATCCTTATTATTTGTGCGTAAGCAAAAGACGTAGGTAGTAGGCTCCTATTTTATTCAAATCTGGACGATAAGTACTTTAGTTGAATATACCTTTTGAGATCAGCATCGCCATTACAACACGTATGACTTTTTTGCATGCGTAAGTCCGTCGGTGTTCTCATTTCACTCAATTTTACTCGATCCTTTTTGCTGCCACGTCTGATTACGTACGTGCCACAATGGACATTCGATTTTTTGGTAGCTTCGTTAAACGAATGTAGATTCAGCGCCATGCAATCCGCTTCGGTATCCGATGTTAAATAGCTTAAAGAATCATCAGTACCGTTCGGTGGATCTGGCCAATCGTCGTAAATGCTTAACGTGGTCAGCGAGCCTGTACCTGCGAGAGGAAAAACGGAGGAAGATTAAGGCAAAATCAAAAATAGTAATAAAATCGTATCCTTAAGCAATCAACAGAACCATCTTCGTAGTCACCGGCGCACACATTAGTCTAAAAATAAAACATGACTTCTTTTTTTTTTGATAACTTGGTAACTAACTAACGAAAAAATAGTTTCGTATCTTATCAGAAAAAAATTAATCGCGGAAAAATGTTAGTGACAAAAAATTATCTACGTCGCAATCACAAGGGTAATAAGAGAGACACTGATAAACTAAAGAATATTAAATATAATAGAGTACGCGCAGGCTCATCTAAATGCTGTTACGAGAAACGGCATCACTTTTGTAGCTGCTGTCCCCACTTCTAAGGTAACAAATTCAATTTTGCTCACCCCTCATTTGAGCCTATTGGCAAAAATAAGAAAACTTTTCTCTCAAATAATTGAATTAACTGAATAAATAATTAAAATTACACATGCGAAAGTTACAACAAATAAGAATTACCTAAACCAAAATGGGATCTAAAATTGTAAGGAACCATAGTAGTGGAGATATTTCGTCTTAAAAGTGGTGCCACTTTTTATTTCGCGTGCGTCCTCTAATGTATTCTGTACTCGGTAGGATAAACCTTTAACGCAAAATTCTACTACTCGGAGTGAAGTAATGCATATAATATTTTTTGGGCTTTCCCTTCAAAAATAAAGAAAAATCTAGGCGACTTTTGGAATAAATAAAAATAAATGAACATATTATTTTACTTGACTACTTTCTTGAGAAAGTATCATTTATTTTTTTATTTTTTTAAACCATTCTAAAAGTCAACGAAACTTAAACGATGATTTCTTTCAAAAACTCATTCAACTCATTTCAGCCAAAAAATGCAATTAGCAGTACCCAACACTCCAACTAGTGAAATTTAATTTTCTAAAAGGACAATTCAAACATCACAAAATATTGTTTTGGAAATAATCTCAAATTATACTGACCAAAGCTCAGCCACTGAGCTAGGTAGCTTGATTAAACAGATTTTTAATCACAACATGAAAGTAGATAAATGGACGAACTGAATAGCCTATTATATCTAAAAATTGACTGATTGTGATAAATAGATAATTTAATTGAAAATTGAAAAAATTAATGCGTTAGAAAACCAAGCTTAAAATTTAGAGCTGCTTCAAGTTACGTTAATGTATAATGGTTTGCCTACCCTCGCAGCATAGGGAATGAGATGTAGACCAACATTAATTTTTAACTTTCCGTGCGATTTTTCTTCTTTCTTTTGATAAAATAACTCTACGAATCTGCAATTTTGACTGCTAATAGTGATGGTATTAAGCAATCATACAAATTTTTTTCGGTGCAGAATTTCACTTACGGCCTTAAGGATGGGCATTAATATAAAAATAAAGGTGAAAAAAATGCAGTTTTTCTAATTTTATGGAAAAACTTGTTCAAAAAACTAACCAATTTTTTTTTATGATTTACATAGTACTTTATGTCCAACGTACGATTACCACCCCATCCACCCCCTCTATGATTTTTCTTAGTCAAATTAAAAAAATATATATTATTTAAATTTGAATTTTTCAAGAATGAAAGTATAAAATATCAAATCATCTATACACCCCTAACCTTCTTAATTTTGATATCAACTTGGTCCAATCGAATGCGTTTCTGTTAAGGGAAACTAGTTTTATAAGCCCCCTGTCGTGCGACATTTTTTGAAATTTTGAAATCTTTTTCTGGTGCAATGTGTTGACACTCACATAATGTGAAAAAATGTCCCATGACCTCTTAACCCATCTCTAATAGGTAACCAGCTACACTGATTTAAATACAAGATAACCTAAAAGTATAACCCAAACATTCAAATATTAAAATTTTTCAAAAAGAGATTCAAGGCTGAAACTTTTTATAGTTGTAGAATGGAGTTACTCAATAAAATTATTCGTGCAACGTTTTAACTCTCTAACTGTTCCATTATCATATTAAAAAAAGTTTTGATTTTTAATCAAAATTGAAGAAAACATTTTAAATACATGATATGTATATTTTTTGAAATTTATTATTTTTTTACATCAACTGCTCAGATCTATTCCCTCTCATTTCTACAGATAATTCGGCTCATCTTATTACTAATAATGCTGCTGCATGGGTTAAGTCACGTCTCCCTTATATTATTTCAAACACATCGATGATGTGCTTTTTTAAATCAACTGTTGATACTGGTCTCGAAGTTTTATGACCGAGTCTCTTTACCCAGCCCCACAGGTACAAATCAAGTGGTGTCAAGTTAGGGCTATGAGGTGGCCAGTGTTGGAAGGAGCTGCTTCTTCCAATCTATCGGTTTGGAAAGTCTACATTGCGTTGCTCTTTTATAATATCTCCAAAATGGGGAGGCGCACCATCTTGTTAGAAAGTTAGATTTTGTCATAATCTCACTAGCACATCTTTTGCAAAATGTCTTGGAGCTGGTTTCTAATAGTGTAAATATCATTCTGCGTTGAGTGCATGCTCAAAAAAAAGAGACCTCACAGTGGTCGTTTGAATAATATAATAGGACAGATGGAGGGTTAAAACGTTGCATGAATAATTTTATTGAGTAACACCATTCTACAACTATAAAAAGTTTCAGCCTTGAATATCTTTTTGAAAAATTTTATAATTTGAATGTTTGGGTTATACTTTTAGGTTGTCTTGTATTTAAATCAGTGTAGCTGGTTACCTATTAGAGATAGGTTAAAAGGTCATGGGACATTTTTTCGCATTATGTGAGTGTCAACACATTGTACCAGAAAAAGATTTCAAAATTTCAAAAAATGTCGCACGACAGGGGGCATATAAAACTAGTTTCCCTTAACAGAAACGCATTCGATTGGACCAAGTTGATATCAAAATTAAGAAGGTTAGGGGTGTATAGATGATTTGATATTTTATACTTTCATTCTTAAAAAATTCAAGTTCGAGAAATAATATATTTTTTTTTAATTTTATTAAGAAAAATGATAAAAAGGATGTGTGTGGTGGTAATCATACATGGGACATAAAGTACTACGTAAATCATGAAAAAATTGGTTAGTTTATTGGCCAAGTTTTTCTATAATATTAGGAAAACTGTATTTTTTCACCTTTGTTCTAATATTAATAACCATCCCTCGGACCATAAGTGAGATTTTGCAGCGAAAAAAATTCGGACGATTTCTTAATACCATCACTATTAGCAGTCAAAATTTCAGATTCGTAGAGTTATTTTATCAAGAGAAAGAAAAAAATTCGTATAGAAAGTCAAAATTTTGTTGGTTTATATCCCAGTGCCTTTAGCTGGGAGGGAAGGCAAATCATTATACATTAACGTAACTTACGTTGCTACACACGTCATTGTTTTGATTGCATTCACAGAAAACACTGTATATATATATATATAGACGTCAATTTCTTGTTCCCACAGTACAGGTCGTAATTTTTATCCGATATTCACGGGACAATGCTTACGGTACCACCATTACTGATTTTCTTTTGGACAAAAATGCTCAATTTTGCACCAATAACCACAAAATTTGGAATAAGTATTTATTTTGATTCATTGTAGAACGCTACTAATTTTGGCACTCATCGACTGGACGATATTTCCGGTACAGCTTTTTTTTTCTAATTTGAATGAACTTCTCTTTTTACAAAAATTATCCACATGTTCATGTTTTCTTTTTTTTATTTCGTAACTTTGTTATATTTGTTTGGTTTTATTTGAAACGTTATGATTATTTACCATACTTTATCATCTTAATTAATTTTTTATTTCAAGAAATAATGCTTCTAAATTTCATATTGTCTAATATTTTGTCAGCAGCTAACAAATTTCGTACAATCATAACATATCACTAACGCATATAAACTTACAGAAAATTGATGTGACCATCAAAATTCATAATTCTTTTTCTCGAAACCTACTTTTTCTAGCGAGGTTTGCTGCACTAGAGTTTTTTAGTTTTGTAGTTAATCTCAAAATTGGACAACAAACGAGGTAAACTCTTCCACTAAGCATTGCTCTTATTGTGTACGAGTAAATCTTCTCAAGATGTTACAGCTCAAAATCACGTAGATAAAATGGACGAAGGCTGTATCGCAGCGACGCCCGCAACACTTCTGGCTGTAGAATACGTCATGGGGCTATTAAATTTTAATGGCATTAAAACTTTTTTTTTTACGCAAAATTTTTTTTTTTTACGCAAAAACTCGCTTACAGTAAATAATTGCTTCAATATTGAATCTTGATAATTGGAATAAAGAACTGAGGAACTAATTTCTACAGCCAATTCAAAAACTATCGAATCAATTTTTGAAAGGTTGGGCTTATTCGATTCTTTTTCGACTCATTCTTCTATTCTGCTCGTGTTTTGGATAGACTTTCACTAAATGAAGAGATTCGCATATTTCCAAAATTTTCATAAAACCTTGAGTTATATCATAATTTTTCACACACCTAATCAGCTTGTTTTACTTTCTATCATCGATATCAAGTAGCGAGTGCCAATTCTACAACAAAATGTCGGATGGGAGCACCGTTCATGATTTCATTATTTTATCTTGAATAATATTTCGTTTGACTCTTTGGACCGTTGTTTTTTAGATTTTTTTTCATCTCTTTAGTCATCATAGTTGACAAATTATTAAAGAAAATCTGGGAAGTATACACTTTTTTGGACAGTCACATAAAATTTTTGTCAGTATATCCACCTTAATTACGTACTGCATGTCAAAAAGGGATGACGTCATACGGAGGAGGCGACATAAATGTATGCCAAGAACAATTCGGACCACGTGGAAAGACTCTTATCTTTCGTGGCTACAAAAGCAGATATTTTTATGACTAAATAAATTCATTACTCGAATGATCAGTCGACTTTCTACGCCTACGGCCAACCACCTTCGTGCTACCAGGTATCATCAGCGCTTCGTTGTCACACTCCAGCGACACTTCCCACGCAATACTGCTGCGTTTATTGGCCGGCTGCTGGGCGGCAGTCAGTGGGGGTGGCGGGGGCGGCACATCCTCAAGCGAGTCGTCCGAAAAATTTGCTGGATCTTCGTCGACAATTTCCTCTACCGGATTCAGTACGGCGGCAGTTGCGTCTTCGTTTTCGACGCACCGACGAACCTCGCGATGACGATCTAACGCCGTTGGCACAGTTCTCGGAGGCACTGGTTGGTTGCCGCAGCGTTGCAGCCACGGTGGCAAATAGTTCTCCGGATACGAAACGCCATCGTATGGTAGACTACCGTACTTGGAACAGGTTCTGGGCACTCCATTCGATGTCGTTTGAGATGAATGTTTGTGTGACTGACGGATCTCTTTTTGCCAGCCATATGGGCGTTGGTGCTTCGTTTTTGGCTAAAATATAGAGAAAAATTAGTCTGAATAACCAGAGTATCGGTATTTTAATTTGGAGTGAAAAAATAAAAATAAAAATACTCTCTCAAATAAAAAGAATGCAGAGAAAAAAATTTATGGTGAGGAGGGAGAAACAGCAAATATAAGAGTATTCACAATTTTCAGTTCGTTACACACGCATAGGTACATTGGTTTGTCGATAAGACGTCAGCTAATGCTAATGATTTCCATTACTTTCATAATTTCATTCTAAGCATCCACTACGAAATACGTTAAACATCTCAAAACGCAAAGGAAGACCAAAAAGGGTGTGTTGCGAATCATCAATAAATTTTAACTGCAGAATGCTATCCGGAAGATTTTCAATACATTTTCCAAAAGAGAAATTATTCGAATGAGTACCTAGTAAATTATGACGAATAGGTCATCAATTGAACTAATTAGTAATTACCAGTGTAGTTTGGGTGGCAGTCGTAACACTTCTTCCGTATTGGTCCAACTGAGCATTTTCTTCGAACGATAATGCAACTTTATTCAGAAAATCTCGTCCATTCTTATGGTTCCTTTGAGAAGAACTACAAGGTGATACACTGTCAATAAAATAAAAATAAAAATGAAAATTTTAATTGAAATCAACATGACAAATAATCTTCAATCGCTAACAAATTAAAACATAAAACTCAAATTAATAATAAAACCTAAATCTCGAATAAATTTTAAATGCAAAAAGTATTTTGAAAGTTTCCGAAAAAAAATTTCCAGAAAAAATTAAAAAAGACTCATAAATTAAAAAAAATTTGCGTTCACGATTGTGAGAAATTATGGGAGGGACGGACCTGAAATTTTCATGAAAGGTAGTCCTTTCCTTACAAGAGACTAGATCTGATAGGAGTTTAATGCCTATTGGTTCTGTAGTTTCCGAGAAAACTGGAGAACAAGAAATTAACAGAAAAAATGTTTTTCCAGGATTTTGAGAAAACTAAAAAATGGACCAGGCTGAAGTTTTCACGATATATCGTTCATATGTTTGTTAGATATCGGTGACCATCAATAGTTTATGGAAATTTTTTCAAGTATTTAGAATTCGGTATTATTGTTAAATTTTATATGTAAAATGGCATACTGGCTTTTCTAGCAAAATATTTCTGCGTTGTTTTCTTTTTTTTTTGGCTTTTAAACGCCTGACTTACATAGCCTAGGTATCTTAAAAGAGTAAATTTTAAATAAAATAAAAATTAACCTTCACGTCGATTAGTAATCATATAACGAGAAGAAAAAATTTTCAAACGCGGCTAACTGCTCACAATGAACCCCTATTAATCCCTAAAAATATTTTTTTCATCCGGCACTATTCCTACAGAAATTACCAGTAAAATTTTTCCTCATCTCAGTTCTTCCATTTTTCATCAGACAGAATAATTCTATGCAGGTACTCGTATTTCTCTTCCAACTGCATCAACGCAGACATGTTGTCAATAATTCCTCGATTTAACTATTTCAGAAATCCTGCCCTTTCGAAACGAATTTCATTCATAATTTAGGTCAATCAAGACAGACGATTGCGATACCTGCATCGTCGGTTAATGTTACAGCTACAGATAATGTGTGACGTTGTCATTCAAATAGAGTCAGTTTGGTTTGCCAAATTACAAACTTCACTGTCGACACGTCGACCACACTCGAATATACGTGAATGTAACGGACGTTGATCGTTGATGGCAAATTTCGCACCCTGAAGACAAAATTATCGCCTAAAAAATTAACATCCTAATTGCCTGTGTATATTCGGTTAAGTGCATAAGAGCATCATCCCTTTAACGAAGTGACAGTTAGCCTAGATAAAAAATCGATTGAGATCCAATGTTGGAATTTTTCTGAAAAACGACTAAGTTTACCATAAAAAGTTTCTTGAATTTTGAAACCAAAATTCAAATAAGTTTGTATACAATCTTTTTCAACACTATCAAGTATTACGAATTAGTTTTGAGGTATATATCCCACTCCGAAGCCATGAAAAACCTATTCAAATAATTTTATTCACTTAAACTGATCGTAAATCGACCATTTTTCGACACAAATAGAAAAGATAGGTCAAAACTCCCTCTTCAAACTACCAACTAGGAAATAGAGAATTGATGTCGTACCAAGTTTTAACGCCACATAAAAAATTTTCAATTTGTATACGAACTGGAGCCTCCACTCACCTTGGCCACTTAGACTTCAACTATTTACGCACATATTGAGTGAAATTAACGGCATGGAACACGTTTCTGGAATGCGAGGAATACGTCCTCCTGAACTCTGCACCAGATCCCTCATTAAAGGACTTCAACCAACCATGCTGTCTCCCAGGGTTCTGCTTGTTTCATGTACAGCTAAGAGACTTCACCCCAAACACCCTACTTATTCGAATATGGAATTCCTACCTCTAAGCAACTCTGTATCCGCAATGCGCACTCACTGATGACACGTGAGATTTTGAGTCCGGAAGGTCAATTTAAGATGAATTTTTAGGAAAATTTTTCTAAGATTATGAGGACTGAAACGTATTATACGTTAAAAATTTAGGTAAATACGAATATAGTTTTTGAAAAAATAATATGCATTATTGGCAGATACCCACTCATTCATTATCATATATTTTCATGTACCTGAAAGGTACGTATTTTTTAGAGTTTTGCATTTGACATTAAACAGGCGATTGAAACAGTTACAATGAAAACAAGAGAAGTTTCTTCAATGCTTTCAAAATCATAAACGCTTAAAAAGTTTACGTTCTCTTCCAAACTGCATTAATAACTGGATCTAGACTACTTCTTTTAAATGAATTAAGGCCAAGTATATTTCGCACAAAATGTGTAAATCCACTCTTAAACAATTGTCCGTTCAAGTATAATAGTATCAAAGAGTGCTGTATATACTGTATAGATATGTCGATCGAATGGGAGACGACTCAAGTGCCGGGCACGAAGCCAAACAGCTTGCACTTTACAGCAAGATGAAGGTGGAATTAAATTTTTAATAAACAGAACCGGAAATTATATACATCTACCGATTTTGATAAAAACAATAAGTAGACTACACTATGTCACTCTTTTATGTTGCCAGATCTTTACGTTCAAGAAATATAGAACCAAATATAATTAGGCTACATACGTTTTCATAACACATTTGCAGATGATATAATTTTTTATTTTAATTACAATATCTTTATTTGAAAATTATCTCTGAGGAAAACGAGTGGAACTGAAAGGAAAGCAATCAGAATATACCTATCCCGATAAATAAGTGATTTTAGGTACATTTTGAGTTATTATTGGAAAACAATAACACAATGAGGGAAACAGTGAGTCCCTCTCGACGAAAGTAAGTAATTATGTGGGGCAATATTTTAATAAATCGAAAATTTGGAGACTGATTGATACGTCAACCCAACAATAACGAGCTCTCAAGAAGTTAGGCCATATGACTTTACAAACATTGAATGGCCAATATGAGGAACAACGTTGCACTAATGCGCCTTAAACATCAGAGCTCAACTTATTTGGCGCCGACTATCTTTAATAACTATGCAAAAACAAGTACTCACTTTTCTCCAAGTTCGCGTCTTTGATGGTAAAAAAACAACCTTTTGCTGAGGATCTTATCACAGTGAGAAGTCGAGGCTTTCACTATATATAATTATATGGACTAAGCTTACTATAGATGGTAGTACAGTATGGGTGAAGGCAACATGGTAAGTATCATTGTCAAAAGGCGATTTTTACTACGAGAAGTTCGACAAATTTACCATTTATTCAATACTTAAAATTTTTAATTTTGGTTAAAATTACTTTATTTATCACTTGTTATAGATCTTTCAAGTATGGACAATGTCAAAAATCTTCAATAAAAAGCAAAATTGGGAGGACCTTATTCCTTCAGTGATATGTATTTATAAAATATATTTTGCCTTCAAGTTCTTATCACTATGCTCAGTCCATCACTATAATAAACATACAAATCAGCCAAAATTAATTCATTCGTCACAATTATTTCAAAATATTATGCCGCCAAATTATTTCGAAAATATTTTCCTTATATCATGAAAAAAAATGTTCGTTGCTTCCACCGAAACAATGAATCCTACAGTGTTACCTATATGCCAGCAAAAATTCAGATCTGACACAAACCAAAATCTATAATTCCCCCTTCCAAAAAAAAACCAACAACTAGATGGTTAATGGTTATTGGATTTCTTACCGAGGTAATAACGTAGAAATAATTCGTTCGGCTTCCTCCGGCGGTGGTGGAAAGTCGCCATTCAAACGCATCCCTGAGTGAAATGATGGACGTGCGTTGACTGGGGGTAGTAGTGGCGGTGTTTTTGGCGTTGTGACGCCATTCTCGTCGCCGTTCGAAAAATCATTGGATGATGACGCGCTGCTGCTGGTCAACAGCAATTTGGCCTTGCGTCCGTTCATGCTCATGTAACCGTCGTCCTCGGACTGGTGACCGCCGAAACCTGAAGGGCTCTCGTCTTCCGGGGTCTCACTACTTTTCAACAAGGTTATCTCCTCCACAACAGTGCCGTCGTTAGGCGACGACAAAGGAGGTTGCGACTTTTCCGTCGTTTCACTGGCTCCTCCGCCGTTCTCGCAGTCGTCAAATTCGGATAGCACACGATCCAACAGGTCCAACGATTTCTGCACCTCATCGCACCTGAAACAGCGAAAGAGAACAATGAATAAGTTAGGCAGTCAAAAATTAAAAGTCAAATACGGCGTAAATGCGTGAAACCTGATAGATATGGTACCGCGGGTACGGAACTACCACTTGCCAGTGTTTCAGGTTCATTTTTCAAATTTTTAATTCGATGAAAAATACCGCATTCAATAACTAGCCATTAACTTTTTCCAGGGAAAAAAGCAAGCAATCCAGACGTTCATTTAGTCAATGAGGCACCTACTTTATGTAAATTGAATTAATTCACAATAATCTAGGTCACCCACAAACCACTTAAAGAGCTGGTTCGGTGAATTTTTGACATAAGGTCATCTTATTGGTAAAACATACCCTTACATCCCCAACATGAATAAATTTTTCCCATTCACGTTCGGTGCAAAAATATACACAGTATAAGAGTACATATTGGATATTTTCTCCCTTCTATCATACCAACCAACTCGGAAATTTTTATAAAATATTTCATTTTTCTTACTTCTATGTTAGGAGGTGCAGAATGTAATTTTCATAAAATATAACAACGAAAAAATTTAAAATTTAATAATACATGGTTTCTAAGTTGACAGCGATTTATTTCCGGATTGCCCGATAACCAAAATCACACAGCATAAGAAATGAATTAGCAAACTGATGACGCAGTTATTCGCACATTAAACACACAATAATTTACATTGACTACTGTCACATATACAGCTCACAGTGATATACTTTCTCAGTGTACCAGTGCTAATGCTATGGTGCAGAATTCATATTCAAACATTCGTATACACGCTATACTCAATAGTATACATAATCACTATTAAAATTATCATACTATCATAGTAAAACAGAACAAAGAGGAATCTTCTAATAAATAGCAGGTCATCATCTTGATCACTGCAAGTTAACATAGGTTCAACATACGGTCCATTCTGAAGCTTAGCCTACCGAGCAGAAGTAAACATGCAGTCAGCCTTTTGATAAGCAATCTGCAGTTATCACCACTAATATAAAAGTTCTTAACATGGAGAATGAAGAAAATAGTACATAGTTTTCTAACTGAATAGCAAGATTTCTATATCAATAAAAATCTAAGGAGATCGAAACATTTCAACTACCTATCTGCCACAGACTAGTGCAATAACCGAAAAAACAGCTGAAAATGCCGTTTGTGAGAGAAAAATTCATTACTGAGGAACTTAAAAAAATTTTTCACGGCTTCATAACATGGGAAATGGATACTATCATATTTGTTCGAATCTTCTTTCCCCAACCGAGCATATTTATGCTACACATTAAACTGTATGATTTCAACAAAACCAAATCGCGTTCAAAACCACGTTAGTTATGATGAAAAGATTTTTGCGAAAATCGAATCACAAAAATACAATCATTTGTCTCCCAGGACAGCGACGACTTCAAATTTTAATGATTTCTCACGCACGGCAAATCATATCAACATGCCTCGTTAAAAAAAAAAAAAAATTATTTTATCCGGATATACTGAACGTTGGAACGTTGTAGAACAGCAGGAAATAATTTAGTTGAAGACAATGGCGACTCGAACACTTTTCACGGGGCAGTTGGGTCTTAAACCAAACATACACCCTGAAGACAGAAAATGAGACAAAAAATAGTCTACTATGCGACCAGAGTTGAAGAGTCGTTGATCTTACTCCTTTTTTCAAGCTTTTTTCCGACTGTTTCCGAAGAACGCTAGGAAAATCAAACAGTACGATGAATTTTCCCTTAAGTTACGATATTTTATCACGAAAACCTTATCTCGAAAACAGTTTAGACTCATTTCTATGAATTTCTCAAATCTGAATGACTTCTGCATATGATGAAGCCACATTAAAAAGCATCTTCAAACAATATTTTTGGAAAAGATTATAATGATTGATACATTCAAGTGAATATATCATTACATTTGCATCCAAATAGATTTTTTGGCAATTCAAGAAGTTAAATCTTATTCAAGGATCACGTAATCAATTCATAAACTTGTCTTCATAACGAAAAAGTCGACAAATCGAAAAGTCAACAGACGATTACGTAAATTCTAATATTTTTGTTTTTGTATTTTCATAGATTTTTGCGAACAGCAACAAGAATTGGCAATAGCCAAAGAAAAACTATTCGACGACGAGGCGCTAAAAGCATGCGAAATCGCAACTGAAAACTGAAGCAAAAAAAAATAAAAAAGACGTCGATGAAAAATACTTACGCCACATTTGTCTTTTGTCTGTACCCAAACTGCTACCCTAACTTCTACCCCAACTTCCAATATCCAACAGAAAAAAAAAAAATCTCGTCTCCTATTTTTCTTTCTCTAAAATGGAAATCGTATTTCCGAAATAGCCGAACGACTAGCACGAAAATAAACAGGAAATAGCGACGCTAGGCTCCGTTTTTGCTTCAAAAAAAAAAAAAGAAAAAAAGATAGGGTTAAAAAAATGTTTACACCTCGACTCTGGTCGTTTTTTCTTCAACAAAAATCCTTAGTTTTCCCTTTTTCGTTTTTTTTTGCCCTCGAGTTGTTACAATACACCCTTGGTCTCGAACGATTGCGTTTACATTGCTCAATGCTATATGTATAATGCTCTAAAGTAAATTTCGATTCTTTTGTCGGGACATTCGACTATCGAAAGAAAATTTTATAAGTACTGTAGAAATGAAAACAACGAAAATATTTCAGGTCTATCAATAGCAATAAATTCAAAGGATCGCTCTCTGGTTCTCTTCTGCTGTAAAAAAATATTTACAGAGAAAAGAAAGAATCGTAGCTTTTAAAATTTAAAATGATTTAACAGCCACCCACATTCCGTTAATGAGATACAAAAACTGCCGTATTCTCCGAGAGCACAGCAGGGGAGAATATTTTTTAATTAAAAAACTTCTTAAGTATAAAATTACCCGCATTCTCCAACACCCAACCGAGTGAAACAAAAAAGATAGCAAAGACAAGAAATCAACAAAAAAGCAGACGATTACTTAATTCCATTAATCTCATTGCGAAATAAATCAAAATTTAAAGTCGATACTTCGTTAAACTTAAGTAGGATACAAAACAAAATGAAACTCGTCCCTCTCGCTTTTCTTATGTTAATATTATTTGCACGTAATCTGCTGAAAAACAGCGAGAGGGCGAATTTGAAATCGTAAAAGTGATACATCTCGTTATACATTCAACAACAATATATCATACTTCTTTCACTTTGAAAAACGCATTATCAACCGAGTAACTCTGTACTACGTACACTGAGATTTATGCCAGAAGAAAGGTTTCATAATCCCTCAAATGATAATAAATTGCACTCCTTTCTGCCAGAGATGAATTCTCATTCTATCACGAACGAAAATGAAAAAAATACTCCCCCTCGTTGTTGAAATCAAAATTTCTCTTCTTACATTGAATATAGGTCCCTGATGAAGCGCGGTCTTATTTCATAGAGAACCAAGCGATTTAAGAAGCCAATAGGTGTCATAGCTCGAGATGCCAGTCACCCTAGTAAACCATTACTAGCAGAACACCTATGAAATTACATGGAGAAAAAACGACAGATTTCTCATGATTTGGGGTAATTTTTCAATGTTCGGTTGTTTTTAATAAATTTTATGCGAAATTTAAGGTAAAAAGTGACGGACATAGGAGGGCCATAGGCTGCAACACAGCTTCACCAAAATCAGTCCCGTTACAAATAACACGACACGATGACTAACAACCAACGCGACAACACAACTGAAATAACAATTCTACGCAAAAATCCAGTCGTGCATCAACGATAAATCGAATAGCCAATCAAGACGACGAAAGGCAAATGAAAAAATGAATGAAAATGACAGTACATAATGCGTGCCAAAATTAACCTTCACACAAATCCTTTCCGCTTGATATTATACACTACCACTATGTGAGAACCTAGCTCCTAGCCTCCAAAACATACATCGTTCGACATACCTATTCACCACCCATCGACAAAAGCAACGGTAATCGTTATTAATTGGTCACAGTTTACCACGATACACCCCCATATCCACTGAAATCAAAAGGAAAACAAACGAAAACATTAATTTTCAACACCAAAAAGAATACGCACAGTGTTTGAGAAGACTGACCAACTTTTCATTTAGTTTCCGCCAAAAATCATCAAATGGAGAGATAGAAGATTAGACTTAAAATTTTATTATTGTAGACTATGTTCAATGCGTTTAGGTTTAATTCCACGGAGTCATAGCACCGAAAAATTCAAGGGCTGAATGCAAGAACAATTCTTAAGACACAACCATTACAGTACCTAACAGATTGTAAAAAAGGGGCATTTTAAACAAACAAATATAAGAACATGTTTTGGGCTCCAATCATGAAAAAATAAATGTTCCTTAGGTGCTCAATTGCAAAAATTGCAATTTCGCACTGTTTATTCACTTGTTTAATACGCCCCGATCTTGAAATCTGTTACTCACTCAAGTATTGGACAGTACCTAATGGTTGTGTCTGAAAAATCGCTCTTGCATTCGCCCCCAGTGGGACTCCAAATAAAATCGAATTGGAACATGGTTAATTGCTAAGTATCGAATGAAAAATACTCGTATCATATTATGATCGTTTGATAAATCATTCTACGAAAACTGAATTAAACAATGGAATGAGAGTAAGTAATGTTGAATTTATTGAAAACATATATTTATACGCCTATACAACGAATAATTCAACCAAGACAATCCTTTTCGATGCGACTATTTTCCAAGGTAGGCCTCAATTTTTCTCAATGCTAAATTCTAAACAAATTTATAGTTTTTACAGATTATTTTTTTTGCCCTGTTATTTACCAACCATGAAACATCAATGTATGATTCCATACAGCATAATTTCACTTTAATTTTTACATGGATCCAATCAATTCTAAACTCAGTACGATTTATGAAGCCCACAAACAATAAATGCCTGAATCATTTGAATTTAAATTTATACTTGCATGATAATTGATGAAAGACAGAACTCATAACTTCAAGAATTGCAATAATCGAGCAAAAAAAAAAAAACAAACTCGATGAGAATGAAACTTGATGAAAACTAGTCAAAACTTTTGACCTACGAGCGATTTGTACTTCAGTTTTCTTTCGAATTTTTGTGAAAGTTCTTTGTTTCTGAATTTTACTCTCAAACGAGAAGTCGTTCACTCTGCGTTTGACTTCTTCGTCCGAGAGAAGTAAATTTGTTTGCTTAACGTTGTAAAGTGAAAAACCAAGATTTTATACCACGATTGTAATAGAATCTGTCTCATAAAAAAAAAAAAAAAGTTGCATTATAAAATGTAGACCCGAGAAAGACTAATTAAAGCACTCTCAAAAAGTATAGAAGGGTAAGTATATTGTTCTGAAAAAAATAAAAAAACTACAACTGAGCTTATATAAAAGCATTTTTCTCTCTACTTCTTTGTATTTTACTACGTTTTTATTTTTAATTTTTTTTTTTCAACTGCTATTTTCTCACATTTCATCATAAATTCTCACATTTAATTGAATTTTCAGATTGTTAGCACAAAGAGCTGAAAGAACCCTGAAGACAAATTAGGAAAAAACGCAATGAAAAAAAAATTCAGAGCGTACGATGATAAGGTTAAA
Organism: Ericerus pela; assembly: GCA_011428145.1. Taxonomy (NCBI): domain Eukaryota; kingdom Metazoa; phylum Arthropoda; class Insecta; order Hemiptera; family Coccidae; genus Ericerus; species Ericerus pela. The sequence continues at coordinate 286,065 of WOFM01000172.1, read as the reverse complement.
GAGTGGGCATACATTGAGCAGGGAAATGCCTGCGAGCGAAAAAAAAAAAAAGTTAATAAATTACAGCCTTGGCAATTCTAAAATTACGGCAAACGTTCCGCCCATAAAGGTCATTGGAAATATTAGGAGACGTTATCTTCACGAAAAGTTCGATTCAAGCCACACGCAGCTTTCAGGTCGACAGTTTTCCATAAAAAGTAGTATTTAAAAATGAACCTTACCAGTTATTGGCGTCACCTCTTAAATGTATCAGCGAAGAAAATTTTCTTTTGATTACGTGGGAGCTAAAAGTAAGTAATATTTTTCGAGAAAAGAAGTCGTTTCACATCAGGATCAAGGCTTTTCTTAAAAATTAGAATTGATGGGGAAAAACATGAGAAAAATCTTTATGCTCAAAATGGAACCAATATGATCCCTTCATTTCAGAAGGTAAGCTACAAAATTAATAGCAACAAAATGCATGAAGATTCAGGCAATATTCACCTTAACTGCACTTATTTCGCCAAAATTAATGAGTTGAAAGAATTTGAATGTAGTCGTAATTTTTTTTTTTTATAACCTGTAATATCTCAGCTTAAATTTTCCAATGACTGTACAAGTTCGAAAAGTCAATTTGAAACCGGAGATCGATTTTTTTTTGTGAATGTCGTATCGTTTGAGAACGATTTCAACAGAGGTACACTAAGGAGATCCGAGAATAATAAGCAATAGTTCCCATATCCAGCCGTTTTGATCGCAATTGAAAAACAACATAATCCAGTCGAATTATCCTTTTGAAAATGACAAAATTCTAACAGAATGTTTGATTTCTGGAATAGTTTCGGGTCGGTCACCGAGTTATGTGGTGAAATTCCACCATCTGTACCTTTCTTGCTTCTCCCCAGTAGGCCGACAGTGAGGTGAGATTAGGGACATTTTTTAGTTCTTTTTATTTTTCTCGGAAAATACAAGTTGTACAAAAAAAAACACTTCAGTACGAAAATGTTCTACAAAATATTCTCCACAAAAAAGGTTTATATCACCATCACATAAAAATCAATAGGTAATTCATGCGTTACAGACTTCAAAAATTTTGGAGAAATTTAAAAATAAATAAATAAATAAATAAAATAAAATAAAATAAAATAAAAAACTCAAGCTTGTATACTGGATAATATTAAAGTATTTTCTCGTCCTTTATACTGTATAATATGTTACCATTAAAACTAAAATTTAGTCATTTCTAATTTTGACTAGTCTAAAATAGAATTGGAAATTGACGCTTAACCCTTCTAGTACTGACCAGTCAACACTAGAATTGAAAAATGCGTTGAGTGGTTCCAGTTTTGACCAACATAAAAATGTCAAAACACAAAATAAGGAATTGTTATACCTTGCCACCAAATCTGTATTCGGTCTTAGTCGATTACACCATTTTAGGTTTTTTTTAGCTTATCTTTATTGAGGGTTAGTCGACCCCATACCTCCGCCCCCCAAAAAAGCTAATTATAAATTAAATATATTTAACCTTGGCGTAGCATTTTTTTTTTCCTATAAGAAAAATGCTGGTACACTGGGTAACTGGTTTCAACTAGGCCCAATGTGTTTCAACTCAAAATTTATTTTCTTGTTTCAACTGGCCAGAACTAAAACCACCCAACACATTTTCATATTCTAGTTTAAACAAGTCAATACTATAAATAACGAAATTCTAATTTTGATGGAAACATATATATATATGTAAGCTCTTTAGAAAATAATGAAGAATCGTGTAGACACATCTTTCATCTTTCCATACTTAAAATCCATCAATAGATGAATATAATACAAATCTAATATATATATGAGAGATCTCTGCAACTCACTATATCAGTGAGTGCGAAACACAGACAGAAACTGTGGTTATTTTAAGAATGTGAATACATATTCTTACATCCCCATTCTTCAAGGGGGAGCCGCACTAGGGAAAGAACTGAGCTGATCGTTTACTAATTAGCATTCCGTCTTCCTCAAGATCATCCCACTAGCTTGGCATGTATTGATGGATTTGTAAGCTCTTTAGAAAATAATGAAGAATCATGTAGACACATCTTTCATCTTTCCATACTTAAAATCCATCAATAGATGAATATAATACAAATCTAATATATATATGAGAGATCTCTGCAACTCACTATATCAGCGAGTGCGAAACACAGACAGAAACTGTGGTTATTTTAAGAATGTGAATACATATATATATATATAGGTAGGTAATACTATTTTTATGTTAATTATAACTTATAGCCTAAATCAAATTCATTCTTCAGAGTCTGATTTGATCCGCAAATGGTTGTCTGTACACGCGTGCCCCTTGCAAGAAGTACATACCTCATTACATGTAACACCAAATAAAGGGCTGACGATTAATTGCGGCCAAAGATGAGAATATTGATAATTTTTGTATTGAATTCAGGCCGAGACATGTATTGAGTTATGTCTCTAGCTGACACAAAGTTTCAGTCAGATATAAGAATCTTGATCATGAACTAAAGTGTAATAAGATGCGACACTGGATTAGAAAAGGGGCTCTATAAAGAAAAAAAATCGGTTTTTGTTTTCTAGACGTTTTATGATAAATTTTTTGTTTTCGAGTTTTCTCCAAAACTGCAGAACCAACAGCTACAAATATTCTTTCAGAATTACTATCCTTCGGGAAAATTTCAGCCTTATCCGTTTGGTAGTTTCCTCAAAATCATGAACACAAAATTTGGGCGATGCATGTACATAAACAAAAAATTAAATCAAAATGAGAAAATCATACCAATCGTTTTGTTTTCTCATGAAATGAAAAATTTTCAGCATCCCACTCCTAACCCTTTTGTGAGGTCAATTTTAATACATAATTTGCAAGCAAACTCGGTAATAAAATAATGATGATTATGAGACTTGAAAATTATTATGAATTTCGGGAGCGATGTTTAGGAAGAAACTTTCTCATCTTGATAATTCTCTAAAATAGAAGTTGAAAAACATATTTTTTGTGGAAAATTCTTATTTAGTGACAAAAACTCTCGTGTAGTTCATTCATGTAAAGCAAAAAACGCCCACGAGGGTAAAAAACTACCGCGAAGCGCTCGCGCATTACACGCCCTAATGAAGTCACCGCCAGTCCGTCACTGCTTCCAACTCAAATCGAAAATGACTCGATGACATTTCTATTACCACCAATCCACTTAGCAACCTATATTTTCGCTTCCATAAATTTTTTGTTTTATTGAGAAAATTACTGCAAATGATAGGGAACGTTCAATCAAAATAAAATCCTCACCAAAATCACAGTAAGTAGGTAGTACTATTAAAATTCACGATTTCGAAAAAATAAATAAATAAAAAAAATATTAGAATAGAATTTACACAAAACGACCTACTAAGTAGTATTTTCGACAAGGAAAAATAACGGGCACGAAACGATTGTCTCTGAATGCAGATACGGGACAGTGACGAACGACTGAGGTCGAAATCTCAATTCATTTTGTGGAGGTTGCCGTAAAAGAGATCGGGTCATTTGTAAAGCCTGCTCCGCTCTAGGAGCCGCCGCCTACATACACCACACTAAAGCAAAATACCAACGCACGCACGAAACATGCATTAGATGAAAACGATATTTTCTCGAAAAACGTGAAATATTTTCGTGCCGCCGATCCGAAATCAACAAGAAAATTTTCCAAATAACTTTACAAACCTAATCCGAAAGGGTATTGGCACACTGACACGCCAAGAACCACCGCATTGTTGTTGCCGCTGATGTTGCTGCCTCTGCTTTCACTGCCGCTGCTTTCATGAGATACTTCACTCGTGTCATCCGAATCAACAATCGAACGTTTTGAGTGGTGCTTAAAAAGCTTCTTCAAGAAACCGTTTTTCGCACTCGTCTTTAAAAGGGATGGAAAATGGGATACGAATGACAATATCGTGGAAAAGGCAAGACATAACTGCCAACGAATAACAGTATAACGTACTCTCACTTTTTTCTGTTTTCCCGAAAAACACCCGGTAAATGTTACATGCACCGTACTTGACATTGACAAATGCTTTTTCTGTCTGCCAATTTCTACTTTTTCTTTCCTTTCTTTTTTTTCCCATTTTATTTCCTTTATAAGAACAGAGGCATATAAATTTCAGTTTCGCACACTCTTTTTTTTCGGGCTTGCTTCGCCTAAAATGAAACGCAGAAACTTTTTATAACATCTATGCGATTATAGGACGTTATAAATTCGTTTAGAAAAAAAGATAAATGTAAATTTCTTCAAACAAAATCATTTATTTTCAAATTTGCGAGCAGACGTCACGCAGATTTGGGGACCAGGATTTTAAAAACAAATTATTCTATTTTAGAGTGTCGTTGTTTTTATTCATTTTTTTCCTATCAGCCAAACGAAGTAGGTACCTAATTCAACAAATAAATTAATTCTCAATAGGATCATCGAAAAGCTTCACGCCCATCCAACCTATCTTCTCAACAACAAAAAACAATGTAAAAGAAGAGGAGGTACTTGCCATTCATTATAATGAATTTAATCAAATGATAGGTAGATTTATTGATTTATGAACAAATAAATAACTTTGCTTTAAATGTTAGTCGACCTCGCTAAATCATGTATGAATCACTTCTACACCAGTGCATATTCAGAAAATTTATATTACGATGACAGGCATGAGTTTATAGGCAGTTCAGGGAAGCTACATTCCACTAATATTTTACGTCTTTTCAGCCACTTACGCCGATTCATCCGCCAAGTTAAAAGTTTGCTTAATTAACGTAAGTGACTGAAACGACGTAAAGTATAGTGAAATAAGTTCCCGGAAATAAAGAGAAGACTGAAAAAACGAGAGTTTTTGATGGCGAGAGCACAGATAACCTGGCTTTTTTTGGTTATAGTTCAAAAATAAATGAGATATAGAAAAATTGTGAGTTCATTTAGCGAGTGGATGACCGAAAGAGTTTCTTATCTTGTTAGAAGCATAACAGAAGTGAAAATTTTCGAAAAATTATAAACAGCTGAATTTCCACAATTGAAAGCAACTAACGGCCAAAAAGGGATGTAGTAAGAAATTTAACATAAAAACTAAACTCGACGTTTCAAAAACATTAGCACAAAATTTAAACATCGGAAATAAGAATAAATCATAAAGTCACACATAATTTTGAGGCTCTGGTGGTCGATTGAAGAGTCACTCGAACATCCAATAAAAATTAAAATTAATAACAATTACCACGATTAAATACGGACAGTCTTCAAAAACCTAAAAAAATTTTAATAAAAACTAAAAATCCAAAAAATGTACTGTGGAATACCTTGTCTTGAGAGATATTCTCACCAGAAGGAAATTCAACAGAATTTAAGCATGTTCAACCACTTCGTACATAAGTACGGGTAAGCCAAAACCAAGGCAAACACTGGCGATTTTAGAGCCGGTTTGGGTGGTTTATATACGGCTTATTTGCACGCACACAAACACACGTATGTAAGATAATACGTACGTTGGTGAGAACGGCCAGGTTGCATCATCCCCTATCGAGATAAGAGATGGCTGGCCGGTTCGTGTACAAATCAAGACATCATCTTATTGTGTCACGATTTGGTACTCGTACATTACCTGCAAGTATGTACAGGTAATTACGATCGAACGTATTTTGTGTGTTTAACGTCACAAGGACGATTGTTTGCCTGCCCTTTGGGGCGGCGACTGTCGTTGAGGGGTCCGAGCCCCTATACCTCATACGGGAGAGTCCCCACATGTTCTTTCAATGCTTTTTTGTTTTTCCTTACAAAAACAACTCGAAAAAGTAAGCAGAAATTGTTTTTTTTCTTTTAAACATTTTAATAAGTCACTATAATGAGCATATACTAGAAATTCATTCGGTAATTAGGGAAAATAATATAATAGAAATAGTATTTGCATAGAAAAAGCGGATTTTTACTGTTGTTAATTTCGAGACTAAAAAAAAAAATGGAGAAAAAAATTGCATATAGTCGAGGTTGTGTTAGCAGTGGAATTGAATCCGTACAAATTTTATCTCATTCATATTTACTGAATTACCAGAAGAATGAAAAATTATATTTCAGAGACACCTAGTATGTATAGAAAAAGCGTGGAGGGAAAATATTCATAAACATGCGTATGAAACTATTAAAATATAATGATTAATATGCCTTTTTTACAATGTTGCGCTTCATGCGAATATCGAGCAGAAAAATTGAATATTTCTTCAAGAAATAAGTATTTGGATTAGGCCTAATACGTTACCGATGAAGTTTTACTGAAATTTTCAACTTCATCAACTCTAAAATCTGTTTATCTTTTCAATATTGATAACTCGAAATCAGAAACCGAATACACCAGCAGCCAAAATATTTGAAAGAGTTCCATTAAAAAACAGGGAGTATTATGCTCAACGATTGGGTAGGTACACTTAATTTGAACCAGTAAACTTACCTTCTGTTTTTTTCAACAAAATTTTTCATCTTAACGGTGAAATAAAAGAAGAGCAAGTAATAGGAGGAAAAACTAGGATGTGTCGCACACGATTAATGTTATTTATTTTTTTATAAAAAATATTGAACGCAAAAAAAAAGGTAATTTATCTCCCTTCAAGCCATAAATTATTATTTACATACGTACCCGCTAGCCAGAAGCGTGGTACCCACATTTTTTATTAAAACATAGAAATACTGGTACGGAAAAAATGAGCAAAAAAAAAAGATTATGCCTTAGCTTATTACCATTTACCCTCAATAGAAAATTTATTCACTGCATATTAAACTGAAAGTAAACAACTCATCATTAATTTTTATAAAATATAATTTAAGGCTTTTTAAACTCCATTTCACACACTGAATAACTGATTCGCCGATAAACGATAAGGAAATGATAAAATTCTCGGAAAATGTAAATAGAAATAGATTTTTTTTATTTAAAACTAAACAAAAATGAAACAAATCATCTAAAGTGTGACTTATGAGTTCTTAGTAAGAGGTGTTCTTGGTCTGATTATAAAGTTATTTTGAACGCGGTTATACATTTATGCACAAACAGTGTCGGTTATTGCACTTATAATTAGAAGTTTACAGCACTTTCTTTAATTTATAAACTTTATAAATGTAGGACAAATAGTCTCCCGTTTTTTTTTTGTTTTTGTTTTCAATAGAAACAACCAAAATGAAGAAAAAAAATCGGCATTTTGACCTCACTTTTATCCTACTATAATATCAATCGACAAATTTTGAATTAGATACCTTTTAAGTTTCTACGTAACTTACACCTGAAACATTCCTGACCACTGTAAAATAAAATATTATTAAAATTGAGAATAATATGGAAATAAAGGCAGCCTACTGACCGGCTAAAAGATATTCTGTCTCAAAGAGAATCTCACAATTTCTGTAGTATTACTAACTGTATTTTGCCGTAACGCTAAATTTCAATTTCTAGAAATAAAAGAACATTTTTTCTGATTCAAATAAAATACTTTTTTTTTTTTTTCTTTTTAATAGTGAATTCGGTGTTAACTTTTTACGATCGCTCATTCAAAATTTTTGAGAAGCGTTGATTATAAAATTCGTCATTATTACAAACAGCACATTCGCAGATTATGTATATAATGTACATCAGGCCTGCACTGAAGAGGAATTCAAAATAGAGAAGTCAAAACCTTTTTTTTTCAAAAAAATTAATTTTTTAATTTTATATGAACCAGCACATAAGGTGATGTTATGAATTCAATGAATATCGACTACTGAAGAGAAGCTATCAGCAACTAGACGAATTCCAAGATTTTGGGGAAATAATACCCCGGATACTAAATATAAAAACTGAATTTTGAATAAAAAAAATAGTCAGTAATAATTCATGCTGGAAATATCTTACCATTTATTATTACAAAAAAAAAAGTATGAAACAAAATTTTAAAAAACCTGGAGTTTCTGCTATCGACAATTCATGGTAGGTACTTACAATTTTAAATTTAGCTTGAAAACAATGTTCGGATAAAGACATTTCAAATTAAAAACGACCACTGAGGTATACTGGTTCATCTTTACTAAATATTTGAAACTCTCAACTCTAAGTATTTTCCAACAATAATATAATTTATTTATATAATACATGATTAGAAAGGGAATAATTACTCTGGTATTTTTCGAGTGAAAAGTAGCTCATATCACTGATGAATATAATCTCGATATAAAGTGAACGCACCTCTATGTAAAAACGTGAAGTATCTTTTTAAATGGAAGCATGTTCAGTTTACAACGAGGTAGAGGTTATCGTGGCTCCACCCACAAGGCTCCGGCGCACAGGCGATGCCCCGGAGTTCTCCCACTACCTCCGGTAGTGGACATACTGGTGTTGAGGCAACGCCAGTTGTGAGGAACACGTACGAGGTACAGGTGTGTGACTCCAACAACATTTATTGTCTCCTGGACGTTAAACATATTATATATAAGACTCTACCCACTACAGAGGTTACATTTTCTAAATGAAACGTTAAATCTGCCGAAATGAGGAGGTTGATATTTTATTCAATTTTTAATAATTTTAAAAAAAGATTCATTATGATAGAATTTTAACGTTTTGTTGTTTTCTGATCATTAATTATACAAAATATGTTCCTCAACAAGATTCAAAAGTGAGTTTACATGACTCCAGAATTGCTCACTGGCTGTGCTCACTTTGCAAACTCACTAACATGTAATCATTCACTTTTGAACCTTGGTATGTAATAGACAATTCCGTATCAAGATTTGGAGTACCTACTACTGATTGTTCTTTCCTCCTTGATAACAACTTTCAAACCTCTAGTCCCTTATTAAACCTTTGGTATATAGGGAAATGGGGCCTAACCATTTCTTTTTAATCCCCAAATTTCCCAAATAAACTTGTCCATGATGTCAATTGGCCCAAAAAACCCAACACTTTTATCTCTAAGTGGGAAAAAAATTCAGATTTGTGGCAACACTGAAGCAAATAAGTTCGCATTTACCACACTGTAGACTTTTTCTATCATCCCTAAAAACATACTCAAGACCTTTCAAAAAAGAACTGACAAGAAAAAAGAAGACAAACGTAGCAACTAGGAAGTAAACATTCCGTTTTTAATCCCTTCCATCCACAATCATTGACTAAACCTCTGATACTTTATTCATTTATCCATCTTTTTAAGTAAGTTTTCTTCATAAAATCTACTTATTACGCTTGGTATAGTATTAGCCTCCAATGTTGTGGGTAGGTACATTTTTCATTTCATGATCTCAGGAAAATTTTGGCATCAGTAACTCATAAATATATATCCTATACTATGATACAAGCAATAATTCTATGTGGGTATGTGTGTATGTAAACACATTATGAGGAACTAGACTGATGATGTCTCAGGCTTGAAAAAATTTGATGAATAGATATAAGAATATCTGAATATATATCTGAATATATCCATAAGCAGCAAGTGATAACAAAATGACCAACAATGAAAAAACAAGCATCTGTGATCAGACAAAGAGGATGTTTTTTTTGGTGTTACCAGTTGAGTCTGTAAACATATGACAGATGAAAAGTACGTGAGAGAATAAAATAAAGACTTCTGGCAGTTTCAGCATGTTTTTTTCCAATATAAGAATCAATCTGGCAAATCCACTTTGACAAATACAATGCAAAAATAAAATAAAAAATTAATAATGAAATAATAAAATTACAAAAAAATTTTCTGTAACATCATAAAGATTTGAAAACCGGTTACAAAAGTGACAGTACAGATCATTAGCACAGAGCTACAGAGATGCTTGCTGTATAGCAGATTTAAACATAATTACATATACCACCACTCTAAAAACACCTATTATAACCTTTGATAACCCAAATAAAAATATCTTCTTTGACTGAATGTAGACGCTTCTATGAAAAATTAATTAAACTTATTAGTAACAAACAAGAAAGGTTTTATTAGCGAATTTGGTTAGGCCTAAACTACGTATTATTATTACGATTTATGACTAATGAAGTATATGTGAAATATTGCGATCTTAATTCTCGACATTTATACGAATATGATAATATCGCCGGATATAACCTAATAAATATATTGCTGAAATTCTCCTGATTGATTCAAATTAACAAAATTTTGTATTTTTCCATATCGGAACAAAGCTGGGTGAACCAGAAATATACTCGGTTTTCTTGTTCGCACGGTACAGGTCGCAATTTTTGTCCGATAATCACGAAATTTGGTACGAACGTTTATACTAAGCTAATGACCAGAACTTGATTTTGGTGAAGATTGGCCAGACGGTACTTCCCGTACCACCATTTTTGCTTTATTTTGGCTATAAAATGCTCAATTTTGCGCCAGTAGTCACGAAATTTGGAATAAATATTTATTCAATTCATCATAATACACTACCAATTTTAGCGCGGATCGGCCGGGCGGTACTTCAGGTACCACAATTTTTGTTTTTATATTGATCATAAAATGCTGTGTTTTGAAACAATATGTACGAAATTTGGAACTAATATTTATTATAATTTATTGTAGCATGCTGCTAGTTTTGGTTTGAATCAACCAGACGGTACTTCCGGTAGAGATTTTTCTCTTACTTTTTTTTCTAATTTGCATGAACTTTTCTTTTCACAAAAATTAACCACAAGTTCATGTTTTCTTTTTTTTTATTTTAAAACTTATTATATTTCTTTGGTTTTATTTGAAATTATACGATTATTTACCATACTTTTCATCATAATCAATTTTTCATTTCAAGAAATAATGCTATTAAATTTCACATTGTCTAATATTTTGTCAGCAGCTGACAAACTTCATACAATCATAGCATACAATCAACTCATATGAACTTACACACAATTAATGGGACCATCAATATTTATAATTCTTTTTCTTGAAACATACTTTTTCTAGCGAGGCTTGCTAAACTGGAGTTTTTAATCTTCACACTCTGGAAAATAATGCGACTGGGTTTAATCTATTCTATTCAGACGATTGGATGATACTGAACCGCGTGAATAGTTGAGCAGACGGCAATATAATGGAGATTTTAATTTCTGGATTATGATTTGGTATAAGCCCTTTCGATACACAGATAGGCATGCTGATCATGAGAAAGGACGTGGCTGACGGCGAAAAGTAAAATTATTAAATTCCAATTAGTTATCCACGCAAAGATTACCAAAATATCTGAATGAATTTCATATGAGAGACGAATTAAAATTACATTAGAGGTTCGTGCGTCAGGGCCCTCTGGGCTCTGACTCTGGAATAAAGGTTAATGTTTTCTGTTTCTCATGTAATCGAAATAAATTAACGCACCTCTTATAATGGGCCAAGGGTTCCAAAATTGCCATCATCTTAGGATTATCGAATAATTTTACTTTCCAACTTCATATACAGATTGTGGTTACAGACACATTATCTAGTGACTGCTGCTGCTCTATTTTCATTTATTTAGGAAACGACACGACCATCATCATTCTTCTAAATGTAACGCAAAACAGAACTTTTCAATGTTTAAATTTATTGTAGACGATATGATCTCTGGTTTGAGAAAAGAAATACAGCAATGATTCAGGAACCTTATGTAGAATATGTTCAAATACAAAGTGAAATCTTAACTGCTACTCCAGCAAATCGCTCATATTTTTTGTTAATGATATAAACTGTTCTTATTAGACTCTTACATAATTTTTAATATGTATAAATTTTTACGCGCGGTGCCTGGGAGAAAAGGAGGAAGCCAGACGGGGAGTAAAACGAAGAAGAATGTTAAACTTTTGGCGCAACAATAAACTGTAAATAATTGCGGAAAGGGAAAATTTCGTATATGGCTCACACATAGCTAGAATTATGGTTTGTGAACGTGACAGACACCCTGATCAAAAACCAATTAAAAAAAATCTATCATAATCGGACCAAAAAGATGGATCAAATTCGATTAACTGGTTTGATCGATCTTTGTCAAATTTGTGATCAATCAACTCCAAATTCTGGAAGATCGATTTTTTAGTCTTGATTTTAATTTTCCATTAGATTATTAGATTTTTTGGTTTTTTCATCCTATCATAATGGCTCATGCACAATGAAATTACGCTGATTTGGTTTTCGTCGCTGGTAATTTTTCATTAGTAGCCTATAATTTGGTCTACTTCATATGTCAAAAATTACAAAAGTTAAACACTATAAATCCTTGTGGAGACTGTGCGTGGTTCACCAAAAAAGAAATACACCTATTTATGAAAAATAAGAGACCGACTGATTGATCTTTTGAAAATCTATCATTTTGGTGTCGATCAAAATCGATGAAATGATCGATGATCAATATTTTGACCGATCTTTTTTGAACGATTCGAAAATGTTAATGATAGGGAACATTGCAGTTTACAAATAATGATCTCGGGTACTGACATAATTTCTCATCTCTTTTTACAACCATTATTATTTTAGATTCTAAACTGTTTCAGCACATTCTGCTCTTTTCAGACAGACTCCTGATGATCTAGAAAAATTTTCAACTAATTAAGAAAATATTCACTCTCTAAGAGTTAGAACTTCCAGGCAATGAAAGAGTACATTATTTTATATAAAACATGATCAGAAAGGTATTTTGCGAGTGAAAAGTAGCTCTTATCATTGATGATTATAATCTCGATGTAAAGTGAACGCACCTCCATGTAAAAACAAAGAATCTTTTTACATAGAAGCACATTCAGTTTACATCGAAATAAGGTTACATTTTCTGAATTAAACATTAAATCTGCCCCAATGAGGAGTTGATATTTTATTCCGTTTTTTATAATTTTTGTGAAAGACTCATCATTTTACGATAGAATTTTAACGTCTTGTTACTTTCTGATCATTTATTATATAAAATATCTTCCTCAACGAGGTTCAAAACTGAGCTTTTACATGTGAGGGAAATTTACGAAACGAGCGTAGCGCGTGAGCAGTTCCCGAGTCATGTAAACGCTCACTTTTGAACCTTGGTGTGCAATATACTATTATCAACAGGTCTATTTCCACATGTAATCATTAACTAGAAAAATTTAAGAAAACAGAAACTTTTCAATTATACTCAGACGGATTTTTATAAATACATGTAAGAATAATTCGCCATTAGTTGCAATTTTACCTAACCAGGGAGAAGACAACCTTACAACCAGGCACAAAATTTAATACCTACTTTGTATTTCATTGAACAATGAAACTATTCAAGTATTTTTTGTTTTTGGTGGAGTTCCTACGTACAATTAAGGAGGAGAAAAGCGTTTGTGAAACGAAGCTAAATCCGTACACCTTCAATAGGTTCAGGCGGAGACGAGGAGGGAGGGAAAGAATAAGAACTAACCACACCGATAAATTCGAAAAAGAGACATATAAACGACGACAATAACTGAGAGAATCACAAAGCATCCTGTCTTTTCATTTTTTTTTCTTCTTCAGGTTCCAGCTTGTCTCATCGTTTTTCTTTATTTTCTTTCGATCTTTTTGGACAATACACTCAGCTTTTCGCTTTTCAGCATACTTATCACACGTTTGTTAAAAAGAAACCATGCGGTGGAATTTTCTTTTCCCTCTCGTTGAAAATATTTTTACTCTTGAGCCGAGGTCTGAAGATATTCATTTCAACGCTATGGATGAGTTGCGATTGCGTTGGATGATTTGCACTTCACAGGTAACATGCTTTTACATTCGCACCGGAATGGGAACATAAACATTTGTTGTATACTTGGAAAAGTTTTCCCACGCTTATAACCTACATCCTCCGAAAGACCGTAAATGGATCAGTTGTTCGAGCGAAAACAACATTTAAATCGTTTTCGAAGAAAAAGAAGGTTTAATTTTTTTGAGAAACGTAACTTAACGTAAATTATCAGCTAAAACATTCGAAAATATACATTTTCATTCGTGTGTGGTTATAGTGCAAGGAACATTTTTTCCAAGTATGCACTAATTAAATGATTAGTCAACTAAAATAATTTCGAAGCCAAGCAAAGGAGTTTCTATTCATTTATATTCATTTGCTTTCGAAGTCGAGGCGATGTATCCCAGTTCTGGCGGTTATTCTATGGTAATGGTATCATCAAAGAGGAGAGTAGATCAAAATCCAGCTATAAATGGTCCGCCAATGAGGATATTGTCATCATAAATTGGAACACAAAATAAACCAAACCCAAAACACAGCCATTTGAGGTCCAGATGATGATGGCAGTTTGTCTTGCACAGTGAGTTCCATGATGATCAGTTTCGATTTTATGGCTCAAGTATATCATTAACAATCACCAACTTTGAATACGAGATTACTAGTCGTGATATCATGAACGAAGTCAATAGGGGCAAGGGAGCGTTTGCCTCTCTAAATCTCGAGAAAAGAATTTTATTTTCATTTTCACGGATTCCGAGAAAAAAATTTGATTCGCTCTTTAAGAAAAAGAAGTTTTCGTCCCCTAAAAAAGCCTAGGCTTGACAAGACAACTTTTGCAGAAGGCCTAGAAAAAACATGAAATACCTACATCTTATTCATGCGGATCCTATGACTAATGGGATTCTGTACATTATTTAATATTAGTATGAAGCAATTCTAAACAAATTATTAACTTCAATATATTCAAAATTCAAGAACAGACAACAGAGAATAACAGACCATTTCTTATATGAATCAGCGTAATTTTCCGCTCGACAGCTCATTAAAATCTTGGGATATTCTATTCTGAGTGATTTCGTCCAAGAAAACGAAGACAATGAATAAGAAGAAGAAAAAACTATAAAACAAACGAAAAAATTTTCATCATAATTCACATTTTGCTGAACAGGCTAGAAACTTGGTCGACAAAGAAAAGACGATGGTTCTGTACAGCACTTGAAAAATCGTTTGCATGGTAAACAAAAAAATCATTCTTGTCCAGCGGTATTACCACCATCCTTTTCTTCTCTCTCTCCTTTTCAGCCTAAATTAAGTGCGAAACGATTGACAAAAGACTATCTTAAAAAGTTTAGACACGCGTCGAGCGTAATAGGTTCGCAAAAAAGTGAAGAGCGACAAGGAAGAAAAAACATGAAATTTACGACTGAAAAACAGCAAAAAAAAATAGCGGGCATTGTTGCCATAAGGCTTGCATAAGTTTCCCTTTCTATCTTCCTTTTCAGCAGGTTTTTATTCTAAGAACCCCCTATTATTTTTATTTTTTGGACGAAATCTGAATTACAAAAAGGCACGCCAATCCCTTGTTTTTCTCCAAGCAGCTAGTCATTTACTGGCACGAAAGGATGTTTTAGAGACGAAAGTTTTTCGAGAAGCAAAGACATGAATTGAGTGAAGCGATTTATTGCTTGAGGCTGGCTACAGAAAATGTACACGTTTGTTGCAATAGGCAAGTTGATATGTTTGCATGCACTTGTGTTACACGTTACATTTCAAGATATGATTTACATTAAGCTACTCTGAAATGGAAAAGGACGCATTCAATATTTCATTATTCATTATTTTTAACGAATGACGGAAAATCATTCGTACTATCCTACAAAAATTTAAGTCGTGGTGCACTTATGGTCTTTATAAGACAATGAAATTATTTCAAAGTGGATGATGATAACTTCAACGAACAATTTGAATCTAATGTCAACTTGAGGGGTACCCGTAAAACAGAAAAAAGCTGAAATACCAAAAATTCTAAAAAATTAGAAATTAGAAATGCAAAGTATTGTTTAAATTTCGTGGAAATAGGAACATATTTCGAAAATTCTATCTAAAATTAGACTAATCATTGTTCCTTTAATGATCAGAATATTATATTTAATATTATGATTTTTTTTAATGTACAAAAAAATAAAATTTTACAAAAATACACCAAATTAATCTTTATTAAATATATAAATTAAACTAATTTTTCAACATCAATACTTACTAAAAAATTTAAGAGGTAAAAATTTTCAAGCGTTTGAAGGATTCTTAGCTATAAGCATAATATGAGATTAAGAGTACAAGGGATGATTTTTCATCCAAAATTTTTATTGTCTTTCTATCCTCCGGAAATACGCAGGCCTCCTTCTTCCTACCTATTCTGGGATTACATAACATAACATTCTCAACAAAACATTTTTTAGGCTCAAACCGTTCGAGGAAAAATTTGGATTACCTAAAAAATGTTATAAATTGAAATGATTCACAAATCAAAATTTAAACGATATTAATGCCTGCTCAATTTCAATTTAAACAATAAACCTCGGCGATTCACATCTCCTTGCAAAGTTTTGACCGTTGGAGTTTTTGCCTTTCCAAAGGATTCTGGTAAGGACGTGAGGTACGAAGTCTAGGAGGATGGAGCCTTACTGGCCTATACAAATATGTGAAGTTGCAAGTCTATGGGATGGCTGAGGGAGGTCTTCAGAGGTAGGAGGATGAGGCACTTCTTCAGCTCACGGTGAATGACAAAATGTCAAAACCGCGACCAACTTGAGCAGAGGATCTGGGATGGAACACCCAATAAGAAAAGAGGCGCTCAGTCTGGGAAGCCATAAGGCTGAAGTAAGCTTTTAGTAAAAACAAAGCGCCGAATGAAGGAGGGTGGAGCCTCCCTAGCACCTAATAGGAGGTCAAGCATGAGGTCTGTAGCGCAAAAGAAAGCTGTTGGAGGTCTTAGACGATTCCCGAGGCACCAATTACAGGAGAATAATGCCTTCACTTGGCTGAAGGTGAGGCACGAAATGCTAAATCCAGGATGCAATGAAGTAGGAATACCTGGAGGAAGTCATTCTGAAATCATTTTAGAGACAATATTAATTGGAAAATTAGGCCAGAAACGTATTCCACGTTAATACATCTTATGAAAATATTTATTTTTGGGAAATAAATTTTTGAAGTATTAGCAAACCGTACAGTAAGAAAAAACGAAAGGCGACCGAAAATTCAACTATCAGTAGATAAATCTAATTATCTAGAACTTAAAACAAATTTAAAAAAAAAAAAAAGTAAATGTTCCGTCCAGTTTTTGCAGAGGATTCAGTTCGTCTACAAAAACAGGTCGAACGAATTATAGACAACTATTATTCCTAATTCTCGGAATAATAGCTGTCTATATTTCACCTAGCTTCTCACGATCAGACACCACCAGATATGCTGACAATGATGTGTCATCATATTTGGCGGATGTTCTGTATCACGCCACCTTTTTGATCGGCCATATTTGATTGAAACAAAGGAAACAAAAGTAATGTAATATCTTCATTTCGAAGACATGTTCATTCCTAAACCTACAGTCGAGTAGAGACGTTAGGGTCCATACTAGTTGTTATGGACATTAGGTTTCAATAGTATTAAGAAATAGTAATAAGTATAATTCTAAAGTGTTTGTAATAATTGAAGTGAAATATTAATAAAAAGATAATATTCAGAAATTATCTTATTTGTTGAGGTAATTTAAAAGTATTGAATTACACTCGCAACAGTAAAATACAAATCTGCAAGTAACATTATCCCATAAATAAGTTGATTTCACATGAATTTAGGAATATTTTATTCAAGAATTGAAAACCCCTGGCCTTTTTCGGCTCGTAAAACGAAGATATTGCAGTGTTAGAAATTCGATCAACTTACTAACAATAATTGTTATCAAATTTAAAAATATAAGTTTTTTTTTGTTAAGATTACTCAAAATCTATTTCCGACATTTTTCTCTTTTTTTTTTTTTTTAAATTGAATTTTTCTTTTTACGCTCGAGGAAACCTCGTTTTCAGGCGTAAATTCTAGCGTAGGTACCATTTCCGTAAACGATGTTTACCTACATTTTACATTTTAAGCGCATTACGTAAAACGTTTTCCGTTTGGTGGAAGCTTCACATTTCCCTATTTTCTGAGTTGTAGGTTATTAAATTATAAGACCGAGAGAAAAGCGCGGAGGTAAAATTTTAAAATGACAGACCCGAGGTGTGCAGAGAAAAACCGTAAAGGATGCACGAAGATTTCAGAAAATTGACGATAAATTCGTCGTTTTACATGTTTGGAAAATTGGGTTCTGTTAATTTTTATTCAACCATTAAAAGTCATAGAGTGCATCTGCATTTAAAAAAAAAAAAATGTGCACGGAGCAGGAATAGATGAAGACAATAATACTACGCCAGAATAAATAAAATCACATAATTTGAAATCGACAATACTATACGGAAATCGATTTATATTGTTTTGTAGTATTACGTATATTTGTTTGAAGTGAACTGGGTCGCAAAAAGGAGGGGTAAATTGGAACAAATCACTAAATAATAAATGTAATATTGGATAACAAACACTAGTTATAACATACAGTTCATAAATTATCGGGGGAAAGGGCAATTTTGAACACTTTGAATTCCTAAAAATATTAGAATATTTTTAACGAATAAAATTATAAAAAACATGACGAACCAAAATATTCAACGTTAAATTAATCTTCTGTTCTTATATTTCTTTTCTTATAAACTGGGTACCGAATGAATTTTTCATACTTCCCTAAATGGGTATTTTTGGATCTCATCTGATCTGCGTACGTCTTCTATTGTCATGACTTCAACACTCAAACATACAAGTTGTATAGACAGAGTGGACGATAATATTTCAGCGAATCGAACAGAAGACAGGGTACTTACACGTTATTATAGTTGCATACTGATTAGGAGAAACATCTTCGATATAAGTAATGTTCAATAATTTTATCACTTTAATCCAACAACAGAACTCACTCGTTTTTAGCCATAACTATCACAAATAAGAGAAGATAATTTCATTTACAAGAAACTAAATAGAAAAGCATATCTTTATCGCACAAATTGAGACTAAGAAAAGCCAATTACAGCGATAAAGACCTCGAACAAATTTCGAAGGAACGCAAAAAAAATAATTCAAAAAATAATATTAATTTCAGTGCTATTTTTCACATTATCTAGAAAAAAAGTCCGAAAAGTACTTTGCCTACTGTTATAAATTAGTACGAAAGAAACAAAGGTGTTCTATAAAAAAGTTTCTACACTTTTGTCTCGTATCTGCTTGAGTTTTTTTGTAATTTCCGATAAAATAAAAAAATTATCTCAACTTTCACGTAATTTTGAATAGGAAAACTTTTCAAATTACTTTTATTTTTTTGTGGATTCTTCTCGTTTGTGAGAAGTTTCCTTTTGTAGCGACTAGATGAAATTTGAATGCCTCGGCTATTTCAATATTTTACCCATTTCATTGCAATAAAAGAGCAAGTCTGTTAGTCCTGTCAAAAAGGAGGCCAAATGTCAATATCTGCATACGTCGAACCATGGAATGTTTCAAAACAGATTGTTTCCAAGCTCAATGCAACAACATGCTGAAGAACATGGAAACCGAGAAACTATTTTACAATATAATCGGATCAAATTTCAAACAACATAACTTATCTAAATTTAGAAAAATTTCCCGAAGACTGTAAAACCGAAAAATTCAACAAATCGTTTTCAAAGGGTAATTTCAAATGATTAAAAAAAAAAAAAACAAACATGATTAGATGATTATTTTCTGAAATCTCCTTCAATAGTTTTGAAGCAACGACTTTACTCTGAACTTTTAAAATTTAATTCTAGTTAAACTTATTTGAATTTTTTTTATTCGCCAAGACCGCAGCAATATCGCGTAAAAAAAATCTAGCTAAAATAGAGTTACGTCACGAGAAATGAGTGTAGGGGTCGTAAAACAGTTAGTCCGGAGTAGTTTGAATACTCGGAACGGAACCGTTCCAGATCGATAGAGAGAGAGATCCAGCGTTTATTCGCAGACAAAATCCGACAGTACATTACGATGGCCGAAGCGGAAGTAGTCTCTATACGACAGGTAGCCCGAGACCTTTTACAATATTGAATACTTCAACAAAATTGTTTTCTACTGCTTTGAAATGAGTTCGCCGGAAAAAATGTCACGGCATAACCTCACTTTTCCGTTCCCATTTCCAGATCGAAAGACATTTCACTCGAAAAACATACGAACTTTACCTGCAGGATTCTCACCGATTTACAAAACGTTGACCACTCAACACTCGACTAAGGAAAAGCTAAATGAGACGAAAAACCCTCAAAAATTCGACAGAGTGGCACCGGCCGGATTCGTCGGAGAGAGTAGGTATTTGCTCGAATCCAGTACCCCAGTAGTCTACACCTCGCCGAAAACGAGAACTTTCACTGCACGGCGAAAGTGCAGAAAACTTTATCGAAGCGTTTTCAATTTCTTCTTCGTCCAACAATATTAACGTTCGCACAAAAAGACTTGCGGTTTTTCCTAATTACAATTACTTCAAAACACGAGTATCACATCGGCGCCAAAATGTGGAGCGAGAAAAAAAGAAGGGGAACGAGGGAAGGGGGCACGCAGGGTGAAGAAAAATGAGCAGACGCGTTTTTGCGAATTTCTAAAAATGTTTTTGGAGACGAAATGGCGGGCGATTGGCGAAAAAAGAAAATGGGGAAGGTATCTATACATACGCACGATATACGACACAGCAATAAGGCAAACGAGAATTGATTTTAAAAGGAAAGTCCGTAGCTTGGCATAAGGGTTTTGCGGTAACCTATTACTTTCGCACTGCTAGACAAGAGAACGTTTACAGCCCTAAACACGGAACTATGTGTGCTATGAAACACGGCTCAAAAAGCAATCGGCATTTCAAACTTATAGCCACGTTTTTGTCGCCGCGAAGAACTTCTTGAATTTTTCGTCTCAATGGAAGGAGGAGAAGAGAAAACTCTACAACATTCATTATTTTGGGAAATTTAATCTTCTGGACAATGTACCAAAAACCACGGTTTTGTCGTCAGCCATCAGCCTTCTACGAAGTGAACCATACTTTCAGGACAAATAAAAGCAACCTAAACAACAGTATGATTGATCATTTTGAACATAAAGTTTTAGGCTGGAGCAACAAGTTCCATAGTTAAAAGAGGATCGTCTTATGTAAGTACTGTAGTGTACGAAATTGATTTCTTCTAGCTTTACGAGATGACAAATCATACACAGTATTCATATAAATAGAAAAATTCTGGGAAAAAAAAAGAAGAAAAAACTTAAAATATCACTTGTAATGGAAAAATTATCCTCGAACTCTTCCATAACTGAACAAAAATAAAACAAGAAAAATATAATCTTAGTGGCTTAAAAATACATTTCCCTAATTTTTCGGAGGTATTCGTATCATTCAGAAGAAAAACTCAACAGATTGGACTACTTTTTACATTCCCTCAGAGCAATCCATAATTTTTGTTTTTCATAAAACACTCGGATAACTTATGGGGGTTCTAAAATAAGTGATTCAAATTAATAAGGAACACTCCGAGTAGATAGTTAATGGTCACCTTATCACGTAGTTATTTTCTGAAGTCAAAATTACACTGTTTCCCGTTTTCTAAACTTAGAATGCGAGTTAAGATGAAAATTTTAATGCTAAAAAGAAGAAAATGGCTTCACTAACTTTATTAAGAAATTTATTTATCTACGTTTAAAACAATATTTTTCGAAAATTTAAACCAAAAGTTCGGTATCCAAGTATAGTACAGGTAATTATTACTTGTTACAGGTGCCAATTTTGAAATATCGCTTTCTTTACAAGTGAAAATATATAATTTACATACTTCGATGAAATAGACGAGCAAATATCTTTCGTTGGGAAATGGAAATCACGTGATCAAACTTCAGGTAAAAATGTTTTCCCTCAGAAGGGCTGTATATGTTAGTCAAAAAATCCGAATATATAGGCAAAAGATGCCACTATTTCGACAGGCTTTCAAATACAAAACGATTAGTTTATATGTGTATTTGGAAAATTGAAAAAGTTTCCCATCTAACTTCGGATAATTGAATTATCTAAAGGCCAGGGCCGTAGAGAGGAAATTGGGCCCGGGTGAGAAAAAATTTATGGACCCTCTACAAAATTAAAAATTATATTTACGGGAAGGTGTAGCAATAAGGCTCTAATCTTTGGAAAGGGTTTTATAATACTGGGAAAGTCTATTTCGCGAGCGGGGTGAACGAGAAAATTTTTTCAAGTATTTTTCCGTAGATTTTCCATAAAAATTTATATTTTTTTATATTTTTTTTTTTGAGAATACCGGGCCCCTGAAAATCCGGGGCCTGGGAGGAATCCCCTTCCTCCTCCCCACCCGGCAGGCCTGGTAAAGGCATTCACTAAAAAATAAAAATTGAGATTTGAGAAGTAAAATATAGTAGCAAGTTCGAAAGGTGTACGCCTTTGACTTTAGCTGCCACGTGCGAATAATATATTACGCAAGAAGTTGACGTAACTATAAAAGACGGAAATGAAATGAACCAAAATTGGGCAAACTGACCTCCTCTATTATCTTTCCTCTCGGACATGAAAATCACAGAACAAAAACTATTCGCTCGGAACACGATTCGAAAACAATCGATAAGCGAAGTTTCTAAGTCAACTTCGCTTTTTCAAATTCCAAGTAAAATTACTGTTAAGGAAGTCGAAGTTGGGATTTTTGCTAAGTCGGAAAGGAAACGCCAAACAGCACTTACTCGGTGAAATCGCAATTGGGGGAGCTGATTTGTGAAACCGATGAATTAGATAAGGAAAAGAGAGCGCAAGAAAAAGATAGCAAGCGGATTACAGGAAAGTTTACGAGAAATGTTGAATTTAGTTCTGGAGCGAAACTAACTTAGGTACCTACGATCAACTCTGCAGGGAGTTTAGCTTGCATAAAGGGTTTAAATCGAGACGCTCGCTGCCACCATAAAAATTCTTAATTTAGTCAATATAAAGGTTCGCATTTTAAGCAGTCTTAAGCAGTCTACGAACGTGCGAATGGAAATAACGCAGAATTATTCGGTCAAAAACTAAAAAATAAACCAAAAATCCGACAGAAATAGATCGAAAGGAGAGATAAAGAATAATTTCGGTGCAGAATATACCTATTTTCACAACATATTTTCGACTATAACCCAAAAAGTACTTTATTGGCTTTTAATGGTAATTATCATACTCGTCAATTTCTCGCTGACTAAACATGGTTACTTCACCCATTAAATTAGGTCAATCACTGCCCGATCTAACACAATTAAAACTCATGTTTTACACAATAATAGGAATATTTTACAATTAATTTTTCGCGTAGCATTGTTTTTTGTTTAATTTTTTTTTTTTTATAATGGCGAGACTAGAAAGAAAAAATTTCTGTATTAGTTTGCAACAATTATAAAAGAAGACCGTTTTTCTAGAAACGGTTCAAGTCAATTTTATCGAAATGGTAATCTTCGCCTGAATAGTGGAAAGGCTGTAAATTCAGACCACAATTTTTTGCGTCGAAGAATTCACGACACAAAAAATTCTTAGATCCGTTCCCACATGCTACCTATAGAAAATGTAAGACGATTAGGCGAAAGACCTGACGTACTGCTCCAATAATAAATCTGAAATTCAAATCAGACTCTAGAATTCAATATCCAAAAGCTAAGTTTCTTTCCAAAAAATTGATTTTTTTTCATCTACTTTTTATCACTAAACTTCGGAAACACGAACAAAAAAACTAACTTCGATATTTTTTTACGCGCAAATTTTGACTCTCAGTTTCGAATCATGCTGAGGGGTTCACCTCGTCTTACTTAAAGACGTTCTATTATCTCGCATTCGAAATTCGAACTTGGTGAAAAAATTCAAGTGAATTCTCATTCTTGGTCCTCTGTCATTAGGCTCTGCCTCTCCCCATTATCCAAAAAAAGTTTAAAAACTCATTAAAGCGACGCAGATTCTTCAATACAAATGACAATAACGATTCTTCATTACAAACGACAATAACGATTC
Organism: Ericerus pela; assembly: GCA_011428145.1. Lineage (NCBI taxonomy): Eukaryota > Metazoa > Arthropoda > Insecta > Hemiptera > Coccidae > Ericerus > Ericerus pela. The sequence goes on along the minus strand of WOFM01000172.1, from coordinate 262,245 downwards.
GAAAATGTCATCGCATAGGCAAGAAATACAAAACGAAAAACTTCACCCCTATAGTTTCTATATTTCTTTTCGAAAATACTTCCGTCCCAAGTCAATAACTTCGCTCAACACCACCTATTTTGTTCTAAACTCTAAAATCGTATTTTTTTCTGCTAATAATTTCCAGGGCAACTTTTTTCCAAAAAAATTAAATTACACTCTCCGGGTCGTCATTACAAAGCTTTATCATCTGAATCCCGATGTACAGTCTCGAGAGCAAAAAAGTGATTATTTTTCCAACTGTAACACGATAATACCAGTACACAGTATAGGTTTTAGGTATCGCGTATTGATGCTGCACATCTAAATGAACGTGAAAAAATTAGAACATTCAATTTATTTTCTTCTTTTTTTTTCCCATTCTTCGCATAGTCGCCTAAATTCATCGACTGAGGGGGAAAAAAAGGGAGAAAACACTGTCGGACGTCATATGGATCTGATTAATGATTATGTGCTGAAAAATGAAAATGAATTTCGCAGGAAACTGAACGTTCTTACGATAACCAAATTCGAATAACGAATGACAAGGGTATACATTTATAATAATTCAAACGATTAAGATCACAAATAATTTTAAATTTTTCCTCTTTTCTCGCATTTAAATGAGAGAAGAGGCTTTTGGAATACTATTTGAACCATTAAAATATTGGAATAAAAGAAATTGTTAAGTTGAATGGTAATTTTCAGGTTTTTTTCTGACTAAAGTTCATGTCAGTGGGACTAGCAGCGGACCTGTAAAAAAATCTGACGAGCTCCTAAAGAGAATACCCTACTTTCACATTTCATCATTTTAATATCCGCACTTTTTACAAATTTTTCACCGAAAACGGAATAAATCATTTTACTCATTCAAGAAAAAGGTTATGTTAATTTTCTACAAATGTATATGCTGCTGATGTTATTTTTTAAGCCTTTATTCGACTCAAAAGTACATAACAAGGTGTCGTTGTTTAGATAATAAAGAATGCTACATATTATATGTAGTTTCGAAAATCACACTAATCTGTGCTACGAGTAATCATCCAAAACTGAATACAAGTACCTACATATTAACACGATTTTCACTAGGCTTTTTTAGGACGCGTAATGTAAACAAACAAAAGCTAACTTATTTACAGACGAGATTTTACAATCTAAAAGTTTATCAAAGTTTAATTTTTAAATGCTGGATTGTAGCTTGTAAAAATGCTTAGTGCAAACCTCGCCATTAAAACAATAAATGATCTGCATCTTATTTACGTGTAAACTTTATCACATCATATTTAAAGACTATTCTACGTATGCACTAAACAACACCCTCGCTGGAATCACCAACTCGTGGGAAAATACATAAATGTCTTGATTATTAATATTAATACATGCAGACTGTAGGTATAGGCGGCGCTGGACTGAAAGTTCTAGACAAATGGTTTGACATTGTGGAAGTCGAAGGTTCGATGGTCCTGAAATAGTTTTAGAAATTCAGGAAATTTTATTAAATCAAAAATAATAATCTTACATTTTTTTCCCTCGTTTATTCTCTCATTTTTATTTTCTACATTTTATTAATCTGTCAACTGCCGCGCCCCCATCAAACCATAAAGGAAAACTGCAAATAATGAAAAACCAGCTATGATTGAGTGAAAAATAGGGAACCACTTTTATATTATAATTATATACTGTAAAGAATCTACATAAGAACACACATCAAAAATGTTTAGTAGTAATGAACTTTTTCTCTGTAAGTTTCGGCGATAGAAAAACAATTATCTACCTTACCTAATTGAAAACAGATAAGAAATGACGAGAAAAAATACTGAATAACTAATTGAGGATCAATATTAAGCGAGGGACATCCGCACTTTTTTGTAATGCCGTACTACTTCCATAACCGAACTACTAATTTCAAATCAGGGAAAACATTAAAATTAGCATTTTTCACGCTACAAGCAAAATCAACTGAAACAGTAAGCAGTTGAGTTGAATTCTCTACGTCACATGAATAGTCAGTTTCGTTTCGTAGGCGATCGTATCAGTCAGAATCCTTTCCTATCAGTAATAATGAAAAACCAACAGCAGCGAAAATATCAAAATACGATCACAGAATGTAAGAGAATTAAAATTATTTCTATAATTAATTTCTAAGTAGGTAACTTCGCAATCTTTTAACCAAGGATGCGCAAGAATATTGATGCAAATGCAGCATTGAAGTTTCAAGTAATTGATTGAACAAACTGAAAGAGAATTCCATGGGACATAAATTTTTATCACGTGTTGTTTTAACAAAATTAATGAAAAGTTTTTCGGTCAACAGTGACACCACTATCATTTTGAGGCTTCATATATTTCTTTTATTTTCAAGGCCTTATGTAAGATCGATTCTTATATATAAAAAAACTATAACGCAGCAGCAGCAGCTTCGTTAGAAATAGTAGATTTTCGAAAAATGTAAAATTAGGTAGTCACTAATAGTTATTTGTGATACAAGTGCGTAAAGTAGGTTATTTTAATACGAGTGTGATCCTTGCAGCACGAGCCGTAAGCGAGTGATGAAAATCACACGAGTAGCGATCACCTACTTCACATGAGTGTCTTATACTATTTTTCAAAACACCCCCTCAAACAAAAAAAATTTAACCAAGAAAAAATTGTTTTGAAAATTTGTATTTAAACAATACAAAAACAGCATATTTTCCTTTAATTTTCGTTTTTTCATTCATTTAATTTCAAGTAGCTAAGAATGAAAAAAACCTTTGATGGAATGTAAATTTAAATAAATTTTCTCTTCTTTCGGGCATTATTAACCCAAGCTTTCTAGCTTGAATAGCGGCTGAGGAATTATTGATTGAAAGAAAATAGGTTTCTAAATTCTGAAAACAGCAAACTTTCTATTAATTTGGGTATTTTTTGTTTGTTTAATTTTATGCAGCTGAAGATGATTAAAAAATTACATGAAAAGTAAATTCGAGCAAATTTTCTCTTCTTTCCAGAAATACCAACTCCAGCCCTCGAGCTTAAATATTGACTGAGGAATCACTGTGTGAATGAGGAGAGGTTTCTAGATTCCAAAAACATGCCAATTTTTTATTAATTAGCGCTTTTTTCATTTGTTTATTTTCAAACAGCTGAAGATAATTAAGAAATATATGGAAATTTTGTAAATTTTATCCTCTTTCCAACAAACACTAATCTCAGCTTTCTAGCTTCAGTAGAGGCTAAGGAATCATTCAGTGAAATATGAGAGGTTTGTCTCAAAGTTGAAATGTTGCGTTCAATTGAATTGGCAACTGACAACAGTTTTTCACAAAATCCGGATGGGCAGTATAACTTTGGATAAGACATAGTGCGCATGCGCAGCCAAGACAATGATTTAATAATCTTAGATAGTACCAAACTAACAATGCGCGGAATTTTACTTTTCGACATTGCGGCAAAATCTTCAACTTCACGTATAGTAAGTTAATACGCATGAAAACGTTTGTTTTTAGACTGGGTGTTGTAAAAAAGTTATTGATAGATTTCCTACTGGTTCAAAGTTAGGCATTTTACAGGCGAAATAAAAATGAAAATAGTGCAACCAGAGGTACCATGCGATCGATCCGCACCAAAATTTATAGCAAGTTGTAATATTTGTTATGAATTTCGTAGCTATTGATCAAAAATTGTTAATTTTATAGCCAAAACAAAAACGAAAATAGCCATTCCGGAAGTACCATACGGCTGATCCGTAACAAAATCAGTAGGTTAGATCCTTGGCTTAGTACTAATGTTCGTTTCAAATTTCGTAACTATCAGATGGAAATTGCGACCTATACGGTGGTAACAAGAAATTGGCTTTTTATAAAATTAATATGAATTTGAGTTATTAGTGCCAAAATTTTCCATGAGTTATGAAACGAAGAACTTAGCTACCCCCATGACACCAAGATTAATAAGAATATTTTCAATAGAAAACCTGCTTAAAAAGTATAACTTGAGTACTGCTTCTCTCAATACTAGTATACGGAAAGTCCACACAAAATTGATCTTATGTCTTACTTAAATATTTAGGTTCATAAGCATCATTCTTTCAAACGAACCTTAATGTCAGACGTCAAATACCTAAGCTTCATTTTCTTTATCAGTTCGTTACAATACAGTCGACCAACAATACTCAATAAATAATTATTACGCACAGCAGGTGCTTCTCTACCCATAGTATTACTCACTTTAGAACAAAAATTAATGAAAAATAAACATTTTCGAGAAAAAAAAATTGGTTTAAATTCCTTGCGGTTAAAATAACCGACTGGATTGACGTTGATTACTTTTTGATGAAGATTTCATCATTATTGAAATAGAGGTAACTAAGGAAAGTATAGAGAAAACATAATAAACAGTAACTATACAAATATTTGATTGCAAACGTTTTACGGTTGAAGATCAAACGCAAGTGTAGAAAAATTACCTCAATCATAGCACAGTACTCAACATAAGATAATTTTCATCCCTCATTCCAAGACATCAAAGTATAGAGTGGTGGGTTACATAAGAAAATAAATAATATGACTCCTAATATTGTACAAGATAATTCTACGTTGTTATGCAAGTGGCAACAAAATTTTTTTAACATAACAATTTATTAATGATAGTAAATTCATATACATATTAAGTTTTTCAGTTCAATACGGAATTTTTTGCCGCTAAATTTTACACAAAAATACATACAAACATAAAACAATTAAAATGAACGTGATCCAAACCGCGTAAATAAAAAAATGAATTCTCGGATTACTAATAACGGTACATAGTCGCTAGGTAAGTGAAGGGTGAGAAAGACAAGAAACTGTTTTAAATACAAGATTCAGATCTTTTAACCTATCGCCTCCAATATTACAAATAGCCAAAAAGAACAGTAAAATTTAAATATTTTTTCAAAACGTTGACCCACATGTCTACTCATGTTTCAGGAGAATGCAAGACGACTGAAACGAATGTATGGAGATAAAATCTAATACTGGCAGAGAAGAAAGGCAACAGAGAAAAATCATACCAGGCAAAACACCTTTTGGTCAAATATGCTACATAGGTGTCCAGTGGCGGCTACTGGTTTCACAAAATGAAGGTTCTGCATTGGTACTATTCTTTTCCAATTTTCAAAAATTAAAAATCTGGTCGTATTACATCATTTTTGATCCAACTTTACCAATATTTTTTTTAAATACTTAATAAAGCTAATGCATTTAGATGATTTTCCAACATATGGTAGTACTTCTTAGAATAGTTTTGATTCCTTTGAAAATCCAAAAATTGAATATAAAAAAGAGAAAACGCATAAACATGCAGACAATGTTGTGAAGAAAAGGAAAATGAATGCAACATTTTATTACATACAATGCAAGTTTGAAGAGCTACTTTCTTTACAGCTAACATTGTCCATTCAAAGGCTATCTATAATCCATAATCTTCCCATGATTATGAAGCTGATTGGAGTGCAGCTCTCAGAAATGTGTTTTCAATTACCTATTTCAAGACTACTTTTCTGACTTTGCATAATATTTTATTGATTTTATAATTAAGTATGAGCTAATATAGGTAACCTAAAATTAATTTTTTCGATTTTTTTGTTTCAATTTTTTTTTCAAAGGGTGAAAAATTGAAGGCTGTTCTAAAGTTCCATAGCTCTTATGGATAGGTAAGCCGTCACTGTAGGTTTCTTCCTCTTTTTAGCAAAAAAAAATAAAAAATAAACTCACATTTTTCCAACCGTTCATCATTAACATTATTCATGTTCAAAAATGACAACGAATACTTACTTCTGGGAGATTTTTTCGGTGTATTTTTCCGCGGTACCTATCAATTTTTCACGAGGGGTAAAAAAAAAGTTGAAACAAAATACGCGGAAACAGCTTTAACAGATTAAGTAACGGACGTAAGGTAACCCAGATTAATTTTACGTTTTTAGCATTTTTGCCAATTAACCTTTTCATTTTTTTCCTCCAGCCCTTCTAAAAAATGTAAGTTACGCCAACATTTTCGAGTAATCTGACACGCTGGTAATAACTTTTTTCCCTCATTTTAGTTTTCCAACAACAAGCTCAGCCGGGCAGAATGAGTCGAATATAAATCAAAAAATTGAGCTATCTTAATACCAACTTTTTTTTCTTTTTTCGATTAGCAAACTTTCACGACAATGTGCGAATACAGCTCTCCGAGATATTATCTATAACGTTTAACGAGTTTTAAAAACACTAATGTCTCTCAAAAGATGAAAAAATGTAAAAAAAAAAAACAAACAGTGACATCCATGAAGAATTTTTCAAGGAGGTAGAATGTTCGAGTTGAACGACAAAAAAAAAAAAAAATAAAAAAAATAGCCTACTGAAAACCTCTTCTTTTTTTTTTTTTGAAGAAGGTTTTTCAAAAATATTCGAATTTACCGACTACTCTTAAAATTTGCGGATTTGCCGAATGATTTTTTGGCCGGGGGGTAAATCACCCCAACCCTCCGGTCAAGACGTCCCTAAAAGTACCAGATTTTGCATGCTTCATTACATACACGATGGTTTAATCTAACGGCAAATTCCTACACATATACGCTGCTTTCTCTTTGTAGCTTTGTCAAAAAAACATAATTGACAGAAGGGTATACCCAAAAAAGTCTCATCCATTGTTCATGACATTGTTCTAGCATGAAATTTCAAAAGCATTTTTATGTTAAAAGATCAGGATAGTCACTCCCACCCTATATTTTATATTTAGTACACGACATTTTTATTACAACAAAAGAGAGAAATCATCAAACAAAACAGCCAATAAACACGGTTTAATAACCTAAACTTTAAGAAACTCTACCCGAAAGTCAGTACCAAAAAATTACTTTCGTCTCGTGTTGATCGAAAATTATTTTTCTTTTCATTGTTGTCTTGACAGAAACCGATAAAAGAACAGACGAAGAAGAACGAGAAAAAAAAAAACTACATTTTGCCGATACAACTTTTTATTTCTATTTTTATTCTCCCGAGTTTTCTTTTCATCCATTGTTATCGTCTAAAAATAAAAAATAAAAAAAGAAATAGGAAAATATTCGATTTTAGGGTTTCCTCCTTGTTTCCTTTATTATGTTACTTACAACTTTCTTTTTCCTTCTTCTTCCAATGTGACAAAGTCAAACAATTTTTTTTTCATTTCCCAACTAGATTGGAAACGATGATTTATTTTTCGATCGGTTAGAGAAGCACACTTTCATTAAGAGTGATGAGAAAACTGACGAATGACTGGAGTTCATATGGGAAAAATCATTTGATATATTGATTACTAAGTATATCTGACATCGAATACTAAATGCTCGTGTATGAGGATATTTAATTTTTAATAACTGAGTGATAAAGTTGAGTCCACGACTAGTTTGTTATTACTTGCATATTTTCTTTTTTCTCAAGGATATACGCATTTTTATCTTGGCGTAGAAAGCTGGAAACAGTTATCCAAACATTAACTATAACACATTTCTCTGCGTTCCTGTTTCAAATTTAAATTCATGCATCGTTTGGACTCGGTTAAATTATCCAAATTCTAAACTTAGCCCAAACGAATTAGCAAATGATACATTTCTTGGGACCAAACGGGAGATGGCACGTTAGTGTTGAGTAACATGCCAATAATACTTTACTAAAAATACCAATCCCATCCTTTGTGCTTAATTTGTAACGGGGTTATTTGTTTTCTTCATGTATCTTGGAAAATATAGGACGCACAAAAAAAAAGTTTGAGATAAAAAATATAGTTGACTTCATTGTCAAATATAATTCTTACACTTTTGTTTGTAGCATTGACCCCTGATTCCACAAAACTACTTGAATAAAAAACAAACATTGTATTATGCCTATTTTATAGAATAAGAGTACACCACATAATTTTTTTATCATTTTTATGTTTTTTGTTTTGTACCGAGGAGAGTATATCTCGAACACCCCCTTTCAAAGGTACGTCACTGAAGATGTGTAATCTCCTCCCCTCCTCATTGGCAATTTTTTGCTTTTCTTTTATTAATTTTTGAGTTTCTGAAATTGTACCCCCAAAATGAAAAACATTATCACTCCCATGCCATGTATATATGCTTTATGTATGCACATGAAATGCGGTGTATCTGAATTTTCGATTCATAGGAAATATCAACACGCTAATTCCTTTGCCTAAGTATCTAATTTGAGAACAATACAATTATTGTTATTTTGAAACAATTACCTTTCTTTGCCACCTATATCTCGGCTTTTATGATGGATAGGAAAAAAATTAATAGAATATTTTTTACTATACATTTTATGTAAGTGAATTTTTATTCAAAGACTTTTGGTCCAGCTCCTCAAAGTTCCGAATAATTATCCGAAAACTAATTTTGGGGGCTAAAATAAGGTACCAAAAATTTATCATAGGACTTGGCTGATAAGATTTTTAGCATAGTATTTCCGGTATATTCCCCAACATTTTCAATCAATTTCTGGTTTTTTCTCAGAAAATGTCTGTTTCGTCCTAATTTTAGTCTTATTTGACAGGGTTAAGTCTGATTTGCTGAAGGATAAAATTAAGATAAGAATTTATTTGGAGTATGATGATTTTCAATATACTATACCTAACGATTCATATTAAATATCAATGGTCATCAATTAACTCAAAAGCACGTTGCAACAGCCAATCCTTTTTTTATTTAAAATAACTAAAGTGACATCTTGTTAATCACACCAAGTACCTACATATAAAATGATCCATAAGCCTTTTATTTCTCCATATTAATTCATAAATAATAATTGTTCATTTAAACAGCAACTTTTCTGTCAATTGATAGCTCACATTCCTTGATGAAATTAGCTATTTCTTCAAGTACATCTATTATCCATCTATGCAGCACGTAGACTATCTTCACAGATCCTACAGGGTCTCACACTTATCTTAAATAACGGATAAAAGTTTTATTAATAGCGTTAATGATAAAAAAATTTTCAAAAATATCAACTCTTCTCCTGCAAAAAAAAAAACTGTAGCTATATGTGGAATACCTTGTCGTGAGAGATATTCGCACTAGAAGGTCTTCAACAGTATTTTGCGTGTTCTGCACTTCATACGGTTAAGTATGGGAGAGCCAAATCCTCGGCAAACACTGGCAATTTTTGAGCCGGTTCTGAGAGTTTATATACAGAATTTGGCACATGCACACAGACACACATGCATACGTACATGTACGTAATTATGTCATGCGTTACTTCGTTTCTTGCCTCTGTCGAGGTGATAAGAAACTACGCAGCGCATTTGGTACCGGGCCATGACATCACCGAGATCGTTATCTGGCAATTGATCTCAGCCCGTGCAATGTATCTTACCTTTGCGTACATACAGGTACGAACATACAAACGCACCAGTGTAAATTTGTTTAACGTCATAAAGACAATTATTGGCAGCCTTTGGGCAGCGACTGTCGTCGAGGGGTGCGAGCCCCTATTACCTCATACGAGTATTGTCCTCACACTATAGAAAATTTTTTAATAATTTGCAACTGATAAGAAATAAATGGAATGCTCCATCAAATTGACAAAAGCATTACTGTAGTTGTTTTTCAATATTTCACTAATCTTCGACATTGAGTTGGTCTCATCTTAATCTGTGAATGTATATCACGACATTTTTTAATACCAACTGAAGGCAGGCCAAAGGAGGGCAAATTACGAAATGGATGGACCTTGGATTATTAATTAAAACGTCTGAAAATTAATCGAATAAATGAATTAGATAAGATTTCAAAATAAACTGCCGCTTAATATAAGAGCTCCTGCCAAAAAATAAAAATAAAAAACAAGAGGAAAAAAAACAAAAAAGGGATGAAGTAAATTTCTTCTTAGCTCTTCGGCGTCGTCGCGGCGGAGTCATCGAAAAACTGGAATGAGGGTTTGTTTTACCCACTTGGGTATACATTATATTAATTACACGGTAATTTACTTCGACTTCACCTAACTACAACCCTATCGTTTTTCGTAAAATTTGCTCAAACTTTCTTATCCGCACACGCCTCCACCACTACGAAGAAAACGAAAATGCTATTAAGCACCGAACTTAAAACAATGTAATTAAACGACCGCTCGTTCTTCCTATTCGAATAGGCGATAAAGTGTAGGTAAAAATCGAAACATTCAGCCATCATAGAGTAAAGGTGAAAAAGAAATAATCAACAATGAGTACTTCCTGGCGCAACGCTTCACAAGCATGCAAGAAAAAAAAAGGACTATTTCTAAAGGAAAGAAAACAAAAAATATGAAAAAAGCGTTGGAAAGTTGGTACTTATATGGTTAATTTGCATCACAACAAATAGCAATAATTCGCCAATAATGACAACCAACACATAAAACTTGATAAGCCGAAAATATGGAATACGCACTGAACTCATTTACGATATCGCTAGCATAATTCCGATCTCGGAACTAAAAATTATTTTTAGCAACCTATGTACAAATTGCTGTATTTTTGATGCATCTAAGACTTGATGAAAGTGACTAATTTCACAACTCTTACTCTCCACTTACTTGGCTCGCTCATTTATTTCTTTTTATCACTTCTTACCTTCTTTTTCACACTCCTTAGTTATCTCTCATCTCAATTTATTTTCTCAAACTTAATTGGTTACTTAGTTTCCCCACACCTTTCAATGACTTATTCCAGCCATTTAATTTAAATTATGACTTTTATTTTTTTCTGTAAAATTCTCTTTGCCGCGACGGCGATTCGAACTCTCGACCCGCTAAAGTGAGGGGCAAATAGGTTTATCAACAAAACTTTCTCGATATGGTTTACAAACAGGCATCTAAAAATGAAAATTCGGATTTTCGACCCCATTCCTGCTGCGAAAAAAAAGAAGAAAAATAAATACTGTATGTACAGCTTTAAGCAAAGATGAATTAACTGTACTTCTAATCTTATCGGTCCAATTTACATAAAGAAAAAAAACATTAAAGTCAGGTTGTACTCTGGTAATTGTAGACCTAATAAATTATAAACAATTTCAAAACAAATTCCTGAAGTGGATTAACGATGGGTTAGTCATTAATACTAGAAAAAAATAAGGCTTGATTGATAGAATACTGGATTTGAACTAACAAAGTTAAAAGAGAAGCTGTAGACGACAGAAAAACTAAATTCGGTGCAACAAAGCGATCACCCTAGAGCAGCCATTTATATTGCAGTTCACATACATTACATGACCCCCTTGTGACAATAGCGAAGAAGAGATACCTCAGGCACCAAACTCATAAGAATCTCCTAGTTACCGCACTCGTATCTCGCATGCATTTCATATTGTCTGTTTCCCCTGGAAACATACTGGGGAAAAGTAGTGTGGCAACTTCCTATCAGTGGTGACAGGTGTATTTGTACACTCACTGGTAGGTTATGTGGCCAGTCCCTACATATAATAGGGCAAACACATTTTTGGTTCAACCAGCCTATGTACCTCACCAAGTGTAGTCTAATTTTTGATACTGAGCTCACACACACACAATGAGGTCATTGTGGTTGCACGCATGCGTCTACTTCAACACCCTACAAACTTTAAAATAATACAATGGGAATTCCATGGGCAAATAACAACAGCGTTGTGGAAGCAAGCAGGTGACAGCTTCGCCAGACAAAATTATTAGTTTTTAAGTATCTGAAATTTTTGTACGCAGAATTATGTCCAATAAATAGGGGTATAACTTTTGGACAATTGCTAACTGTGGGGACCATGTCCTCCCTTCTTTCAGGGCTTGGCCCCAGTCAACAGACTGCGGACTTGGTCCATCACCAAGTCTGCGCAGTTATGTCTACGGACAATAAATAAAATACGCGTTCGTAAGCATATAGGCTAAAACGGACGAACAATGAAATTTGTTCTCCATTTAGCCTACATGCTACAAACGCAGCTTAGCGCCAACACGCATACAAAAACTCACGTGTTGCGGTTGAAACGCTAGGCTAAATATGCAACACGCGCTAATCCTTCAATACTCATGGATGACGTGCGTGTTTAGCCTAACATATACAGCAGCGATGCCTTTTGTTAGTCGCCAGTTTAGGGTGTTATAAAAGGTTATCTGCCTTACCAAAAAGGTAACATAAAGAACACGCAATTTCTCATTCATTCGCCAGTGGGTTTTAGAGGTGAACCCACACTAACAAAGCACCAACATTCTTAAACTGACTTCTGAAAATGGACATATCAACAAGAACCCAACACGATAGGTGCGCCCAAGTTCCAATCAGCACGAGGAAGTCATTTTCGGTTTTTATTTTTATTTTTATTTATTTACTTTATGTTTACATGAACATTTAGTGAATCTTTAGGCTATATTGCTCCAGTGATTATTCACTTATCACCTTATTACTTATCTGCCATAATACCAGCTTCATATCCTCTGTACCTATACACGGATTTATTTCATCATAATTATTTTTTAATCAAAAACTGAAGTTTACAAAATGAGTCAACCCATGCGAAGAGGAGAGGTAAACTGCAAACTTTTTTGGTGAAGTTTGAAAAAAAAACAAAAAAAAAATCAGAAATCTCATAGTTTCCATAAACGACTATTTCAACATACAATATACGCGATTTAACACCAACGCTTGCAACAAAATCAAATTTTCTCTCACTGCAGCTAAAATTATAAGGGTTTCATAACATGAAACCTGTCAACGGTACATATTTGCAGATTTACTATCGAATTTACCATCAAGGGAGATAAATGGAGGGTTCGCGACCCCATTTGATGCTAATTTTTACCAACCCGCATAACAGGATCTGTTTTTTTATTTTTTTTATTTTATTATCTCTTTCATTTTAACATGATATATCTCGTACATAGTTTAACCAACGTTGTTATTTCACGTCCGTGCACCCACACATACAAACAATTCACCGCAAAAATGAAGAAGAGGGTGCATATTATGTGGCGTCTCCACTGCCTTTTTTCCTCCACTCACACATGAACAAAGCGCTCGTGAAATTTGCAAAAATAAAAAAAATAAATGATACAATACGTGACATTGGAAAATATTTATACGCTAGAAAAAAAAAAATAGAAAGAAAAGAAAAACAGAAGATATTCGACATTTTGGCGCAGACAATTTAACAGGCTAACAGACAGAAAACACACGCCAACAAACATACATTTTACAGAATGCCTGGACTAGAATCTGTCTTCTCGTTTGTCGTATTAAGCAGAAACTTTGCACGAAGCATAGTTTAAACTTTTGTGACAGCTTTCACTGAAAGTTTTGCGATTCGACGAACCGAAATTAATATCTTTAAGCGAACGAATGCGACGTAAGAATGTAAATTGTAAAATTTCAAGAAACGATGTCAGATCGTCCTTGTTCCCAAACTGATATGAGAACTGGATTCTATGTAAACGGCGGGCTGTTGTTAAACGTAACGAGTGTTTGTTGTCTTATGATTTATCGATATCACTCTGAGACGAATATAAATGAACGAGTCGCAACGAAGCGCATCTTATCTAACATTCTTACCACCAAATATTAAAACTGCCATCAACAAGAAATTCCTATTGTTTACAAGAAGAATAACAGTTTAAGATCTACTACTGCTTTGCTTGATTGAGTAGTGCAAGTTGGAAAATTCAGACAAAGTGTTTGTCAAAAACCACAAACACGCTTTTCTGTTCCAGCTGATGGTCAAAAATAGGGATTTAAAGAAAACCGGAATTGTTCTCACGATTTTCTACTTCCATCCGATATTGAAGGAACTAAAAAAGAAGTACTGGATTCTTCATTAGAATCTACGTGGAATTAATTAAGGATAATTCGATTTTGAAAACAGACCATCTGTATACATGGCAACGAAATGAAAATTTTTTTATATTTGAATGTAATACTTAATTCAGAAATTGTGATACTGGCGAAAGTTAATAATAAGACATACAATTTCTCAAATTAACCATATTTTCTTCCGCCACCATAGTCTGATTTTTAACCCCCGAGAAAATCATGATTAGTTGAATATTTTCAACGAATAAAATTATTTTTAAGACAATGTCATCGGAACAATTTGAGAGTATTCTAATGGCAAAAGCAAAACCAGGGAGGAAGGACTAGCGGCTTAGCCCCTATCTAGGTTTTCCAAACGAGAGAATTAGTATGTAATATATTGTTACGACTTCTCTGGAGAATGAAAGAGTTGTGAACCTCTCACAAAAGTTGTCTAGTTACGCCCATGCACAATAGAACAGGCAATAAAAAAGAATCAAGCTAAGAATCTCAACTGAAACATAAGTAAGCTTAAAATTTGGTCCGTTACTCTGGAAGATGGAACATTTTGCAGTCTGCATATCACATAATTGATGGAAATATTTTTTTCAATTAAGTATGTATTAGTTCCGTCATATTTAGAAAGACATCATCCATCTAAATATGACAAAACAATTAACAGGCAAATAATCCACAAGTGGAATATTTATCTTTACGTCTGTGCCCTACATATTGACGCACAGTAAATTTATTGATAAAAGCAAAGTCAGCGAATTCATTGGCCCAATACTGTACATGTACAGTTAGGTACATTTGGCAAGGTGAAGGTTTTTACCACCAAATTGAAATGGCCCGGTATTTCATTTTCTACCAGCACTGCTTTTTTAACTGTGTTGAAGACTGGTGCACCAATTTTTCATTACCCAGAAAGTCTACGAGCTGTCAAGTTATAATAGTTACGGATTCTGTCTTAGAGGTGATGATAAAACTTAGGTTTTAATTATTAAGGGTAGAATATTAAGTAAAACTATTTTATGTTTAAACTGAAGTGAATCTAATAGTGTTGTGATTCATACTTTGTGTTTTATGTGACTAAAGTAATTAATATTCAATATCTGTGAATAATTAATATATTCTAGACAGTCTGCCAGACCTCTAAGTAATAAACAAGATTAATATAAATTGTTCAAAATTTATTTCGTTATGCCTCTTTTATTCTGGGTAAGAGATATAACAGTATTTGAGTAAAAAAATTAATTTATATCAACATATATGCAGTTCAAACTGCTACATATGTGACTCATAGACTACCATCTTCATTTGTTGTACATCGCATACAAGTCCAAGACATCGATCATTTGTTTCTTAATCAGTTAACATGTAACGATAAAACTGTAATTTTTCAATTATATTTCATAATTGTCTACGTAGCCAACTAAAAATACGCCAATAAATTAATTCTTAACTAAAGCGTTTTTAGAAATAGAAGAATTTTTAAAGGTTCTGTACAGCAACTTCTTAAGGCAAAATTGAGTCGTTTTTTGAATCAATAGTTCAAGTTAATTTCCATACAAATTTATGTGTTTAACAAACGCATCAAAAAATATTTTAATCATGAAAAATTATTAATAACTTTCAAGTACCTACATGGTAGTTCATAATTGAAACCAATGAAAATAATTTTGTATATATAACACAGGAATATCCTTCGCAAAGGATCATAATTGAACAAAATTCTCCACCACTATACGAGTCATCACTCTAGAGAGAAAAAACATAGAAACCAAAATAAAAGTTATTCTCAATATAACATTTACAAAACACTGAACGAATGGTGCCTAGTTAATACTGTTTCACGTAAATCCACAAGTTGAATAATCAAATTTAACACTTTAATTCAGAGATTGGGTAGGCCGATAGCTCTATTCAGCTGCTTTTATTCACTTATAATGCAAGGAATAGACATTGAACTAAGATTTACATTTTTACAAAGAGTTTATTGCACAGCTCCGAAACACTTGTATACAGTAAAAAAAAGAAGGTGGAAATTCAAAACCTTGCTGGTCCAGTATGAACTACAGATACGATTTGAAAAAAACAAAATGGACAATAAAATCGAAGACTAACGTCGCATGCCATGGAGGAAATATATACAAGGATATAATACATACTTGAAATTTCTCTATGGAAACGATCTCAGACGAACTGAAATGTAGTAAAAAAAGTTTCTCGCAGTTTAAGAATGTGAAAGCACCCCGATAAAGGCAACCTTAAACAGTTAGAAAGTTTTTACAACCATTTCGATGAGACCACATTGTGTCGGTCACTTTATATATCTGGTTCATGGGCGAATTATTTTATCTTTTCATATTCTTCTTCGTTTGCAACCATTTTTAAGTCTCCTCATATACCAACATAAGGGCGTACGTACGTGACTGAAATGGAAAATAGACGAAGCACGGCCCTCATCAACGTAAAAACAACAAAATACAGCGAAAAAGTATCAGCTAAAAGGTTTATATCTAATCCCTTCGTTGAATTTAATTTACGCAGATGTCTAAATGAAAGAAGACGCGGTTTTGCAAGAAAATCAATTTCCTGTGTAAGCTATGCAGAGCGCATTGCGGAATGAAACCAGCAGTGGAAGGTTTAGCCTACAGGTAAATTATACGATTTTCAAAACTGAACTGATACATGTAACCACTCGGTTCTGTTCAACAATTTTGTGGGTATCAACAGGTCATATAATAACACGGTGTGGCGAGATAAGCCAGTATAATTTCGACGTTTTATTTTTTAGTAAATTTCAATAACTATTTGCACTGAACGTTGGTATTTTTCTTTCTTTTATAAGCTTTTATTATATCCACTACTGCGATTTTAAAATATATCAATACTGCAGCCAATCTTCCGCAACAAAATAGTGTTTATTTTGCCTGAAGCTAAAACCAAAAAAAAAAAATGAATGTTATGTTTTAAAAATTCATTTTCAACCTAAACTTATTATTTCTACAAAAATGGGTTCTTTTCAACACAGGGGTGTGTCATCCCATTTATGGGGGCTGTTTAAAATGATACAAGCGAGGTATGTTTCACATCGACAAAATACGTCCGATAACCCAAGTTCGCCTCATTATGATATAGTCAGTAAGGGTTTAGTATTATAGTTGAAGGGTATATTTTTCTAATGATATAAATGTTTTGTGTAGCTGAGAAAGTCATTTTTAACAGAAATACCTACTAATTCTGAGCCATCATACAAATCTTAACTCGGGCGATAAAGTTCAATTCAAAAGATACAGCATTATCGTTCTCAGGAACCTAAACGCTGTTTGAACGTTTCAAATTCTTCATTACGAAGCCTGCACCTAAAGGGAAGGCATTCGAATCTGGAAAATTCTTTCTGGAATATAAAGTTATATCTGGGACTATCGGTGTGGTGTGCTCCGTCAAAAACTGCAATTAAATGTGAAAAACTACCATTTCATTTTACTTCTATCAAAATATCTTAGTGAAAAAGGGCAAAAATATTTTACGCGAAAGCACCTACTTATGTTTAAAAAAGTACTCTGATTAAACCCCAGCTGTAAAACGCTTACGTCTACCTCGTATATACGGTTCAACATTTTAACGATATGTTTCACAAAATCATATAAGGATGGGATACCGAACATATCAACCACTATGAGCTTTTAAAATTTACGATCAAAACAAAATTGCGCTGATAAATGATTACGAATCGTTCGAGCATGAGTTAACGACGGAAAAAATCGGTCGCCATGAGAAACAATCGATGCCCCCAACAACCCCATATTTTATAGAAGACAACAAAAACAAAAACGACGACGTCTACTGGGCGTCCAAATGGTCGAACATAAATTTCGACGCACTAACCGCGTAATTCTTTTAAAAATGAAATATATTTCGATGTAACGTTGCGTAATTGCTTTCACAAAAATCCGTTCACAACCGTATTAATAATAATAAAAGTAAAAAAATAGCAAGAAAAAAAAACACCGGGAAAATGGGGAATTTTGTAACAGTTTATCATTTATCCACGCGTGCCAACCACACAAATAAGCGTTAAAGAGTTCATATTTTCAATTTAGGCGCCCACAGAAACATATGAAGTAAAATTTAGATTATTTTTCACAAATTATAACGTTATTGTTAGGTAATTTACCAGTTATGTACATGCATATGTACCTACAAAATTAAGTACTCAATATACGCACTTTTGAACAATTCAATTTTCCAGGGAATATTTTTTAATTTAGTTCTTAAAATAAGCCAAACTTCCTAACTCGACTCGGTGAATAGATTCTGATAATAAGTCAGCCTCTAAAGATGAGATCGTGTTTGAATAACAAGCAATTTTTACCAAAAAATAATTTCAATATTGTTCTATTTAAATATAAATTTTTTGAATTTTGATCAATTCAAGATATTGTGGTTGAATAGAGTACTCACTTCAACAGAAGTTGTACAGAACCTATAACTTGAAATTTTGTATTTTTTTCGTCATATCGAACACAGCTAATGTAGATACCTACACATAAAAAATAAAATAAAGTACAAAAATAGCACAGAAGTTTTTCATCTTCTAAACTGGAGAGAATAAAATAAGGAACGAAATCATGAAAAACCATAATTTCAAAATGAAGTAATAAATTTCTCATAATCAAAATTAATGAATTGCGTAAATATCTGATTTTAATTGCCTTTGAAATTGAAAAGACATTAGGAAACTGAGAAAATTCAGAAAAATAGATCAACAATTATCGTATAGAATCGCATAAATCGAATCCCATTAACAACTCTTAATGGGATCATAACATCAAATACTTCATTCTGTAAAACAAAAATCCAGTAGACAGAAAAAAAAATTTTTTTTCATTAAAGACTTAGGGGACAATACTCATATGAGGTTTTAGGAGCTCGCACCACTCAAAAACAGTCACCGCCCAAAGGCTGGCATATATTCGTCTCTATGATGTAAAACCAATAAACACACGTACGTTTGTATGTTCATACCTGTATATACATACAGGTAAGATACATTATACAGGCCATGATCAATTACCTGATAAGGATCTCAGTGATGTCACAGACTAGCAGCAAACGCACTGCGTTGTTTCTTATCACCTAATGAAAGCAAGAAACGATGTAATCTATGACATAATACCATACATATATTTACGTATGTGTGCCTGTGTGCGTGTACCAAATCCACTATATAAGCTCACAAAAGTGACTACAAAATTGCTAGTGTTCACCTTGGATTTGGCTCTCCCATACTTACAATGTATGAAGAAGTAGAACATGCAAAGCTGTAGATTACCTTCTACGTGTGAATATCTCTCACAACAAGGTAATCTACAGTGGTTACCTCGAAGTAATTTTTTGGCTACATTGTTAGTGTTTAGGCACTTAGTGCTAATTCTAAACCTAGACGCGTTGCGCTGGCGAGTTACTCACTTGTGATACAAATATTTTCACAGACCTAGACACCTTTGGATGTCAAAGAAGAGATCTGGCTTATGAAATGGGAAATCTATACCCCTCCTTCCAAATAAATTTGCCGGAAGGGAATTAAGGAAACAGACCACAGTGACTTAATATGTTTTCAGTACCACACAGAGTAAAACTATATAAATTTTCACCACTTTAAACCGAGTGAGAATAATTCAATTATTACTTCTCTCGATAATATACAAGTAATATCGGTGATATATGTAGATACGCAGACCATAGTTTATAAACTAGGTCAGTGATTGCCAAACTTCCTCAGTATTCAGCTGTTTTAAAATTTGAAAGTTGGTCATGAGGTACTCCAATCAAAGACTTTATATTGAACAAAGAAAAAATATTTTGAACAAAAATTTATGAAAAACAGTAATTCTGGGCTTGGGCTGACAAAAATGTAGGTACAGTCTAAACTAATAGTATTAATATGAAGGATGACACTCATTTTCTTGAATAATTTTGTAGGAGTATTTAGTCACCACCATTTTAATACAGTCGTCCAAATATCTGTTTGGAAGCCTGCTCCTGAATTTGCTTTTTATGAACTTCATTTTGGAAAAAAATGACGTAAGAATCAAGATGCTACAGTTTGGCGTACATAGAACTAAGTACTGACAAACTTTTTTCAGGTATTCAAAGAAAAAGAAAAACTTTTTACATGGGTACTTCACAGGTTATTTCACGGTTTGTAGCAACGAATAAAATGTTCCGTTTCCATTCAAGGCAATAATAGTAAGTACTATAACGTTTTGTCAAAAAACAAGATTTAAAGCAACAATAAAATTCTACAGCATATTTTCAAATTCAAATCATACCATAAAAAATTACTAGAAGCATACAAACTTGAATTTTCAGAAATTGTTAGAAATATAAGCGCAGCCAAATAGGGGATTTGGCCCTCGTGTTATAAAAAAAGTGAAAAACATGATACAAAAGACGGATACGAGAAAAATGAAAGGCACAGAAAAAATTCAAAAGGAAAACCGGAAAATATTCGTAAAATTCAAAACCCCCTTCAGAAGAAAATTCTCGCTTCGCCACTAGTCAAAAATAATACACGTTTCAAACAGACCTATAAAATCTTCACTTTTTTTGGGATTACCTCGACTTTCACGAACAGACATACATACAATGACTTAATGACTGATGTGCCACATGTACACAAACGTACGCAACAGAAATGGCTGACACTTCAGTTTTGAGCAGTCTCAGAAAATTTGAACTCAGAATGGTCAAAATGCACACGTCGTAGGTACAGGGCTGTCGGTAAACACGAAATTAAACGGATCAAACAAGGAACAAAATTTCTCAAATGACACTGAACGAAATTACCTCCGATATTACGCTCAAAACCATCAATTACCGCCATCAGTATAGCCTGGCAGATGCCCCGATTTCACGAGAGGGGATGCCAAAGCCGATTTTAAAACTTCTACACCATACTGACACGTGAAGCTGAAAAATAATTTTCCCAGCACGTAGCGTATCTTTTCTCTCGCTTCATTTACAGTGGACAAAATACTGTAAAGGTATACGTACACATTTTACCCGGCGAGCACAACGGCACATTTTCACGCGAAAAATAAATTAAAATACGCCGTTTATACGGTTCTCCAACGAGAAAACGGACGGCCAAAATTGCCAACGAAAATAATTTGACTAGGTACGATTAACGTTCAATCAACTTTGCTTGATCCTTTTTCGAATGGCTGTTTAAAACGCGCTCGAACGCGCTAATGCGAACGTTCATTGATGTGTAAAAGTAGTTGGATTAACTGCGCATTGGGATATTTTTTTAATCAACTGTACCCAACATCGGAGAAGACAAGTTTAACGGATTTTCGAAGGAAAAATTAGATTACGTCGTGAATAATTCTATAATTTTTTGCGGCATCTTCGCTGCATCTCAATTTATTTATTTTATTAATTAATATTTTTTTCGTTAAACAAAAAATATTAAACAACAGAACGTGGTCAGACATCGGTCATGATACAATTTTCATTTAGGTACAGCTTTTGAAAAAAAAAAAAAAAAAAAAAAATCGATTATGTCTCAATGGCATACTTGCAAGGTTGAACAATTTGCGTGATAACGTGAACGAATGCATGCCTACTAATAATCGTTTTGAACGTTACAATTTTAATATTGTTTTGAAAAATTTCAAGAATCAGTCCTAATAGGAATTAATGATAGTTTAACAAACTGGACTCTAAGATTAGATTTTAAAATTCTTCATTATCCAACTATACTGTACCTATATTACACTATAAAATATGAAAATTAGAAATTCGCTTCTCGTTTGACGCCCGTGGGGGTCGAAGAAAAAATAGTATGAAAAAATTAATGTCAAATTAGAATTCAGCGTCCCAATATACATAAACGTCGATATATTACACAATATGATACGATTAGTCAAAATTTGTCTCTCTTTGGAGCCCCGTGGGGGCTAAATAATAGGTCAAATTAAAAAATGAACATCAAAGTCGAATTCAGCGTTCCAAAATACACGTCCAATAAAATATGGAAAGTCAAAATTTGTCACTCTTTTGAGCTCCATGGGGATCAAAGAATTCATCAAATGAAAAAATGAACATAAAATTTGAATTCAGCGTCTCAAAATACACAATTGGCAATATATTACACAATACAAATTGACTATATTTGTGAATAATATGTTATTTTTTGTAACAAAATCATACTTCCAGTTGTATCATATCGATTTATACATCGATACCTATCGAAACCAAGACCAATATTCTCTTATTCGGAAAACAAAAGTCAATGCGCTTTCTCCCACCACTCTAAATAAAAGCAGATATAAGAAAAATTATTGCGTCCGTGGAGAATAAAGACCACTCTATCCAATGGTCCAACCAGTTTTTTTCTATCTTAATTTATTTATAGAAGTACAGCAGGATGTAATGCAACCCCCGAAAATTGCGAGGTTGTTGAATACGTACCCCTACCCAGCGATCGATCACGTAGATGTTATCACGTCAAAAAGGGTTCGATTAAAGTTTAATTTTATTGTTAACTACAAGTTCATATATTACACTTACCCGTCGGTGACCGGAGCACAATTCCTTGATCGCCATCTTGTCATACCGGCTCTGGCCATTTCGCTTACATTGGCATCTGTAAGAAATATCAAACATTAGTAATGAGAATACGCAGAAAACAACAAAAGAAACAAAACAAGAATACGAATAAATAAATTAAAGCTACTATTGAGGGAACTTCAGCAATTAGTATTAAGTTATCCCTTAGATTTTTTGTTTTTCATAACCAATGTTTTCGCAACTCCGTGACAAAGCCCGCTGTATCATTACACTAATCTTTCAAAAATTAATAATGGATGGACTCGATAGTTTTATTAAACTCATTCAGATTTGATAATGTTTATATAAATATTCACTAGAGGCCATTTTATACATTAAATACTTTTATTCATCTTCATTTTTCTCTTTCTACAGACGGAATTTCATAATCGATATCCTACAACTTTTTGGGTTAACTATTTTAGCCAGTTGTTAGAGATAATTGATATCGACGAAGGGGTAGGTAAGGGGTGATGGCGGCACGATCCGGTGGTTAATGGTTTGCAAGTATGAATTTTCCGATCACATGCGGAAGCACCAATTGAGCCATACCAAATAGATCACCATTTTGGGTCAGAAATGTGACAAAAGCTGGTCCTGTAAGGGCGAGCACTGAAACACTACGTCACGCAGAATACTAATAGCACGTATTTCAGTTCAAAATTTTTTTCATTTATTTTCGTTAATTAAGATGGAAGATGTATTACTAAATGAATGCTACGGAACGAAATTATACTACTCGCGAAGAAGGTTTGATCATAAGTTTTCTCAAATAAATAAAAATCACTGATCTATTTTTAAAATTTTCGAAAATATCGCATCCGTCCAACTTACGAAACCAGAAGAAACCATTTAAAGGCGACATTTTTCCACCAGGATATGCAACCTGCAGACAGATTTATTTGCGGCGAACCGGGTATGCAACAATTCTGACATAATCATACGGCTGGCTCCTTTACAACGCTCAAGACTTAGGTTTGCCAACATTAGTAAGAATTCCGAACACAGCAGTGTGAGGTAAAAAGTGGACTGAAAATCCAAGATGGGAATATGATTATAAAATCATCGATAATTACTGCAAGAATTCAGGGAATTTTTAGCATAACATTTTCCAACGAATGAAAAATATAGGTACAATACACTATTTTAATCATTCGCGAAAACAAGTCAGTAACGAAAAGATTTTGACGCCACTAAAATACCTAACAGGAATGTGGTTTTAATACTGAAACAGAAAGCTGCACCTGTTGCCGCGAAATTTATCTCGCTTCGTATTTACAGGGCACAAAAAAGAAGGGCATAAGAACCCACAAAACGAGCGAACGTAAAATATCGAATACACTGGTGAAGCTGGTTAAAAATTCAACAATCGCTTCGTTTTTCCAGAGGAATTTTCAGCGTAAGGTACTTTTTAATGGAATGTAAACCGTATCGAAGTAGGAAGCGTATTAATTATGGTTACTCGGGGGAAAATATTCGCTAAAATAATGTACCGTTCACCGAACGACCATGAAAAACGAGAATAACGTTACCAAGAGTTTTCAAAACATTCGGCAAATTTTTCCTTCGCTTACCTAAGTGCTATAAATTATCACTTAGTACGAAGATAACGACCACGAGATGAATACAACTGAAAAATGTGGAAACTGTAATTATCGACATAATAATCAGTTAACAGAACTTATTCAAAAAAAAAAAAAAAAGAATATCTGTAATTCGACACGAAAGATTCGTTTTTTTGTTTAAAATTGAAGGTACCGCAGAAAATACATATGGAAAAGATCGTATGCCCCGGAAAACTGAAGATCGGAGATGAACCACGGTTGATAAAAAATAAAGGTTTTGTACACAATTAATCGTGAAAAAGTGTTCGGAAAATTTTTCCATCCACAAATTCTTTCATAAACTAAAGATCATTTTTACGCTTTATTTTTCTAAAATTGAACATATTTTTTCCCAGTTTTCCACTAACACACAGAATAGGATAATAAGTATATTGCTAGAAAATATCATCAGATTTTCGACAAAGTTTTAATCTTTTCAACTGTGTTTGCGAATAATTAGGTTATACTTGATGTAAGCAATTAATTACTGCAATGAAATTAAAAAGGTATGAGTCGAGTTTAACTTCTTTAAATTATACGAACAAAGGATTAATCAAGGTTGAACATATAATCATCTGCGCGTAACCATACGTTTAGCTTAGAAAAATATTTGACTTTTGTCTAGGGAGTGTATGGATGACTAATTATTTACACTGTTCTTTGCAATTAGGTAGCACGATTAAACGTTCGTTCTCTGCTTTAGTATTCTTATGGCATCCAGAAGTAAAAGTACACTCCAATTCAAAAATAGCCATTCAGAGGTTACAGTATATTATGCTTTCGGCAGACGATTTCATCCGATGAAATTAAGAACATAAGTCAAATAAATAACCTACAAAGCTGAACAACATTGATTTAACTCTTATTTTTATTGCCATTGGATAAAGCAGTCTTCAAGACACTAACGTAAGTCATTATTCTGGCCTTAGTTCATGCGCATCTAATTCTGTTAACAAAAACAAAAAGTCATTTTTGACCTACGTTCTTACTACCAGGCATCATAAATTTTTACTATCTAATAAAGATGTATTTTCAAGTCGTAAAGTTTTTCACGATTTTCATAACATATTAATTTTTTGATATTTTCCTTCTCATCTCTGAGAAACTTTCTATCTAAACAAAGCTGTAACAGAATAATTGATAGCCTCACATTTTTTTTAATTTGTCAACGTTGACGTACCTATCGCATTGTAAGGATAAAATACGAAATTCCTTTCTTTTCGGCATTTGTCCATAAATAGACGATGGATCCTTGTAAAATATATAATTTTGTCGTTAATCTGTCCCCAAGGATAAGAAAGGCAATTGACGTTCAACTCGTTTAAACTCACCTTGAGTATCACGGTCATGCCTACGAGCCAACTATCTTCAATTTTTTTCAAACATAATGTGAAACAATGATACTCCATATTTGGTACATACCCCATAACAGGTTCATTTACCCTACAAATATCTCTATTTTTTTATCACGCCTTTTCAGTCTGCCGAACTTTCAACAATGAGAAATTAGTCATGTAGTACGAATTAAAGCCTGGCTTGGAACCATTCTCGCCCACCAATATCCCTCTTTTCGCATACAGTACCTATAACTAATCTGTAAATCCCTTTCCCAACTTTTCACGTCCACCAAACGTCAGCGTCGTTCGCATTTTCACCGATTACCCACCGAAAAACACATTTTTAAAATGTCATTTTACCGCGAACAGACGACAAGAATAACGAGCGACGTTAATTGCATTTGAAGAACGTAGGAAAACGAAACTCGCAGTCGTGTACACCTCTCGTTAATACTCTCTGAAGTACCATACGCTCATTAAATGCGAAGAACACACTGCACTGTAGCGAACAGCGACATACGTCCTTTAAGGAATTTTAAAATCAAGTTTTCAACTATTTCTGGTGCGGCGACCAAGAAAGTTTACAGCATAATAACGATAAGAGGTAAGTTAATCGATTCCCTGAAAATAATCATAATGATATAGAAGCAATATGATTTAGGAGCTGAGAAATGAGTCGTACAAAACGTGAATGAGAATAGACAAAAATAGTAGCAATGAAAAATGTAGAGTTAAGAAGTTACCACTTCTACAGCTGTTCAAATTTCAAACCGCATAAACCTTGCGTTAATCTGAGCCCTTGTAATAATTCAAGCCTCATTCGCAAGGAGATATTCCGAGCGTGAAATTTTTGGCATATGTTGTTCTTTACCGAGGGAAATTCATCCCGCCTTCATTAGCCATTCATCAACATTGTTAACGTCAACGATATTTCTTCCTCAAGCTTAAAAAAAAAGAAAGAAATTTTGAAAAAGTCAGCATAATCACGTTTCGATAGCTTCGTTTTAAAAATATTAAGAGCGTGATTTCATTTAAAAGTAGTTGATCTACAAAATAAGAAAAACCGAAAAGTAGAGTACGTTTAAATTAGCTCAGTAAAGTTGGTTCGAGAAAAACTTTAATCAGTCTCTAGTTATTAAGTTTTTTAATGACTAAACATGTTAACAGTCTGTTACGTGTGCGAAGGTGTGATTTGTGCTATGGTTAAATTTCACCCAAACCTACAGAGAGCGCATAAATAGATTAACACCCAACACTTCAATATTTTCAAGATATAGGAACCCAACTCGCCTCATTAAACTCAATATAAAATTCTAGACAAAGGGGACAATAATGTCGCTCATTAGAAATTTCATTTCTTGCAAAAATTAAATGGGAACTAAATTATATAGATATGGCGGATTCGAATAAATTCATTCAATATGCAGACTACGTGACAAAAAAGTAAAAAAAAAAAACTTAGTGCACAAAGCCACATTAGAAAATGTAGGTACAAAGGAGTAAATAAATAAATGAATAAACAAATGAACAATTAAATAAATAAATAAATAAATAAATAAATAAATAAATACAATAAAAATATAAAAAGTATTGGGCAGAATTTTGGGTAAAATTAGGGTGGTAGGTTTAAAATGAAGTGTCAAGAAAATTTATAATGAATTGTATTGTGATGTTATAAAAAACGTACGCAAGTTATCAAATGATTGCTTAGAAAATAAAATAAAAGCAAATCTGATTTTTACACAGCTTTTTTGTTTAATCAGGACTCAGTTATTTTTCATAGTAATAGTTGAAGATTTTTTCCAATAATTTCTACGCAAGGAACCGGTTAAACAAAAGGAAACGAAATTTTTCAGAATGTTAAAATATAATATATTCAATGTCTGTATCAGATTTCATGATTACCTCTTAAAAATTACGCATTTTATGGATTTCAGCTAATAGTTCCAAAAGTTTCCTGGGCTCATGAAACGAAAAATAATCCAACCCCCGACCCTGGGTCTTAATAGCAGATAAATAAAATTTTAATAAGTAGATTTTCTTCGAAAACATACATAAAAAGACCAAGAAGTACAAGCAACTAAATAAAAATAATTTTAACCCTCTGGATGATAAATATAAACATTATCCAGAAAACGAGACCACAAATGCAGACACAAATCAAGAAAATTCCGTACGCCATAAAATCACCCCTTAAATAAGCAAGGAAGAGAGGAAAAAAGAAGATGAAATATCATCATTAAAGTGAAGTGAAGTCAGAATCGTTAGATTAAATTAGATTACGTTTCAATTTAAAATTCCCTCTGAATATTAAAATCGTTTTCTGCGAGGGTTTTTCTAGCACCGTCCTTTCGACCGCGCGTCGCTTTTTGTGAATTTGAATTGTAAATGAAAACCTTCGAGAATTTTATAAAAAAAAATAAAAAAGAGGAAAGCGGGAGAAAAAATAATAAAAAGAAAATTTTATGCGAAAACGACAATTCCGTCCTATCCCCACTATCGTACTGTATGTTCAAAAAAGAATTAAATTGTGAATGGAAAAAAAAAGGAGGAAAAACCATCTGAACGTATCACGAGAAAGGTCAAAGTCACTGAAATTAGCGATCAAAAACCCATTTCGGATAAATGCTAATTTTAGTGGAACGTAAGCGATTATCAGTTTCATTTTAAGCTGCACATAATGTATATACAGTGCCAACGAACCATTCTCTGTTGACACAATATGTGATGGCTTTGTATTGTGGAATGTTTACTTGAACCCGAAAAAAATTTTCATTTACCTAACTGGGATACGTTTTCAACAGACACAACACACTAATATGGAAGAAAAATGCTCAACAGATTGAAAACTTTTGACACACAAAGGGGACGTAATCCATCACAAAAAGAACTAGCACAGAATGCACCAACTAAAATTTTTTTGTACCAGTTTAGACCATGTGACTTTCTCAAAAGGAGCATCATCAGAAAGGTTTTGCGACCAGAATCACTCAAGAAAAAATGTTCCTATTTAAATTCAAAGTAAGTCACGGTGTGATAATGATCTAGAATTTACTAAGAAATGTGTACCAAGTACCATACATAGAACTTGTTCTAGGTTAAATATATTCTGCGTCTAGCTAATATAATAACCTACGATAAAAATTTGAGTTACTTTTTTAATGTGGTACACATTTCTACTTTCACTACGCTGAATTCAGAGTAAATTCGGAAAAAATTATTTTGGTTAAATTTTCATTAAAAAAGGGTGCTACAGACAATCACAATTTCCCCACTAGTCGAAATGAGGGAATATCAATTAAATTAATATCAATATGTAATGTTTTATCATAAGAGTATGAAGGAATTGATGTTGATCGATATATCGATATGATATCGATATGTGTTTCATTTATATTGTGTTATAATTTTTTCAAACTTCAATTTTCATTAACGAATTTATGAAATATGTACCTTCGCTGACACCCTAGAGCGCGTTTTTTTTTTTTTTTTCACAGTATCACATCTTTACCATTTGAAAGATTTTCACAAAATATTAGCTCGACATAGACGCCTATCCTTAGATGGTTTGTGCGAAGTTTTATTCAGAAAAATCTATTCCGAGAGCTGTAATTTAGTTCGAGAGTTTCAGTTCGAAACCTGTTTTTTTCAAAGTTAGTTTTTAGTACTACTAAATCGATTTTGCGTCAATGTCAATTCAGAAAAGTGAAAACTCAAAAAAAACTGCGACTTGCAAGTAAGAACAAAAGTTTTAATTTTGGACCCGTTCTATTCGAAAGTTAGTTCTTAGTTCTACTTTATAATTTCAGCGTGAATTTTAAGATATGAAAAATAAAAATTTCCAAGTTCAAGTGTCGCATTTTACTAAATCTAATAGCCAGTTCGAAAGAAAAAAAAAGGAAGGAAAGAAGGAATACTTAAGAGCAATTTTGACCATTTGAGAATAAATTTAAATACCTACATAATCCATATTAATTTCAGAGCCCATGAACATTAATTTGAACGAATGAGAACCTAGGCTGAATCAGAGTATAAGCGGCGTTAACTCACTAACACACAAACGGGTTTCAAGGGGTGTGTCCGTTGTTGAATCTTTTGTATGCCTCAGGAAAGTGTTATTAACAAAAATACCTATATGAATGAAAAAATTTTCCTCTAAATTACAGGATATGGGAGACAGACAGAGGCGCACACTTGATAAACTTATAGGGAAGCGGAAGACAAAATTTGAAAATCTTTTGGTTCTCATTAAACTTAGACGGAAAGTTTTCAATTATTCAATATAAAAAACGTATAATAGTACTAAAATTTGCAAAATTATTAGGCTGGCCAATTACATTCCGCCCTATAGATTTCCCCCGAAAAAGGAGAAGTGGGCGTCCAAGGGAGCAGATCGGATTTTCGGCAGCCGCTAATCGACCAAGCGGAATTTTACGTGATTATGTATATCAAAAAGCACTTATCACGCCAGTTCGGCACAGCTGTTCAATTAGGTCATAATCTTTCCAATCACCTTTCGATTGAAAGGTCGAGTAAACAACCGACCGTGCTACAAATAGACATATTACATAACGCCTTCATGAATTCGATATCAATACCTACTTCTTTTCACTGATGTTGCGCGGAACATCGTTTCACTAACTTGAGATTAATTTCACGTCAACTTTTGGCGAAGCAAACTCACAACTTTGACACTTATCGAGCATATCGATGTCAAACATTCTCTTTGTAATCACGGCCCAAAAGTTAACATCACAGAAGACAAAATCGTTGACAAACTGACAATTCTCTTTCAACACACAGTAACTACGCAGAAAGTAATGGATACAGGCTCCAAAATCAGTTGAGCAACAAAACGACCGAAGAAGTTGGCGTAAACTTTCTGCAAATTTTCAATTTCCACGTCGGCTCGACGATAATTGCCGCAGACGCAACAGCAGAACCGAATCGAAAACGTATAATAATATACCTAACGCGCGAATATCGCGCCAAGTGAAAGGGAAAATCAGGTTGGTGGCGCAGGACAGAGGGGAGCCATGAGGGTGGTCGCAGGGAACGTGAACGGGGCGCGGGCGGAAAGAAAATTCGATAACTTCTTCTTTTTGCCGACAACTTTGGCATACATTAAACGCGGCGAATAAATCTGTCGGCGCCAGGGGCTAAGATATCATACACGCTCCAATGAACCTCGTCCATCATGCTAATGAAAATTTCCTTCTTCGCTCGCAAAAACGTTGCCGTACGACGAGGACAGACAAGGCGGAATTCACAATGAAAAATTTCACTGCAAGACGCATTTTGGAAAGGGGAAATGGAAAACCGAGACATAAAGCGAGCAAGAGAGTGCGACAGAAAACGAAGAGAACTTTAAAAAAAGGAAAACCCTCATGATGCCCTTGAATAACGCCAATGACATGATAGGGTAGCGTAAAATAGTTACAAATATCTTTTGGCAATGGCGAATAATTGTTTTTTGTTAGGGGTGTGTAATCGAAGTGATTTTGCCAATTTAATGCATCAAAAAATAAGACATTTATTAGACGTCAAAATAAAAGTTTCTGGTTACTTCCTTTCTTTCTGTTCAATTTTTCGATGCCAACGGAAAAGCAATAAGAAAAAAAAAATACAGCCGAACAACTGATACATGCGCAAGTTTCCTTTTCTGTAATTATAAGGAAAATTTCCGGCCTTTTCAATTAAAAATTATTGCATTCGGGTGACCTACCATTTATTGTCACTTCTGTAAATACACTGAACAATGAGCCGTGAGCGATGTCAGTCGTTTATCGATAGGAACTATCTCCTGCTTAGCTATATGCTCTTGCAGAATGTTGTGATGGAGGATCTAAGATTGTGCCCTCACGATTGAGTAGGGGCAACTACCGTCGAAGTTAAGAGTGAAACATTAAAAATTTCGGAAATTTTAGCACTGATTACAAGCCGTTCGATTCCGAAAAGGTACATAACTAATTTCTGAAGAGGCTGTTCAATTTTCTTTTTTGGTTTTAAAAATGTACCGAACTTGCTGATCCGACTCGGTGAATAGATAGGGTTCTGATGAAAAGTTGTGATCGAAAGATACGATCATATTCGTACCTGTGTGTTTTTCTTATCAAAAAATTTCTTTTAATTATTCTATTTAATGAATCAATAATTTGAATTTTATCACTTCCCATAACTACTACCACAGAATTGAAAACGTTTCGATATAAGAACTCAATTTATCCGAAATTGTCGAGATCTAGAACTTCAACTATAGCACTTTTTCGCCATATGGAACACGGCTACTATAAACAAAGAACCATATTTTTTCGTATTTGGGTAGAATAGCTTGTATCTTATTTTTTCATTGCATTGCAGTTAATTTTTGATTCGAATAAACTAGATTAGGTAGTTTATACATATTTAAAGATCACATTTCGGTCCACTGAATTTTTTTGCTCTGAGACTTATCAGTTTTTTCTTTCACATTTTTAAAATCTCAAATCTTGCCATAGGAAACTCCTGAATTCAGTAGAAATCTACGCGGGGTTTCTCTCGATGAGTAAAGATGCTTTCTTGCGAGATATTCAATTATGAAAATAGATGGCTCGAATTTGATAGCCTTATGTTAGCATGTTCAGCCTTAGCCAATAAAGACCAAATTTCTGACACCATTTTCATGACGACCTACAAAAATCCCTCCATCTACAGTCCTATCGAAATCGCATGACGCTATTAATGATTACAAAACTACCTTACATGAGTTAGCTGAACTTACTAACCATTTACAGCAATGACTTGAAAAATTCGTCTTTTCACAACAGTCTATCCTATCAATGGAATTCGAATATTTTGCTCACGGTATCAATTTTTTCTTTTCATAATTGAAGGTTTTTTCTAAAAATAGGTATGCATAATAAAACTAAAGTTTTGTTGCTTTGAAACCAACCTCCTTCTGATAATATGTATTACGAATGAAACTTTTAACCGAAAAACTAGAGCGTATATATCTATCACTGAATTAAGATCTGAGTACACTTGAAAACAAATATGATTACTATAAGGCAATTTAAAAGAATGAGAAAAGCGATCGCAAGGTCAAGATCCTACTCAATATCAATAAAATATTACGGACATTTACAGTATTTTTAATTTTGTCGCATTTCGCAACAAAAAAAAAAGTAATTTATTTCTCACAGGCCATAAAAAATGACGGGAACCAGAGTTGGGTGCAGGTCGCGCTTAACATTCTTCATATTTTTTACAGATACCAATACTTAAATCTACACCAAATTAAATGCTCCCAAATTAATGGAAAAGAAAAGCGAATATTAAAAACGGACCCAAAGAAATACGTTGTTGTTGCCACCACCACGTCATTCTCATAATTGTGGAACTTTTTCGTTTCGTTTTCGGAGGAAAATTTTTCAAAAACACATTGAATTTAAAGCGCAAAGAATACAAAGAGCAAAGACTGCTGCCTTTTGCAGCTTAAACGCAAACGAAAAACTCGGTATATTATTCTTTTGTCGTTGGGATACTATTTACTTGAGAAAATCGGATTCAAAATTCACTCACACGTAGCACCCAAGGCTTACAATACATTTGCCACGACTTACAATACACTTGCCACGACTTACAATACATTTGCCACGTGCAAAATATTTTCCAACGTTTTCCTTAGAAAGCTTGAAAAATTTCTATGCCTCCTCATCTCACTCCGGACCCACCACCCTTGAACATAGACTCTCTCCCCAAAAGACGGATAAAGAGGATAATCAACGTTTTCCTTTAGATAAAGGATCTTTTTCTTTTTCCTCAGTATTGTTATTGAGTGTAATGAAAACACAGAGGGTTTCTATTTCAGCCTAAGTAGGCTAAGCGTTGTCGTTCTCTAGCTAGGGTACAATCTTAACGTTAATTTTGCGAGTCGATCAAAAAGCTTTATTCACTACTACTCCGGTTTCAATTTCCCAGATTTTCTGATACGTCGACCCCAAAAGCATGAGAATAAAATGACGGAGAGATACGGCGTGTTTGTTAATTAAATCTTACGATTTCACTACTTCCTACACACCTCGCACAGATATCGCTAATACATGCAATCCCCATTTTATGATAAACCATCGCTAATTTCGAGCAAATAACGTTGGAAAAGCTACCCAAAGACGAATCTATCACCACAGTCAGATTAACGAATCACTTTTTAACGAGTATTTCATTCATTAACCGTCGTCGTCGAATGAAGATCAAAATGCAAATTTCACTGATTTTCGACGAGCTCACATCAGTCGGCTTGATGACTATGACTAGAGTTTGATACTTGATCATGAATAAAACTGAAGCTCCAATTATAAAACGTGCTTTAACGATCAAGTTTAATTAGAAAAAAAATTCAGGTCAAGTAACTTTTATGTATATTTTTTTTAAGTAAGTTTTCAAAGAAAATCTTCGAAAGCTGGTCATTTCACACATTCAGGAAAGCTTTTCTCAAATAACAAATATTTACCACATACACTGATGAAGAGAAAAAGTATTAAAACAGACGTTTTGGTTTTCTCATCATAAAATTTTTATGCTTTCTTCAACGCATTGTAATATTTTCAACATTTTATAGTTGGAAAAAAAGTACAGATTTTTCAACGAATAGATATACGTTTTCAATAGAAATGATTCGAAATTTCAATTGGGCAACCCAGGCCGAATGACAATCCGCTTATGATTTCAGTCTCAGGTAAGCAATCACAGAAGAAACATCGACCAGAGACATACAGCTAAAGAGATTCCCAACGAGCTTATCAAAAACATGTCATACATGAGGTTTCCGATCACGATATTGTACACATGTGGGTCTGTATGCATGTGCCTATTTCCCTATATAAACTCACGAATCTAGCTACAAAACTGCCTGTGTTTGCCTAGGATTTGGCTCTTCTATAAATTCATGTATGATATAGCAGAACACGCAAAGCTGTTGATTGCTTTTATATGTGAATACTACTTCATGACAAAGTATTCCACATGCTTAAAAAAATAAATTGCAGTCCTCATGCGTAGATTACTGGTTAAAATAATTTCAAAAACCTTGGAATAACTGAAAGATTTCCGAGAGGGAAATGGGAATGATTTTACAGTTGTTAATTGAATAGATAAAAACTCATAAAACAATCTTCATTTGAAAGCCATTTAAAAGAAAATTTACGGAAATGAGTTAGAAAATATGTGTTTTTCGAACTTCTGAGAATCCTGTACGGCTGTAGAGTTGGCTTAAGGAACCGATGGTTTTTAACGCAAAAAAATATCATCACAAAAGTTTTATCGAAATTACCAAAACATCGAAAAGAAAAAAAAAGAACTTAAAACTATTTATTAGGGCAGCAAAACGAATACCGTTCAGGGCCGCTCATAAAATTTTGGAGACGACACGAAATACCAGAATAAAGAAACAGAAACGGATTTAGAAAGAAATTTTGGAATTCACGACTACTGAGAAAATCTTGTAACTGCTACGAAAAAAGAGGAAAATGAAAGACGAGAGAGGGCGAAATAAAATATAAAGTCGTAGAAGAGGTTTCAACTCGAAAAGTGTCGACCATTTTCTAAAATGAAAATCTTCGAAAGGGAAAGTGAAAAAGAAAAAAACTTTAAAATATTTCCGCTTTTATTTTCTTTTTCTCTTTTTTTTGTTTTTCTCTTTTGTTTTCAAATTTTTATTTTTTAATGAAGTCTAAGTTTAATTCATGCGGATTAAATTTCATTTCAGTTGTGAAAGGCCGACGAAAAGTGAGTGATAACATGAATAAATTTTGACGTTTGACTATAGTAATTTCTGTGGCTCGAATGATTATACTACGATTGCGTTAAAAAAAACTTGAGTAGTATTCAAAAAAATAAAATAAAATAGAAAATACGATATAAAAAAAATTTCAACAACCAAAAAATGTCGTAATTTTTTTATTTTGCAAATCATTCATAAATTATAAGAATAAGATCACACAGTTTATTTTTCCTTTTTGCACCAGAACATACTGACTGATTTTTATGAAGAAGGCATCAATGGAAAGGGCTATAATGTCAAAATGTCATTAATATTTTCAAAAATTAGACAGAGGAGTGAACAATATGGAAAAACGAACGAAAGTAGGATCAGATTGATTGCGCTAGGACGGATGGACGAATCAATTATTATCAATGTTACACTCGAGCGAATTATTCGCACAAGCACAGCCAGATCTATTGTAACCCCAAAAATTAGTTTTCTGAATGTTACGATTGTCTATAGATCAACTAATAGTAAAATATAGCCACAGACAAACTAAATTTATGCGATTCAACATTTAGAGAGTCATTTGGTGTTAAGAAAAAAAAGCTGCACGACTAAATCTCTCCTTTGTGAATAATCTTTACAATTACTAAAACACAGAGTTCGAACTGTCGAAAAATCAAGTAAACAATTATTAACAATTGAAATTGTAATTAAATACAGGTCAAAGATCAACTTGACGAAACTTTCAATTAGCTGAAAGTATTATTAGACAGAGCGAGGAAATTATATGATACCTAGTTAAATTATACAGCTCATTTGCTGAGATTTATCGTGGAGATGTTTTCATTTCATGCAGATGCACTTTTTCATTAATAACAGAAAATAAATAGACTGATTACTAGGACAAAATTCTGACATCTATTATTTCACGAGGGAAAAAAATACAAAGGAAAAACATCAAGTTATCTCAGAACTTTATTTTTATCTGAGTAGATTATTGCATCAGAGGACAATATAAAGTTAAAGTTGAAGCAAATCGTCGTTTAAGGGGCCATTTTTGGGTCAAAACTTAGAAACTCAACAGTTATCTATTAAAGAGAGAAACAGTGGTCGGCACAATTTGATGAAAAAGATTTATCAAAACGACTTTTGATGAAACAAAATATCAATATTTTAATTTAGCTGAACTCTGAAAGATATGTGGCGTTCAGGATAGAAATGGACCCAGTCTTATGACCAATATACAAACAAAACTAGCGGTACCGAAAGTACCGCCTGACCGATCTGCGCCAAAATTGGAAACATATTACAACGAATTAAAATAAATATTTACACTGAATTTCGAAGCTATTGGTGAAAACTGAGCATTTTAAGGCAAAAATAAAAACAAATATGGTGGTACCGGAAGTACTCTCCGGCCAATCCACACTAAAATCAATAGCTTTGGTTCTTGGCTCAGTACAAATGTTCGTACCAAATTCGTGGTTATCGGACAAAAATTGCGACCTGTACCGCGGGAACAAGAAATTTACTCAAATAATCATATATATATAAAAATTTGTGTTATTGTTGCCAAAATTTTCCTGAGATCATGAAACGAAAAAGTATCCACCTCTAACCCTGGGAGCTAATACCGCACCAAGCGTAATATGTATATTTTCTAAAGAAAACCTATCTAAAAATAAATGTCCTTACTGTATATTAATCATTTGAACACATGTAACTAGTTTTGCGAACGGAAAACCAAAGAAATATAATAAAGTTATGAAATAAAAAAATAAATAAAACATTAACATGTTAATTTTTTTAAAAATAAAAGTTCATGCAAATTAGAAAAAGAGGGAAAAAAAGGTTTACCGGAAGTACCGTCCAGTCAATCCGCACCAAAATTGGTACTATGCTTTAATAAATTATAATGAATATTTATTTCAAATTTCGTACAAATTCCGCATTTTATGACCAATATAAAAACAAAAATGGTGGTACCAGAAGTACCGCCTGGACGATTCGCACCAAAATCAATAAGTTTGGTCCTTGGTTTAGTATAAATATTGGTACCAAATTTCGTGATTATCGGACAAAAATTGCGACCTGTACCATGGGAACAAAAAATTGACTTATCTATCTATATATTATAATATATATGAATTTGAGTTATCGGTGCCAAAATTTTCCTGCGAAGCGAGAAACGTACCAATCTCCAACTTTGGGAGCTAATACCGCACGAAGCGTAATAAGTAGATTTTCTAAAAATACCTATTTAAAAATTGTAAGGTCAAACTAAAAAATGAGAAAATGGATTTCAATGAATCAGATGAGCGAACAAAAATCAACTTTTTGAAAACCAAACATGATTGATTAATAAGTAGATTTTTGAAGAAAATCGCAAGGAAAAAAAGTTCAACAGAAGAATCGAATTCGAATAGCGAGACTCATCCGGACAAAATTATAATATTGATAAGAAAATGAAAATAATAATAAGGCAAAAAAAAAAAAAAAAAAGTGTGAGAAGCAACTTAGTTAAGGGAAGGGATCTTGATCTTCAAAAGTTATGACGTACTTGTGCAAATAAAAAAAAATAAAAAAAATAAAAAAGTTTTGTCACTTGGAATACCTTTAATATTATTTTCCATCGTAATATCCAAAGACGATAAAATAAAAATAAAAGTACCTCCAGCGATGCACTCGATCAACTATAGCTGTTTGTTGGCAGTAATTAAAAAAAATTAATTTGAACACTTTCAAATTGAAACTTTTTTAAATAAAAAGTTTCTAATCGTGGACGAATTATCAAACAAACAAAAAACCGTTGCTATTGGAAAAAGTTTTTCTAATTGGATTACTTTGTATTTTTTCCAAAGGATAAAGAAAAAATAATGATGGAATAAAAACTGGAGGAAGCGGTATGAACGGAGTAATCAAAAAACAAATGCTTCGGCACGAACATTAACCTGCCTTATCTCAATCGCATTTTTCTTCACCACTAAAGATTTCGCATCTACTTATAAAAAACCGACGGTTGAGTGAATTTCGTCATTCTGGGAAATCTCTTTATTAACCATTAAATAAATTCAACAACGTTTTTTCTTCTCAAAAAAAGTCACCACAATTTTTCGCTTACAGGAGAGTTTTTCCATCGGTTATCCACTGCTATTTTTTTTGTCAACGTACACAAAAAAAAAAAACATCAATTCTAGAGAGGTCTTTTTTCATTTAAGTTAATATCTGTTAGCATCCTTCATATTATACTATAACTTAAATTCTTTTTTTTTCTCTCCAAACACGCAAATATAAGTAACTTTATAGATTCAAAATTATATAGGTACTAATAAGTAAGTTACCAAAACCATACTAAATTTTAATAATTTGTCAATCAAAATTTTTACATAAATAAAAAAAATAACAGAACAAACCTACGGGAGAAGATGGACGGATCAGACACAGGCACGATTTAATTCTTTTCAATTCCGGAACCATAAATTAATTATTTTTTTCAAATAATTCAACATTTTCCTTTCCTAACTTTGAATTCAAATATAACTATGCTAATTGAATTCTATGCTCTTGAATTTATTTGTTGATCCAGACCTGAATTGCAGTTAATTGAAAAATAAGGTCAAAAAAGTTCCTATCAGCCATTATAAAACTACTAATTTCATTGTTCGTACGTATTCCCACATGATTCATTATTTTTCATGATACTTGATGAAACTAGACTTGTGAAGAAGGCTACTCTGACGCCAAAATCTGAAAAATTATACAAAGAGAAATATTCAAGACTTTAATCGCTTAATCCTTCAACCGATCATTTCTACGTTCCTTTTCATGACTACTGAGACCAATATCAAATACATTACCTCATTTCAGACTCACTTTTCAAAAGGTAAGCGATTCTAAGAATTTCAAAAGGATTGATTTCTACAGAGTAGGTACTCGTATGCTATAATTTGTAGATAAATTAAAAATTTTAGGTACAATAATATCTACCCAACTTTGAAACTAAACAAATTATAACAAAGAACAAATTGCAGCTGACATAATAAAAATAGAAACCAGATTAAAAATAGTAGAACATTGATAACTCAAATCTCATGGGAATACGGAAATCCTTTAAATTATGAAGCCTAGCTGCCAGATTTTCAATTTTATATGTGCAGCAAAGAATTTTTACTTGTCCCCTCTGCCTCTCCCTTCGTATGGTCCTATATTCTGAACTTTTCTTAGGTATCCTACTGATTATTTCTGAAAATGAAACCAACCAATTCAGTACGATTTCATTATTTTAATATTATATATTATATCTCGAATAAAACTGTAAATTAAAAGACACCAACAACTACTGAGTACCTACGATGAGTATATTTATTCTTGTTTGAGAACCAGACAACATGTGCATGTAGACTAAGTCCAACTATTTTACAGCTCGTAAATGGATTGTAAAAGAAAACAACGACTCAACAAAAATATAAAGTATTATACATAATCGGACGAAATTTAATACTTATTTTTGTTCTGGATTCATGCTATAGAGGCTATCAATGAATTTGAAATGCAGAAAAATAAGATCAATAATAAATTCGAAATCGATGGTTTGAATCAAACAAGTTTTTAGTTTTCCAAGATTCAGCCGATCCAGGAGATGAAACACTTGTTTTTTAGAGATTAGAATTTTGAAATGTTGGATAGTACTTAATAATTTAAAATATTTCCAAAAATGAACTTCCACAATTAGCTTTCACGCATTATCTGCGTAAATGTTGATTTCACAAAATGCGAAGAAAATTCTCTTGATTCGTATCCTTTTCGAAAGCAAGCACTGAAGCATTAGGAAATTGAAAATACCTTTCTCTCGACCAACAAAAATAAAATCATTAAAGGATTATAGCCTATGTCCACACAAAAGGGTAGGCCGAATTTTCGTTTATTCCCTTTTTAATACCTGTCAAAAACAAACAATTTTGAAGCCGAAGTATCGCGAACGAAAGAAGAAGGTATAGATGGTATTGGCAGTACGCAATATTAGACAGCAGGATAAAAGATGAAACCAGCGTAAGACCATTTAATTGAAAAACGTCGAAATGCAATCTACGCCACCGTTCTTCGTCGAATAGGGTTCTCACTTACCCCGCGTTGAATAATAGTTTCAACGCAGGTAGGCTCAAATAAGATTCCATGAGAACAAAAAACAGGCGATGAAGGTCGGAAATGCGTTGAACCCGATTTTGAAATAATAAACTCACCCAGTCCTGGTTGAAATTTTTTTTGTAAACAACTTTTACACGGCAAACGGCAGTTCAAGTCGTCCCAGCAAAGAAAAAAAAACTTTTTGCCCAAAAAAAATATTTTAATCCGTGAATTGATGAGACGAAATTGTTATAACAAAAAATTAGGAATCGGTCATTCCTTAGTTACTTATAAATACACGTTTTAAAGTGTGGGGACGTTTCCCTCTTTGCCTCCCTCAGGGTTCGGCCCTGCGTCTACAGACGGGTCGCAGACCAAAGTCCGCGACCCATACTAATTGTGCATTGCACATTAAACAGAGTACATCGTCTGTATGAGTGCATACAGACGATGCGTTTCTGTGTTTACCGTTGAGGCGGTAAACTGAGGCAACTTACATACTCACTGACAGTATACGTGCTGCGGTCCGTATATGGTACCGCATCTCCTTTGGACAATTGCCCCAGTTAGGAAGTACGCTTAGTGTATGGTAAGGCATCTTAAACCAGCTGGCTACCGGTACCGAGAAATAATTCGGTCACCCCGCACGTAAATCACTGTCTTCCTCCTTAGGTTCCATGAACCCTGTGTAGGTAGCATCTACCTACATAAAGAATTGAAGAAGCATCCTTAAGTCACTGTTGTAATGAATACTCAATTTTAGTAAATCTACTTCTCTTTCTAACAGCTACGAATTACAGTACATAGACTACATACCAGCTTTTATAATTTTTCCTCATCAAATTAAAAGACTGTACGGACAGCAATGCCAGAATGATCTATC
The DNA here is from genome assembly GCA_011428145.1 of Ericerus pela. Taxonomy (NCBI): domain Eukaryota; kingdom Metazoa; phylum Arthropoda; class Insecta; order Hemiptera; family Coccidae; genus Ericerus; species Ericerus pela. Next base: position 221,142 of record WOFM01000172.1, on the reverse strand, counting down.
TACATTCTCTGAATTCTACTAATTTACTGCAACAATAATTGAAATAATGTAATAACTTTGCAGTTTAAAAACTTCGAAAAATATGACTGAAAAACCACGCGAAGATAACGAGCACTTTTTAGAGAATACGATCGATACTTATATTCACAATTCTCAAAATACGTTTCACAGACTTTTTCAACGAAAGTACAAGAGTGAAAAATAAAAACAGCTCAGAATGAGTGTCAGAATCGAGGATTCTACGCAAGTCTTTGTTGAAGAAAAAAACGAAATGGAGTGAAAAAAACATTCGCATAAGAAAAATGAGAATTCAGCCTCGTATTCTAATATTAAAAGGGTGATTGAAAAAAATGGAGTAGAAAATAATAAGCAACACTTTTCGTGTGTGGGAAAAAAAGTTTTCAATTTTTTTGTTTCGGTTTCTCCATAACACGTACGAGTTACGAATTCTTCTGACACCATATTTTCTTACTCTTTATTTTCTTTACGACTTTTTTTTTTTTTAAAGTGCGCAACAAATTTTGTGAAATAAAATCAATAGTCTGTCGGCAACAACCAGTAAAAGAAGTTGAGGAAAAAAATATAATTTTCCAACATGTTTTTTTTTCCGCGAAATTTACTATGATGTTAACAGAACAAGAATGGGCTCATACAAATTGTGTTTACCAACGAATCAACACGATCGAATTGGTTTGCAAGAAAGAGCTCCAAACATAAATTACTAATACAGATACCGAATTTTACGACCAAATTTTATAGCTTCTAACGTATTACGTTTTCAAATTTTTCAAGGACGAAAATCATGAGTTTAATTAACGTAAATACAAGAAAAAGTTGTTGAAGCTGCGCATAAAATGATCACTGGCAAAAATCAACCAAGGAATATAAGCACCAATTCCAAATTACCGTCAATTAAACTTCCGTTGGATTTACACATGAAAAAAATTCATAGATGTTGAACTAAAAAAAGCAGGTGAAAATCCGGGGGCAAAATTGTAGTTCATGCAAAATGGCCAGAACTGACGTAATTGAAATTTGCTTCAGACTTAGCAATTTATTTCTTTAATTCATGTTTACACGTCTAAGCAATGTACATTCAGAAGAAAAACGTTTATTACAGGTAAAAAAAAATGCCTAAAATAGGTATTTCTCATTTTAAAAATAGTTCTTTGTCCAAGGCTTGTTCCCTTAAAAAATGGCACTTTTCATCACTCAATCCGAAACTGGGAAAAGCATTTTCGAAAAGAAAAACTTGGAGAAATCGAATTCATCAACCAACAATTTTGTTGAAATTATTTTCATATTATTAGATGAAATTTTTTCAAAATCAATTAACAGACAACATAGGAGAGTGAATAAGTTTTGGGAGGCGAGATAAGGGTTGTAAAATCCCCTTATCTCTAACACTGTGACTATTTAATTCCAACGGTTGTCTCTCAGATGTTCAAGGATCATTCATGTTTTACACACCTCCCTCAAATTCGGAAAACTGCAGTCATCCCAGTTAAGAGGAAATAAAAATTCTTCTGAGAAACATCATAGTTAACCAAAGTAGATTGAGTTGAGCAGCAGATAAAATATACTTAATACGCCTGATGATGATATTATACAGATCACAGATCAGACAGTTGGGACAATGATTTATATCACCAACTTTACCCAAAAGAAAGAAAAGAAAGAGGTATTTACGTGCCGGCCAAAACTGTCGGCAGGCAGATCATCGTTTTTCAACGCGGGGAGATATTTATCAAAGGTTTAATAATATTGAAAACGACTGGCATAAAAAATTTATAATTAAGGAAACTTTATGATTGACCAAATTCGTTCATAAAAAGTTACGGTTATGAATTATAAGAAATAGGAATAATACCTACATATTCGTATCACAGGTAAAATCTCTCGAAATTTTGATTTTTAAGCGGAAATAGAAATTTTTAATACTTAAGTGGTACTCTCCGCCCGAACAACATTTATTTTATTCAAGTTGCAACGTTTTTCAAACAGTCAGAGTGAAAAAAAAATTTCAACATCTTGTAAAATATTGGTACATTTTTGCATTCGACTGGTACTAATTTCTACAACCAGACTAACAGAATGTCTTGAAATTGGGGAGGTTTTCGAATAATTCAACGACGACGGTAGACGTGGGTTCATTTTTCAAGAAAGCATAAAATGCGACTGCAAAATTGGTCGCTTGGGAACCATAGAATATGAAAATAAAGAAAAAATGTACGATTTGAATTACCAGGCTCAACAATTAAGTCTTGGTTCGTCGGTAATTTTTCCAGGTAATTAATAATCGCCGATTTTCTCCGTCGGTGCAGGCTGCATACTAAATTTTTCATCCAAGTCATGCCAAAAAAAAAATAAATAATAATAATTCAATAGAAAACCTACTTAAAAGACAATGCAGTCGAGACCCCCACTGAAATCGTTTTTAAATAAGCGTGCGCTCTGGTATATAAGCAAATCGAAATATTTTGTTCATCTCCCTCTCTTAGATGCGAACTAAACGTTTCTCCTCATAAAATATCAATGCGAATAATTTTGCCTTTTTTCTTTCAAGGGTAGTTGAGGGTTGTTAGTATGAAATTGTGTAACTTTTGTCCTTGAACAGATAAAAGAAGAAAAAAACCAGCGACGGGTATCCTCTCAAGGCTTTGTTAAGCCTAACTTTTGCAACGTTCAACATGAAATTTTGTGATGAAAGTGAATATCGTAGAACGTAGAGAAAATAGAAAACCGTACCCAATAACGGTGACCGAAATCTGCATTGTATTCACATCTCAAGGATGAAAATTTGAAAAGAATTTTCATATTATTAAACTCAAAAATTTCAAATACCTATTAAAGAATAGATAGCTGTAAGTGGGCATCATACTGAAAATTTGCATTAATGATTTTTATCAATTTCATCAGGTTCTCATGCTTATAAGAGTACATGCTTGAGTTCATTTATAAAAATAATACTTCCTTGAAAACAATCACTCGAATTTTTCGGGTACAAACCTAACTTCAAAATCTTTACAGAAAATGACTGATTCAGACAGATAACTTCTATCGAAAGATTATGAGTACAGAAAAAAAGAGCGTATCTCTCTGACATATTTTTATCGAAGAATGTTGAAACTAATTTTCAACAGAAAAACAACTTTTTGTTTTGTTAGAACTGTTATTGATGGCGGTGAAAAAGAGCCAAAACGCAGCTATATTTTTTTGGGTGGGCCACTGGAGATAAGAAAGTTTTTGAGGGCAAGGACAGAGGGAGAGAAAGCGATTTTTTTACTTTAGAAGAACAATTAAACACGCAATATAATTTAAATTTTTCTTGCTAATTTTCTGGAGCGCAAAACTTTTTTTTGAAGGGCCATGATCCTCCCAATAATCCCCTCGGTAACTCTATCACTCACAAATAATAAAAAAGAACGAAGTGAGTCAATTATAAATTTGGGTAGAATTGATTCCTAATTGCTTCTCGAAACACTTCACAGTCCTTAACTTATAACGAAGTTATGAATAAAATAAAATCAAAAGTACATGAAAGAAGATCCTACATTGCTTTGAAGTAATTTATTTAATTTCTGACGACAAGTTGGATATATAACTATTGACAGGAGGGGGTTTATGGGTCTGCGGTTATTTGAGAAATCTTCATCATTTAATTACCTGAAGATCGAACATGGATTGAGAAAGACTTCGAAAATGCGTCCACCCTCTTCACTCATTTCAACTTTAAATAATAACGGATTTTGTAATGATTGAACACTTTTTCTCAAATCTGTAGACAATTTTTTTCGAATAAAAAAAGCAGGCTCTTTCAAGAGGATCCTACTTGCCAATCAACAAAGCGAGGATTCGAAGATAATTATTATTTATATGAAGAAGTCATCGCGTAGGTATTGATGTGAAAAACATGGTTGCGGCTGGGAAAATGTCTATAATTTTAGTGTGAATGGGTAACTGAGTTTTTCTCTAAATGAGAACTGTACCAACTATACCATAGTATATATATCTTCATAGTTTATACCCATCGCAATATTTCCACCTGTCCAAATAGTCAGAAATCCAATTTTTTCAGAATGAAAGTAGTTCGAAAACTAAATGCTTAAAAAAACAAAATCTGCTTTTTTGAAATGAACTTTCGTCTTACACAGAAATTCCATAAAATCTATTACAACACGACCCTCGCAAATTCAGACCTTTCAAGTGGTACAGCAACGGGATTAAGAAACTGTTACATCGCGTATGGGGCAAAAATCCTTTCTCTCTAAATATTGACCTCCTCTTTGTCTGAAATAGCAAAATATACGAAGAAACTGGTATAACTTTCTCATTTTCCCAAATTAAGTTGCCCTCTTTTGAAACACAAAATTCACATCCTTAAATACTTATTCGAACGGTTATATTATAGGGGTTCTCAACGGATTACAGCTCGAAAGGCTGAATGCAGTTTGGTCGAAAATTGTTCGCATGCAGGCTCGTAATAGTACCGAACGATAATTTTTCTATATTCGCCAAGAAGTTGAATTATATCGTAAATTTCGATCGTCTTTCCGAGGGTTTACGAACCGAATAACTTACCCTATTATCGTACTTCACCCTACACCGAAAAAGGGGTGAACCTGATTAGCACTCGATACTGAACGGTAACAAATAATATATAAACGAAAACTATAAAAACAGACGCCTGGTCCATTAAAGATAGTTTCCCATAGAAAAAACTTCGGACATTTTAAGGAACGTCCCCTCTCCCAAACGGTTTCATTTTATTCCATAAGATTATTGATTCACAGCATGCAAGGCGGTATGGAGATTTCATACCCACGGAGAGATGGAAGAGAACTGCCAGTTATCTTTTGCTTCAACGTTCTCCTCGTCGCCCCTCGTCACTGGAGCACGTATTTTCTTAACCACTGTCCACCAGTAACACGCGATACCAAAAATTGGGGCTCATTCGCAGAGCTCGTTCGCGTGAAAACGGTGGAATAGCGTCGCCTCGGATAAATACTGTAGTAACGTAACCACCCGTACGCTGGATAAATGCGTCGAATATCTTGCGTACCGTCGGGAAAATTGTTTCCAGTATGGTTAATTCTTTTTTGCCTTTCTTCTCTCTCGCCCCTCTTATAGTTAAGAGAACATTTTCTACCTACCAAAAGCTAATTAAATTCAAGCTTCGTTTACGAGTTAATCAACGGACGCACCACCCATTCCACGATAAAGATGGTTTTTGTGGTTTTCTTCGCCCGTCCACAATGTCAGCCAATTTTTACACCAAAAAATGCTCACCCCTCCTTAATAAGAACACCTAATAGCGAGAAACTCATATACGTTTAATAGACTATGTAAATGCTACATCCTCGACGCCCTACGTGGTAAAAGATCATTCGCGTAAACCATGCGTCCTATTGGTGTTTTCGTACGATATTTGTCACCAATTAGAAAAAAATTATTAAGCTAAATACCACGGCCACCATTATTTTCACGATGCCTCTGTGCAGGGACCTACAGCTACAGAAACCAAATGAATCAAGTAAGTGAAGAAGCGTAGCCTACACGTGTTGATATTATTTTTCTGGTAACCTAATATACACTAACTTTGCACCCATTTATTCCCATATCTTCTACCCAGCAGCAGGGACTCTTTGGCTAAGTAACATATACCTCTAAACCGTAGACATAGGTGTGGTTTGATCTTGAACTCCTCAAGTATTTTCCTGACAAAGAACTTCTTCTAACCACTCATCTGTAGGAAAAGCGTTTCGGATTTTTTTCTAGAGACAAAGCTGAATTATCCAATCATACATTTTGTATACGTCTAGATGACTTTTCTATTATGAGTTTATTTTATATGAGGATGGGAGAATAGAAGGAATTCACGATTTTGGGTTAAGTACCATATTCAAGTTTTCAGAGGAAAATTATTTCCCCAACCTTCCCAGTTTCATCATTCGTAGTGCCCATGCCAAGATGCACATTGTATTTTTACTAGGAAACAATTATTTCATTTCCAGAAAAAAAAAAAAAAGCAGTAATATAATATTATGTAATTCTACACCAAAGTTTTTCAAATAATCTGGCCACCTATATTCAAAAAGCATACGGCGCATTTTTGTGAAAATTTTTTAGCCTAAGTAACATTGCTTTATTTGCATTTTCGAGGTATTCTTTTCGCAAATTTAAATATTCATTCAAAAATAATTATTTTCAAACAATATTAATTTTCTACTTGTAAGTTGAAATAATGCAAGTGTCTATAAAGATGAAACTAAATCCCTGACATAAATGCAAAAACTTTAATGATAAAAGCAAACCACCTTAATCAGTGTTCTTCTTTTTTCAAACCATCCAATCACATTTATGACTGTGGCGATGGGTGATCGAGACGAACGGGTGTGCTTGCGCACTCGTCAATTACCTAGCAGGCCAGTGGACATATAGTCCACAAGCAACCTTTTTAAGCTAATAGCTTAACTTTGTCAGTACTGCCAATCTGAATACTGATCTAGGCTCACACACATACTAGCTCTTTTATAGAATACGCAACACCATCTTGAAGTTAGGGTGGTGAAGTGTGCGCACACACCTATACCCACAATAACTAATATTTCTTTTTATAGAGCACGAACAAATCTGCACTGAAAATAATTTTTAGATCTTCTAATGTTAGAGAAAGGAGTCGCTTCATTTCAAAGAGAAAATATTCGTGGCATAACACAAGCAAAACATTAAAAACGCAAAAATGTTCCAACCTTAGGCTTCTCAAATTATTTTCCAGAGGGCTTAACCATTTTTTCTACGTTTTCCCTTACAAACAAATAGGCTATCACGGTGGAAGCACATTTTAAAATATTTTTTCTAACATTTCTTTTTTCTAAAAATATTATTTCTAAAATTGATATTTGTTAAACAATTTTTGCTAAATTATTACATAATTTCTAGCTCTTATCATATAACGGAAGGTTCGCTGAGATGGTTTTTTCTTTTTTTTATGACTATTCTTTCAGTTTAGCTTCTGCAACGCTAGTAAATACACATTGTATAACAACACTGATAACATTTATAAACGAAATTTTCTTATCGCTACCTATTCGATATTTAAAATTAAGTTGAATTTATACATCTTTAAAAATATAATTACAAATATTTTTCGACAAAAATATTTCAGCAAAAACGATTTAGCAACCCTGTACCCCAATCGACTTTCATATCTGCTGGTTATGAGGACGATGGATGTGATTTTTAGATAATGTATACTTAAATCACTAGTTTTTTTTTTTTTTTTAATGGAGGAGGGAATAAATGCCTACATTACATCAAATAATAAGCAAAAAAATATTCACTAGTCTTCTGATTTTTGACAAGAATAAAAACGAAACAACAAAAAATACAATGCGTTCTTTTCCGCAGTAAAAGTAATACATCGTCAGATAAAATAATAGCCAAAATTTTTGGCTGTAATTAGGCTTAAAACTTTTTCCGCTTACACGATTTTCCACAGACGAGTATTTTGTTGCCAAGAAGTGCATATACGTGACGCTTTCATTATTAAAAGAAAAGCTTTTTCTTTTTCTCGTATTTTTTCCTCTTTCATATTTTTTCCTGGTTTTTTCATGCTTTTAAAATATCTCATCTACGTGTTTATCATAAAAAAATTTTCTCATCAGCAAGAAAATGCTTTCTCCCCAAGTGTGATGAAGGCAGACGGAGAGATACAAAAACAAACATCGATTACCATATCAAAGTATATGCTAGCGAAAACGAATTGGCTGCGCGACAAAGAAATTCTGAGATTTTTTTACTCCAATTTAGAAAACAATAGGCTGATGCTTTCTATTTCTCCACATGCAAAAGTATAATTATTATCGATGACGGAGGGAGACAAATTACATCAAATATTAATGTTCTTCATCAGCAGGGAGTGAATGAAAAATAGAAGGTGCTTACTTTCTTCAAGTAATCCATTTCTCCATCTCAAACTAATGAAAGTACGCCACTTACTTTTCCTCACAAACTACTTATGAAACATCGACCTGACGTTGCCTTTCCTCAGTTTCTTCTTTTTGCCACATGATAATTTATTCGAAATGCTGTATTCTGAAAATCTGCCTTACAAATATCCTTCTGCTGAGCTTATCAAGTTCCACTTCGTGAAATAGGGGTACACTCATAAAACATATTTTACGTTAAGATTAGCGATATGATTGGTGGAAGAAACGTTACTCTCTCTCTATGCACAGTGCCAACAGAAATGTCTTATGAAGAGAGCACAGAATGATCAAAAATTGTGATTCAAACAGTAATCGTTAATTTTGAAAAATTAAGAAAAATTGGAAGAGGAAAAACTAATTTAAAGCCTAATCTCAAGATAAAAAAAGTTAGCACTGATTCAAAAAACATTTAAGTTTTACGCACTTCTGAAAAAGAAGAAAAAACAAGGTAAAAAAATGTCTTCATAAGTATTAAAAGCATAAAATGCGAAAATTAATTTTCATTTCTGTGATTAAAAAGGTTGGTGTAGGCCAGAAAGAAAAAGTAAAAAAACCTAAAGGTATATGACGTTTTCGAAATATTTCGTTAAGAAACTATAGGCTCCTTTTAAGATGATACCTTTCCTTTCTATCACTTTTTTTTCACAATTGTGGCCTGTGTGTTGTCTTCACAAGGTGCAAGCTTCATACCTCTTAAAGTTTTCTCAATCGTCCATAATTTTTTTTCATTTCTAATGGGAACATCAATCATAAGCTTAAGAAAGTTTATCCAGCAGAAATAAAATATGTGAATTTTTTTGAAACAACAAAATTTTGCAAGTAATATCTCCAAATTCAAATACAGTTTTGAAGATATTGCAACAAAACCTTTTTTTATTTATTGAAAGGTGTGGAATACCTTGTCGTGAGAGATATTCACACTAGAAGGTCTTCAACAGTATTTGCGTGTTCTGCCACTTCATACGATTAAGTATGGGAGAGCCAAATCCTCGGCGAACACTGGCGATTTTTGAGCCGGTTCTGAGAGTTTATATACCGAATATGGCACACGCACACGGACACACATGCATACGTATGTATACGTAATTATGTCATGCGTTGCGTCGTTTCTTGTCTCCGTTGAGATGATAAGAAACGACGCAGTGCGTTTGGTACCGAGTCGTGACATTACCGAGATCGTTATCAGGTAATTGATCTCTACCTGTACGTACGTACAGGTACGAACATACAAACGCATTCGTGTGAATTAGTTTAACGTCATAGAGACGATTATTGCCAGCCTTTGGGCAGCGACTGTCGTCGAGGGGTGCGAGCCCCTAAAACCTCATATGAGTTATGTCCCCACAGCTACTCCCCCCCAGTTTTCGCGCCGCGAAAATGATAAGTCGCGTGCCTGGGGGGACTTATCGAGTCTACTGTCTTTGGTCCCATTCCCACTTAGCGAGGGCTGAGCCTACCGCAGCCCCGACACACTCATATGATTGTTTTTGTGCGTCGAGTCGGGCCTGGTAGGCGTCCCTGCTCGTGTGTCCCCTCCTTCTCAACGGTCGTTGGTGTGGAGCCGGGCGGTTATAGGGTCGGGAACGGTTGGATAGACGGGGATTGGCGAGTATTAGTGGCCTTGGCCTTCGATACATCGGGGAGTTGTAGTTCCCCGATGGCTTGTAGGTCAGACTTGCAGCGGGGGGAGGACGTGGAAAGACCCCAGAGGTGGGTTCTCCACTCCCGGTGTCTTTTCCGGCAATTTCGGGGGCGAGATCAACGGAGGAAGGGGTGAGGACATCATTTTCACAATGTCCACAGCCAACGTCGTATCCATTAACAACTCATTTTCAATTTGCTCTAATTCTTTTTCGTGTTCCGTCTGTTCCTTAGTCTTCACAGGCTGAGGTGCAGGCGGGACTACGAATTGGAATGGCTGGTTTGAAAACGGGGTATTAGTCGAGGACGACATAAGGAAGGAAACAAGGTAAAATATAGAGAAAAAAGAAAGAAAATTTGTAGGACAATTTCGGCGTGTTCTAGTCGACAGTCGAAAGGCGAGTGAAAAAACTTTGCGAGAATATTTTTGATCGCAGCTTTATTCCAAGTCGTTATCTTATTTCAGACATGTTCGGAGGGGATAGTGCATTGAATATTCTTTGGCTTAAAAGTTTTCCAGTTCAAATTGGTTAAGTACAAGCAGAGTTAAGCGTGTTTGAATTTTCGTACTTCGAATTTTGTATTTCACAAAGGAATGCACTCTTCGTTTGTGACGTCACGATCTATTGACTATTTTATTATCTGTATTGTTTGTCAATAGAAACACGTTGCAATGTTTTTCTTCCGTATGCACGTGGATTTGTTTATTCGTGTCGTATTTTTATTGTACGCACTTTTTCTCTGCTTATCTGAAGAATTTCTTTTGTTACAATTATTCCCAGATTCTCGTACGTCTTTTTATGCGGGTTTGTATTTTCCGCTACGGATATTAACTTTCGTGAATATTTTTAGTTTCTCTGTGCCAATCTCTCGGATTTTCGAGTTGGAATTTGGTTTTTTCGCTTTCTGCTGCCAAGGGGCCTGCCTCTTTTTCGTGGGCACAAGGGGGCCGACTGATCGTATTGTATTTTGACGATCTCGTCATTGAACTTCACCGTTTTCTTTATTTTAGTTTTTTCTTCTGGTGATTTTTGTGATTTATCACCTTTTTCGACTGTGTTGTCCTCAACTTTTCGTGGTTGTATTGTTTCGGACTGTTCAGTCTGTTCTTCCTCTATTATTTCCTTGTGTGTTGTCTCCCTTGTTGCTCTTTGGAGCATTTTCTTGTCGTCGTTTATAAGGTACGCAGGTTTCAATCTGTCAATTGAAATCGTTTTTTGTTCGCCTGCGATTAGTATCACGAAATTCTTGTCGTATCGTGATACAACCTTATAAGGACCGGCGTATGGTTTCTCCAACGAAGATCTTATTTTTTCGTCTCTGACAAACACATGAGATGTTGTGGCCAAGTGTTTGGAGACATAAATCTTTGGTTGGCCATGACGAGCTGCCTGTTTCAAAAAGCTGTTGGCATCAGTCCGTATGTTTTGGACGAGCGTTTCAAGGCTAGTTTCTTTCGAATGGGTGAAAAAGTCCCCTGGTAGGCGTAGCTCTTCGCCGAGCGCTAACTGCGCTGCTGAGTGACCCGTGTCTGTTTGAAGAGCAGATCGAAGGCCCAAGAGGATGGTTGGTAGTATGTCAACCCATCTCTTGGTGTCGCAAGCTATGATGGAGGCTTTTAAAGCTCTGTGCCATCGCTCAACTGTTCCATTTGCTTGAGGATAGTAAGCTGTGGTGTGATTGTGTTGTGCACCAAGCTTCCTAGACAGCTCTTGAAAGAGCGAGCTTTCGAATTGACGACCCTGGTCCGTGATGATGACATCAGGTACGCCATAGCGGGCAATCCAGGTGTCGTATAACCTGGCAGCTACCGTGGGAGCTGTCATCTCGTGGAGAGGAACTGCCTCTGGCCATCGAGTTGCTCTATCGATCATCGTTAGCAGGTATCTGTGTCCTTGGGATGGGGGTAATGGACCCACCAAGTCTATGTGTAGTGTTTTAAACCGCTCCGTTTGTTTAAAAGATTTGAGAGGCGACCGAGTATGTCTTCCTACTTTGGACTCTTGGCAATTCAGGCAACTGCGAGCCTATTTGTTGCAGTCGGACTTCATCCGAGGCCAAACAAATCTTGATGATACTAATCCAGCAGTGCATCTTGGTCCAGGGTGCGATAAATTGTGCACGCTACTGAATGCCAATTTGCGATACTTTGTCGGCAGGAATGGCCTATTCTTGCCTGTACTAATGTCGCATGTTAGTAAAACATTAGTACCAGGGATTTTCCTTTGTCTCAATTTGAGAGCTGTGTCATCGTTCGACAACAGTTCTTGCAATTCTGCATCCCTTAACTGTTCTTTAGCTATTTCAGCGTAAGGTAATTGAGACGGTGCCGAGATAGCTTCAATCCTACTGAGGGCATCAGCTGGAGTGTTGAGTTCTCCACTTATATACTGGATGTCCGTAGTCAACTGTCCTATGTAGTCCAATTGTCGAGCTCTTCTCGGGGAAGCTGGTTCTGTCTTTTGCGTGAAGGCATGTGTTAGGGGTTTATGATCTGAATACACAGTGAAACATCTACCCTCTAATTGGTGCCTGAAATGCTTCAACCCAGCGAATATTCCCAGTAACTCCCTGTCGTATGTGCTGTAGTTCTTCTCGGTTTTTGATAGCTTTCTGGAGAAGAAAGCGAGCGGTAACTTCTTGTCATTGTCCTTTTGGTACAGTGTTGCACCAATAGCAAAGTCGGATGCATCAGTTGCGACACATAACGGCAGACTTTCGTCTGGGTGAGCGAGTAGAGTTGCATGTGCCAGTGTTTCTTTTATTTTTTCGAAGGCTTTTTCAGCTTCTTCTGTAAAATCGAGTGGAGTTTTATCTTTCTTTTTGTTTGTTTTGATCAATGCAAACAGCTTACTTTGTTCGGCTGCAGCATTTTTAATGCAACGTCTATAGAAATTCACCATCCCCAAGAAGCGTCTGAGTTCTGCTACGTTGGAGGGTTTCGGGAATTTCAATATGGTCTCTACCTTGGTCTTCAGAGGGGAAATGCCTTCGGTCGAGACTTGATAGCCGAGAAAGTCAATCCTGGATTGTTTGTATAAACTTTTTCCAACATTGATAGTAAGTCCAGCAGCGTGTATACGTTGTACGATGGTTCTTACATTCTTCTCGTGCTGTTGCTCACCGCCTTCTGAGCAAATGCATATGTCATCCAAATATGCATAAGCAAACGGCAAATCCATAAACAGTCCATTGATAAATCTTTGGAAAGTTTGTGCAGAATTACGGAGTCCAAACGGCATTCGAAGGTATTCGAATAACCCAAAGGGGGTTATGACCGCTGTCTTTGGGATGTCCTGTTTGGCCATTGGAATTTGGTGGAATGCCCAGTTGATGTCAATTTTTGTGAACATCGTTTTACCCTTCATATTCGCATTGAAGTCCATTATGTTTGGGACTGGATAGCGATCAAGAACTGTTTTGGCATTTAAGGGCCTGTAGTCTCCAACGATTCGCCACTCTCCACTGGCTTTTTTGGTCATGTGGATCGGGGAACTCCATGAACTTTTTGAGGGGCGGCATATGCCTTCTCCTATTATGCGATCATACTATTCCCGTGCTGCTTTGAGTTTATCAGGCAGTAACCTGCGGGCTCTAGCGTGGCAAGGCGGTCCTTTAGTTTCTATATAATGAATGGTATCATGTTTATAGGTCGGATGCCTGCGAATCGATGGTTGAGTAACTCCAGGATAGTCTGACAGAATCCGTAGGAATTGTTCGTCGACTTTCGTGCAACTGGATATATTGGTGTCCAGTTGGTACGCTAGCGCTTTGCCTTCCACCCATAGACCAGTATTGTTGTCTATGATTTTTCCATTTTTGAGGTCGATGATCAGACCGTAGTGCGCGAGAAAATCTGCACCCAGGATCGGAGTTGGAACGTCCGCAATTGTGAAGGACCACGTCATGTCTCTTCGCAAACCGATGCTTACTTTGCTGGATTCTATTCCGTAAGCTGGAAGGTTTTGACCATTCACAGTTCGGAGGTAGTATTTCGGAGGAAATGCCTTTTGGTTTTTATCTACTGGCAAAATACTCAAGTCAGCACCTGAGTCTATTAGGTAACGTCTCCTGTTTGTCCTGTCCTTGATGAACAGGTGGCGTGAGTACTTTTTCGAGGGATCTTCGGCCGCATAGACGACCCCTCTTTCTAGTTTGACGTCTTACTGTATGATTTACCCCACCATTGGCATCTATTGTTGCACTTGGTGGCCTCTGCGCCAAACCTATTGTGGAAGAAGCAGGATTTATCGTCCCAGTTTTGAGACCGGGGTTTGGGGGACGATGTTCTTCTTGGGGGAGTTGGACTCTGACCCCTGGTAGAATTGCTCTTACGGTCTCTAGACCTTGATTTTCTATCATTACTTCTGTTATTGCTCCTGCTTTTCGAGCGGTTGTTACTTCTACCATTTCTTGGACTATTATTGTTGTTCTTTTTCTTTATTTCACTAGTCAGCTGAGCTATCTGGGCTCTAAGCTGAGCTAGTTCTCCGGTCTCTGTCGATACTGCACTGATCGAGGATGCTGATCTCGAGTGTTCTAGTGCACTATCGGCACTCTTTGCTAGGAAGTCTAGGTCCTCGGAATTGTTGATTACCGTGGTACCTATAGCTGCCAGGCACTGCACAACATGTTGGGGTAGTTGCTTGCAGAACTGGTTCCCAATAACTGACGGTGACACTATATTATCGGCCTTTTGTCTTAGTTTGGCCATGAAGGTGGAGGGCTTGTCATCTCCAATCTTCATTCCGCCCATTACATCATCAATGATTTGGTTTTGGGTTTTACCAAACACATTTCTAATTTTCTTGCAGAACCAACTGTATTTGTCTGCTTCCGCCGGAGGGCATTCCATGATATCCGGAATGCGGCGTATTATTTCTGCGGGCATGCCGCTACAAATGTGTGAATATTTTTGGTCGTTTTGCAAATTCTCTGTTTTAAACCGACCTTCGAGGAGAGTTAACCATAATTCCACTTCATTTGGTAGGAACTCCGCAATCTCTATCCTCCGTCTTTGGATGACAGGGTTCTGCAATGTTTGCCACTGCAACAGCTGCAACAGTTGTGCGAGTACTTCGGGGGTCAGCTGTGGCTGACCACTTCCACCTGCTCCTGGTTGATTTGATGATGGGTTCGTGTTTCCGTTGGGCATTGTTGTGTGCTGAACTTCTCTATTGGTACTTTCTGCAAAGAGTCTTCCAGACTCCGTGGGTTGTCGGTCTAGGGTCAAAGGGTCGGAGTCTTGGCTCAATTGACGACCACTTCTGAGTGTATGAGCTGTCGTTTCGTTCGGGTTAACTACAGCTCCCAAACGCAAGGTTTCTGGCCTTCGGATCCGTTTTTGCTTCTCCGGAGTCTCAAAGACTTCAGAGTCTCTGGTCGAAGCTGGAGGAGTTGGTGGATGAGGGCAACTTTGTTCCTCCAGGTCTACTTGTCTTGGTTCCCTTCCGGCAAATATATTTGGAAGGGGGGTGTAATTTCCCACTTTCAAAGTAAAGACCTCTGCTTCGACAGCCAAAGGTGTCTAGGTCTTGTAAAAATTATTTGTATTACAAGCGAGTAACTCGCCAGCGCACCGCGCCTCTTTTTAGAAATAGCGCAACGCGCCTCTAGACACCCACGACGTAGCCAAAAAATCACGTCGGGGTCACCACTGTGGAATACCTTGTCGTGAGAGATATTCACACTAGAAGGTCTTCAACAGTATTTGCGTGTTCTGCCACTTCATACGATTAAGTATGGGAGAGCCAAATCCTCGGCGAACACTGGCAATTTTTGAGCCGGTTCTGAGAGTTTATATACCAAATTTGGCACACGCAAACGGATACACATGCATACGTATGTATACGTAATTATGTCATGCGTTGCGTCGTTTCTTGTCTCCGTTGAGATGATAAGAAACGACGCAGTGCGTTTGGTACCGAGTTGTGACATTACCGAGATCGTTATCAGGTAATTGATCTCGACTCGTACGATGTATCTTACCTGTACGTACGTACAGGTACGAACATACAAACACATTTGTGTGAATTAGTTTAACGTCATAGAGACGATTATTGCCAGCCTTTGGGCGGCGACTGTCGTCGAGGGGTGCAAGCCCCTAAAACCTCATACGAGTTATGTCCCCACAAAAGGTTTATACCACAATTTAACTAAAATCTTAAATTAATTACTCTTTTAATCCTAATTTTATATTACAGATATGACAATGAATTCGGATGTTTGGAACTTCATGGCATAACGTTACACCATTTAAAATTTGGCACAAAGAAAGTTCACACCCAATTGAAAAACAGGCTTATTTTCATCTCAAACACTTCAGCTTTTCTACAGAAATAAGTAAAACTTCAGAGCCTGTGTATTTTACGGGTCTGTGTGCGTCTGTGGCCATGTGCTACATTCATACATTTCCCGTTTTTACACGACCTTTTGAATAATTGTGTTTGTGTTCTTAATTCACTCAAATGAGCCCGTTTTTGCGTGAACCAAATTGAAACTGTCTTTATGAACAAAACAAATGGGTCATGATAATTTTTTCATATGACATGGAGTGATACATCGTGAGAAACGTTTTTTGGGGCGCTGAATTCAAATTCGGGTCCAATTTTCGGTTGAATTAACTGTTCGCCCTTTTGGGAATACACAAGGGAGGTTAATAAAATTTTCTCAGATTATATTCAAGTGATACATCGCGGGATACGTTTTTTCTAACGCTGAACTCGAATGTTGGGTCAAATTTCTGATTAAATAGATTGTTCTCTCCTTTGGGGTCACAAAAGGAAGGTTAAGAAAGTTTTTTCACATATTATTAAATGATACATCGTGGTATATGTTTTTAAGGTCACTAAATTTAAATTTCAGATTAAATTTTTGATTGAATTAATTGTTTGCCCTCTCGGACCCATAAAATGTGGGTTAATAAAATGTTTTCAGGTATTATTTAGTGACACACCGTAGAACATGATTTTTAGGGAGTTAAATTCAAATTTTGATCCTATTTTTGCTTAAATAAATTATTCGCTCTTTTCAGACCACAAAAATAAGGTCAAGAAAATATTTTTAGAAATTATTAAATGATACATCGTAGAATATGTTTTTTTTTACCCTAAATTCAAATTTTGAGTCCAATTTTGGATTGAATCAATTGTTTCCGCTTTAGGACGACGAAAATATCATATTAATCTCAGATACATCCTACACTTCGTTTTGTGCAGTGCTGAATTCTAATTCCGGATCTAATTATTAATGGAACTAATTTCCGGATCCTTTGGGACCACAAAACACGAGGTAAAGATAATTTTTTTTAATATTAAAGTGTAATATATCATAGGACAAGCTTTTGAGGTGCTGAATTAAAATTTCCCTTCATTTTGGATTGAACTATTCAACAATTTGAGACCACAAAAATTGGGCTGAGATAATCGACTTACATATTTAATGGATTATCACGGGATAAATAGTACAATATATTTTTTACGGCGCTAAATCAAATTTTATCACAACATTTTAGGATTAAATAAAAGGGATTAAAAATAAGGAGAAGAGGCAAACACAAAGACGAGAGTCATCTCGCAGGCAAACCTGCGAGTGACAGCTAGTTTTGAATAAACAAGAAAACTTAATTTTATTTTGTTTCGAGAAACATGAATTACTTCACGAGTTAAGTAGTTATTTATCAAAAACAGTTTTCAAGATAAACTAAAAACTTAATAAAATTGGAGTACGCTCAGAATATAGTTCATGATTTTTCGAATTTCCCTCAAGGTCCCCCAATTGATACATTCTATTAAAAAAGACTCATTTACACCCACAGAGTTGAAACAAAATACGTAACTCACTCTCGCTTCACAGCAATTACTAATTAGATTTGCCTAAAACAGGAAAATCATGAAAAAAATTTAAAAACATTATCAAGCACATTTTATTATAAATTTTTGTTAAAGTTGTTAGTATTCACAACAAAAAATTTTTCCAGAAAAAACTACTTTTTTTCTAGTCAAATAAATACGAAAAACTAATTACTATTTTCTTTTATAAAACTTATGCGAAAGAAATTGATGAAAATATCTAAAATGTATACAGAGATTCTTCTCGCATAACTTTACCTTATTTTTCAGACATCGATTAAAATTCAATGTGCTGTCAAAGTATTTGAGGTACCGTATATCAAAATAAAATGTTCGGAGAAAGCGCTCGTAGACTGATTAACACTGTTTAACCGATAAAAGTGGGGCGAGTGTTGAAAAAATATAAAATTTTTCTGTAACGTAAAAAAAAGTCAATATGACGAAGAAGGTAATTTTTGATTCTCACTGATATCTTTATTGAGAAAAAAGAACATTCAGCAAGATCAAAGAAGCACTTCACTGCGAATTCATCAAAGGAAGGTTGAAGTTTAGTACCTAACAAGTTAATGAGCATATGCAAACGTATCCTAATTTAAAAATCCCGAAGGCGCTGGCACATCAATTGGAAAAATAGATTTCATCTAGAATAAACAGGTTTTCGCATAATGTGTATGGCGGGTTGCATTCTTGATAGATTTTAAGAATTTGTCATTATAAAGAAAACTTTAAATAGCAGTCATTCAGAAACTAGGGGGCAATTTGGCCCATCCTCGAACATGATCGAGGTATGAACCCAAAGTATACCATGTTAAATTTCGCTCTGTAAATAAATTCGCCCTCTAGTTTGTTAAACTTTTTTTTTTAAACTTAGAACTATAGACCTATGTTTAATGAATCGTTCCCTACATGAGGAAATTTTCGGTTATTCTTCTCCTCTTTTCCCCATTTTCGGAGTACTATAATATCTATATGGTCCTAAATATTCAACAATGTTTTCACAAATGTGAAGCAATAATGACGATAAAAATACGCATCCATCATCGGAAGAAATTAATCGAATTTTCCGAAGCATTGTAATATGCTTTTCTTTCACTGCTACGAGCAGCGTATAAACATTTTTTACAGAAGCAGCATCACTTTTGTTTAAAATTATAAAATATTCACGAACTCAAAAGACGGGAAACAGAGGCACAGAAGAGCAAAAAAAATATATTCAACGTAATGACGGCTTCGAATAATGCTTCCAAAATAAAAAAAAGAAAGAGCTCGGGGGAAGAAAAAAAAAACTTTTAAAACAAAAATAGAAAAATAAAAGTAAACGAAGTAAAACGAGTCTCAAATTCGTAGTTCTTCTTTGCCGAATCGTGTGCAGCTCGAAGAAGCTAATATAGGTAAAAGTCTACAGGGGGAAAAAAATCTCCCTACGCGCATCGGTGAAAAAAAAGTTTTCTTGCAAAAAAAAATGGAAAAAATCCGAGGGGAAACAACGAGAAAAAAGTGTTTTCTTTTTTTTTGCCCTCTCTTTGTAAAATAAAAAAAATGCCTCAGCACGAAAGAAACAATTTAGTTGTTATTAAACGGTAATATTAAAAAGTCTTTACGTTTTCACCCCGAAGATTAAAGATTGCAAAATTAGAACCGGAAGGAAACAAGTAAACGAAAGTGAAGTACGTAATTTAATTGATAAGAGAATTTCAACGAAAATTGCGAAACAAGGAGTCATCCCCAGTTGAGGTAGACAAATGAAACACAGTGCCGGCCTTGGAACACAAAATTCGATGCCAGGTAGGGGTATATAGAGTAAAGTCGGGCCGAGGAGAAAAAATTTATGGGCCCTTTAAATAATTGAAAATTGCATCCATGTTTAGTGCGATATTTGAGATTTATCTGTGGGAGGGGCTTTACAATATTCAAATAATCAATTTCGCTCGCTCCGCACGCGAAAAATTTTTTTAGCGTTTTTCTGTTAAATTTCTATGAAAATCCACTCATTTTTCTCTTTTTTTGAAATTTTCGGGCCCCTGAAAAGCTCAGGCTTGGGGGAATCCCACTCTTTCACCCCTTTTCTCACGTCTGAGGCCAGGATATTTACTCGTCCCATGTAAATATTTGTTTAGATTTTTATCCATCTAAAGGAGCGTATTTTCAATTATGCTAACCCTCTTCCACAAATTCTTCGATTCATACAAATGTTTAATTTTATTTTTCATATAGGTTTTCGAGGAAAATCTACATATTAAAATTCATCAGGTATCAAGACCCAGGGTTGGCGGTAGGTTCGTTTTTCTTTTCATGACTTCAGGAAATTTTTGACACTACATATACACATTTCTATTTAACATGGTATAGGTCGCAATAATTGCGACTATCCGATAGTCTTGAAATTTGGTACACTAATTCAGCTCTAGACAAGGAGGAATATTATTGTTTTTGATTGAGATCGGCTGGAAGGTATATCCGATACATCTTATTATGTTCCATTTTTAGGGCTTAAATAGTTCTGAAGTGTGTAATTTTTTAACATGTCACGAAATTCAGTACAGACATAGAATATATATTCTAACATTCTGAAAAATTCAGTTTCAATTACATTAAAGGTTCATGTGTAGAAACGATTCAAAAAAATCTTTAAATACTGCTAAGAAGAGTAGATAATTCCAGATGAAACAAAAAATCAGTGTAGAAACCTGACTTCCTGTTACGTACTTTATTTTCTAAGCAATCATTTAATAACTCACGTAAGTACCTACCGGTACAAACTCATTCATTATAAATTTCTTTGACACTTCATTTTAAACGTATTCCTCTAATTTTTAGCCAGATTCTATCAAATATTTTGGATATTTTGATTTTTTCTTTGTTAAAAAAACTTACATTTTCTAGCGAGGCTCGCAGCGTTCTATTTTTTTTTTTTTTTGTTTAGATCACGATGTTAAATAAATTTAAAAAAAGTTATTTTTCTCTTTCTATGGCAATCATACATATTTTTTGTGAGAGTTTTTCTCTCTCAAACTTGCTCCAATCGCGAAGAATCACCGAGTGTGAAGCCTCAGACAGTTGTCTGAGCTTGCAGGCCCTAAAACCGGCTCTGACTGGAAACACCTCGACATAGCTAAAATTCATTCAAAGTTATCGTTGACTATTGAAAATCGGAAACCCGATTGATTCAGGCTAAATCCAAGCAATGCAACGCCACTCAAATATACGTCAAATTTTTCGAATAATAAATCGGTTAAAATTCTTTGATTCGGAAATAATTTCGAAATATCAGCAAATGACACGATCATTTCTCCGACAGATGAGTCATTTCTTTCGGCCTTTGACCAAAAAATAATCAAATCAACTGAACCTAATTTTTATAGACATTACAGGCTATATTCCTATAAAAGAATTGATTGTCATAATTTTGGAATTATTTATTTAAAAAATACGAGCTTAGATAAAACACTTCCATTTTTTGTAAATTTTTCGATCACAAAATTTAAAAAAATATTTTATAGGAAACTGAAATTAACTTACAACAATAATCGAATTTAAGAATGAGCCCAAAGTAAACGCCTAAATTTTTTCAATAGTTACTGATGATACAATATTTTCCGTTATACGCGGCACATTTACGTCAGTTGCTGCTGATGTCACATTAACCTTGGAAAAAAATTTTTTCCAATATTTAAGGGCACGTATTTCGAACAAGATTGTCTTAGAGAATTCAATGGAGGATGGTTTTCAAACATTCTGAGAAAATATTTTTAACGAATCAATTAGATTGAAAATACAGCATTGAATCGTAACATTAATTTAGACTACTTTGATACACTTCATTGAATTTTATTCAATTTTACCCAAATTTATATCAAAATATTACCCTTTAATATCTACCCTTTTCAGGGGACGCTCTTAACCAAGGAGCTATAATAAGGTTCTAGATGTTTTTGACTCTCCATTTTGAAGTCTTTTTGGCAGGTTTTCAAAACAAAAACCCGCTATTTCAACATTAAGATATAAATGGGTAAAGGATTTTTCATCATTTTTACGCCCAAGCCCATACATCATACCTAACGTTGAAGATGGCTTCAAAATGGCTGATCTCCTACAGTCTTATTTATATCTCCTTACTTAACTAATGTCGCATTGTAACTAACCGAAATTAAATAAAACATATCATTTATGGATTGTGGGGACAATACTCGTATGAGGTAATAGGGGCTTGCACCCCTTGACGACAGTCGCCGCCCAAAGGCTGGCAATAATCGTCTTTATGACGTTAAACAAATTTACACTGGTGCGTTTGTATGTTCGTACCTGTACGTACATACAGGTAAGATACATTGCACGGGCCGAGATCAATTACCTGATAACAATCTCGGTGATGTCATGGCCCAGTATCAAATGCGCTGCGTCGTTTCTTATCACCTTGACAGAGGCAAGAAATGACGTAACGCATGACATAATTACGTACATGTACGTATGCATGTGTGTCTGTGTGCATGGGCCAAATTCTGTATATAAACTCTCAGAACTGGCTCAAAAATCGCCAGTGATCGCCGAGGATTTGGCTCTCCCATACTTAACCGTATGAAGTGGCAGAACACGCAAAATACTGTTGAAGACCTTCTAGTGCGAATATCTCTCACAACAAGGTATTCCACATGGATTAAGTTGGTTTACATGGACACTAACCATAGCCCTAGTCAATTGTCTTCTTTCTAAAAGAAACTTGGTAAGTATTAGAAAAAGGATATCTCAGGGTCAAATTCAGAACACGACAACGCTTGGAAAAAATTATTAAATGTTGCAACACTCCTAAATAAAAAAAAATAAATAAAAAAAAAATATACACACTTATTGTTCATATTGTTTCTATTTTTTGATTTTCGTATATTGATTTATTGATAATTTTATTTTTATTATAATATATTATTATATAGCAAATTGTAATTATAATAGAAATTATTATTATTATTAATTTATCGTTTAATTTATTTATATTTTTAAAATTTTTCATTAAATTGAAATTAAGATTAAAATATAATTATATTTTAATATTGTGCCAGCAATAGCGGTTATACAATAATATATAGTTAAATTATTTAAAATTAGATTAATTAAATATTATAAAATAATGGATGTAAATTTAAATTTTATTAACTATTCATTAACAATAATAATATGAATAACAATAATAATGTATTTAATATTAAAAAATAATAACATCTTTTTTATAAATATATCTCCCAAAAATACACCAATAAAAATAATATGAATTATTAATTTAATTGAATTAAACAGAATAATATTTATAACAATATCATTCCTTTTATTTCATTTGAATATTCATTAAAAAATCCCACACTCAAATCGTAGTTCAACGGTACCAATATTTTGTTATCCTCAAAAACCTTCTAGGCTACCTCCTCTAAGCAGTCTCTATCTGGTCTCATTGGATTAATAAATTTCCAAGAAAAAAACAATAACTTATCTTTCGTTACTTTGGTAAAACCTTCATTCATACAGGTGTAAATACACATATTGAACACCCAACAGCTCTATTTCGTCAATGTTTATCCAGCGTGCCATTGTTTTAAAACCCTCTACCATGAAAGTTCCGAGAAGGTATAGGTATCTACACACGAGGAACTGGTATTTTTTCGTCTAGATTTGAGAATCACCTTCTTCTATGAAAGTTATTTCCTACTTTCTTGTTCTACGAATTTCGAGTTTATCTGTAGAGAAAGAATTTTTCAAATGAAAAATAGAAGTTACATGACTCTCACAATCTGAATTATTATGACGCATAGAACGGAGTAGCTGAGGTGCCACAGTGCCATCCTCTTCCAAAATTTCAGTCTGCATATACCATTTTTACGATTTTCATTAAAAAATAAAATAAAATAAAAATAATAGCTAATAGCCTGAATAAATCACTTACAATAATTAAAGCAGCTTACTTACCTATAGGGAAATAGTGAGGACGATAGTATTGAAATTGCTAGTCATAGAAACCATTTATGGGTAAAACTGGGTGTACCTATAAGTATAGGCTACAGTATAATTTTCCAGTAAACACTGCTAATAACTTTTAAAATAATATCTAAATCAAAACTGGTAACATTTTAGAATAAATCATAGTGAAAATCTTTCAAACATTTATAGCTGTTTGAAAATTTACTTTTTCAAAGTCATAAAACCTATAAAATTGGAATAGAAATGGATTATTTTATTTTACAACTCTAGCCAACTCTGTTGGGGAGGTATAAGCCTTCAACCTTCCAATTATTTTATTAATTATTGATGAGGGATGATTCCTAAATAAAAGTTCCGTACTTCTTATCCAATTCCTCTTTTCCTCCATTTGGTTACGAATCATGCGGTATCTAATTCCTTTAGTTCTACATTCGGTAACGAGTTATTTTATCAAAAATAGGGTCCAGATAGCAGTGACAAGTTAAGAGGTAATATGGTGAAGAGAACGTAACTTCCTGAAAAAGACCTACTAAGCAAGTGGAGATACCTTCTCAACAATTGGGTTTTCAAAATAATGACACTGATTCTTATGTTTACCACGGTATCCATACACCCTCTATACGATCGATAGACAAAACCCACCCACAAAGCGTTTCCAACATGGAAACCGACTTTGATGATCTTACGACATCCTAATTTTTACGTCAAATCAACACCACACCGCGTGAAGGGATAAATGGACATGAAAAATTTGTAGCATCTATCTTCTCTGAGCGGATAGGGTAATGCGTGAAAACTGAGCACAGCTCAATTAAACATTATAAATATTGTATTACTTGGATGCCGACAGAGGTACATGTTTATGCATTTAACAGTCTTCCACCGTCGAAAGAGGGTAGTCGTTGACAAGCAGCAACAACAACAACGATAACGACGACGACAATACCGACAAAAACTTCGACGGCGACAACGGGATAATTCGAAAAGCTATAGGCGTAAATCGGAAGCCGGAAAAACATTATCCCAACATTATGATGACGAATGTATCAGTTAACGACAACACTAACCGTCAGCTCTCGATGCGCACTAAAATATACATCTACGTTTTGAATACTGAATAAAATTGCACATCGTGCCGATCACCACGAATAATCAACGGGCTCCCTCCCCCTCCTCACAAACAAAGGACCAGAAAAAGAGAGAAAAAACCTCATTATATCACAAAGTTACGCCTTGGAGGTAGATATACGCCAACTACCAGAATTATAGATGTCGTTCCACCACCAAGCAACCCACAATTTCATAACGAATCAAAAGGAAACCAAACGAGCTCCACAAAGGGCAAGAAATGCACAAGGATGGAAAAATAACGTCAAATTTGTTAAAATTCACCAAAAAGTCGACAAAAAGAAATTTTCAAGCGCTCAAGGTTGGTCTAAGTATACCATAGTACAATCTTGCAAAAAAAAAAAAAAAAAAAAAAAAGGAACTACGAAAAAGAGATGGAAAAAAAAGAAAGAACGAAAAATAAGGAATATTACAGATAAAAAACTGAGGACATTCGCAATGTGTTCGAGATTAAAAAGAGAGAAAATCTTACCAGTAATCCGACCAAATCAACTCGTGTGCGTGTTTTTTAACGAGCTCTTTACACGACACAAGAGAGAAAAAGTCGCTAGAGAAAAAAAAAAGTAGCAATGAAAGGGTGTGAGGAGGGGCCTAAAAATCTTACAAAGGATTCTTAAGCTGTTTACAACACCGTAACGATATTTACGTCGTTACATACCTCACTTGAGGATAAAAAACGAAGAGGTGAAAAAAAAAGTTTTTTTCCTCCAGCAGCGAACACATCGAGGCGTACCCAATGAGCCGGCATTTTTTCAAAACCATAATTCTCAAAAGACAGGAAATATTTTTAAACTTTGCACCGAATCTGGTGAGACAGTATTCTATTCTATATAAGAAGGGAATGACTTATTAAACGAGCCCACACATGTACACGTGTCCATCGAGCACAGTTACTGTCGCAGCTGAGCCATAATTTCAACTAATAATTTACTAACCGTCTTGTAGTTCGAATGAGGGTGAAAATATCTACTGTGATTTAAAAAAATTCAAATTGAACTAGAACGTTTTAATACTGATTCCTAATGAATTGTCTAATTATCAAATAGTAAATTTCATAAAACTAGAAAATAATATTCTAGCAATGCGATAAAATAGTTAAACAAAATGAAAATTTCAACAATTTTGAATACTTCTGGGAATTTATAGTTACTATAGAAAATAAGAAATTTGGCAAAACAACTAACCAACCAGTGAAGAAGTAAAATCAACGAAATTCTTTTTTCTAATCTGATGATTTTAAGGTGGTTTTTTAAAACGTGCTTTTTTATGCTTCGTTCGAAATCCAACAAAATTATTAAACTGGAACTATTTTACTCTGCAAAATTAAAGAATCTGAAGCCACTTTTTTCTAGAATACTGTTTTCATCAGCGAGCAATGATAACAATTTTTATTCTATTAATCCCATTCAAAAAGCTATCAAGGGTCCAGAAATATTTCAAACATTGCCATTGCAGTGAGCAATCAAAAAAAGAACTCTGTAACTGTAATATCTAAGAAATAAAATTTATGAAAATTTAAGATCTTAAAACTTAATTGAAATCCGGATTTGGCGATGATAACGTTGTGGACAAACAATTTGCAATTTTATATCTTTTCTAGAAAAGAGTGGAGGGGGAGGAAGAGAAAAAAATACAGTACAAATGTGAAATAAAAAATAAATAAAAAATACTCAACCTATTCCACGCAATGACATGCAAACGCTATCACAGTACCAGACACATACAATATTGTAAGCCATACAATATATGCTCGCTAGACGTCTGTTAATCGTGATAAAAAAAAAATAATTTCATTTATAACGTTTTCAGCAAACAGCGCAATTCCCCAGACCAAAAGATACAGTTTTCACAAGTACGTGAAAATTCTGGAAAATACAGCTTTTTGCGTACATTCCAGCATTTCCAGTATTTTTTTATTTATTATTTTTTTCAATTTTTATATTTTATTTTTGCGTTTGTTTCCCTTTCTCTCTACCCTGATTGTTCACGTATACAAAGTTTAGACCAATTTTAACAAACGTTCATTAATTATTCGTTCGTTGGACCAAACTACGAGATGCAAGAAATTTTACTTTGTATAATATTACAGTATATAAAACGTGGAAACATTTCGCGCAACGAATGTTAATTTTTTCAGACAAGAAAACCTTAATAATCTTAATGCGTTTCTCTTACCGTCAAATAACTTTTTAAAAAGTTGCAGAGGAAAATATGGTTAAAACAGCTGAAAGATAGAAAGGTATATATACGACAAGCCAAAAAAATAAAAGAACGCAAACATTGTACGGGAGACTTTGGAGCAAAATGAAGCGAAACAACTCGAGTAATGACTTTTTCCATTTGCATATTTTTCTGGCAGAAATTTTCACTTTTTTCACTCTTTTTTCTATTTAGTGCTCTTCTCTATACCTTTGCGTCACCATCATTCACGACAAATACGATTTCCTCGACGCGGTCCAATTTTTTCGGCCATATACTCGTCTGTACGAAATGTTTTTGCTTAACCCATCCTTTTTCAACAGCATGTTTCACTCAAGACAAAATTACAGCGACTAAACATAATTTAGTATTAAAATAAACTATAAAAACGAAATGGACCAAAACAAGATTTGATATAATTATTTTGAACTTGATATCAATATTAAGGTTAATGTTTTATAAGAGCAAAAAACTAATAAAAACGGATTTATGTAATTTTATGCAATAAGACAGTGTTTTTCTTTTAGAAATTTTTAAATGGAATTTATTTCAGTTTACTTTTTGCAATTTGTGAAATTTAAATTAGATTTTTTTTTTTCAGAATTTTCACAGGAAATGTAAAATAAAATTTACAAATAAAATTCTAGAAGAAAAACAAAAAAATCATGTGGATTTTATACATTTTTTTCAGAATTCCTTGTGAAATAATTTGGAACAAGTCGTTCATCAACTTTTTAAAACAAAATTACAGAATTAAATCGAAAAGAAAAACCTGCAAAATCACTCTAAAATCGTTCACCAACGCATTTCGCTGGAAAACCAGAAAAAAAAACTAAACTTTGGTCGAAAAAGTAGGTTTTTAAACAGTGAAAAATTGGTTCCTAAGAAGTTAACAATAGATCATAATTAATGGTTGTATTAAATTTTGTTACTGTTCACCTAAAATTACACGTTTAAAACCATTATCTCTTTCAAAGTCGAAACAAAATTGATTTTTTTGGAGGTACTTTCAGGCTGATCTGCACCAGAATTGATAACATGTTGCAATAAATTATATTAAATAATTTTTTTAAATTTCGTGGTTATTTGTTCAAAATCAAGTGTTTATAGCCAAAATAACATAAAAAATAGCTGTATTATAAGTACCGTTCCGTTGATCCATACTAAAATTAGTACAATGTTACAACAGGTCATAATATATATTCGTACCAAATTTCGTAGTCATTGGTCAAGAATTGAACATTTTATAGCTAAAATAAAAACAAAAATAGCGTTACAGGACGTACCGTTTGACCAATCCACACCAAAATCAATAAATCAGGTTTTTGGCTTAGAACTAAAGTTTATTCCAAATTTCGTGACTATCGACAAAAATTTCGATCGTAACGTCAACCGAAGTAACAAGAAATTGGCATATGTATTTACATGACGTATATAATATACTCATATTAATGAATTTGTGTTTTTGGAGTCAAAATTTTCTTTGAATTATGAAATGAAAGACGTACCAAACCTACTTCCATCCCTAAGGCGTTTCATGTCACCACGATTAATAAGTAGATTTTCATAAAAACTTACTAAAAAGTTTACTTTTGAATTCGAATTTCGTCATTTCCATCCGAAGCTTCAGTGACTGCTAATATAAGCATAGTTTCATTTTCACCTCAGCCTGCGTAAAATTAAACAATTAGAAACGCACATTTTTTTATACTTACGAATTAATATTTTTCATTCAATTCCACAGAGTTCAAATCGTCACTTTCTCGCTCGATTCTCTCAACTTCTAGGGCCAGTTGGATAAAACTCGGTTGAACCTCAGTCACCAGCTAAACCACAGTTTCCTCTGTAAATTTTGGACGAAAGTGTGGTTTAATTGGTGAATGACTTACATGCAACTGGCCCTTAGTCTACTCAGTTTTGAGAAACGCGTCCTCCTCATCTCAAAATGATGTAATTATAACCTTAGTGAGTTAAGCAAAATTCCCTCTTCAAGTCTAATCAATGAGTAGGGAGCATCTCCCGTTCAGAGCGATTCGGCCATAATATTTCATAAATTTCAAGAACGTACACACACCCAGCCGTCACCAACATATATTACAGACATGTTCATTCATAGGGTAAATCGCGTTCATTTTTTACGCTTTTCAAATCACACCACAGTATGGAAGCTATTCGCGCGTAGATTCCTCGCAGAATAGCTTTATTGGAAAGAGTACGGATTGTTGGCCTACTGCTCGATCATCTACAGGATTTTCTGCACGATGTGGTCGCATATTTTCCAACTCAGTGAAGGAATACGTTTTAATCGCATTAACGTCAAAGCATTAATAGTAATCGCTGGAACCGATCGTATATTTTCTGTGAAAATCGCTTAGGAAAATTTTCAAGCGGCACGCGCGGAGATCAATTCTGACCTATTTTTGCGAAAGAAACGCGCGCTAAAGGTGAGTCAACGGGGTTCGAGAACGACCTATATTAACGACCGGTAACCGCACACCTCAGCTGTTTCTGCACCCAGCACACGTAAAGCTCGAATAATTTTTCCGAAAAATTCTAAACAACAAAAACACGTGGTTAGACGTTTTGTGTATGCTTAGGCCTGCAGCAGGTGTGCCAGCAGATGACTAACACGATAAGCACAAAGAGAATATTCGGAGTTAAACATAGCACCAAATAATTGAACCAAAATTTGAAAAACTTAACATGAACTTGGTCTTCGGAGTTTGGACGGAGGGACAAGGTCAACGACCCAATGATGACATTTACATACATTGAAAGTGCACTATGTCGCCAAAATCTATCTTAGCTAAACAATTTCACTTGTTTTTTTAATATAGGAACTCAACGTCCGCATTCAAATTTCATTCATCTTTTGGAGATCAAATTTGTCACAGTGAGTAACGCCATGAAAATAACTTTTTGGGCTGATGCGAGCAAAATAAAGTGTCTCCCCTCGAGCAGCTGCAGCACTTCCTCATTTTCATCTTTCAAAGCATAAAGCACGGATATTTCATTGAATTTACAATAATTAACTGCGAATAATATAGCAGGCCTACAGGACTACAGTCACGGATATTATCAAACCTATATTTTCAGACTCTAACATTCACAGCCTCTACATTTGGATGATCGAGCTGGTTCAACAAAAAATCAGCCACAATTAAATAATTTTGCAGCCGCCTGTTTATTCCCTTTAATTTTTGGAAAAATTTTTATCTTTTTCAACTGACTCATATTTCACAGGGTTCTTTTCGTATGTAATGAATGTCACTTTTCAAACAAATACTTAAAGCTGCAGAGAAACGAACGACGATGGTGATTCATAACTGAAGATTTCAAATATAGTGTACACCAAAACGTGACAAGCGAGCTACCGGTGGCTCGCCTGGACACAACAGTAGCTTGTGAAAGCTAGTAGTTCCTACTGCACCATGATTCTCATTACATTCAAAATTTTACATCCAGCCTGAGGTAATTTGTTAACTTTCACCATGACTATAGGTCTAAGTCTTATCAAATTTGGATTCTAGTTCGAAAAATTTTTTCTTCATTCAATACAAAGTTTTAGATTGAAGTAGGCGACTATAGCTCACAACCCACTTTCAATTTTGAAAGTGACTCAATCACTGAGGAAATTCAGCGACCTCTGGCCTAGCTTCTTCCATGACCTTATCGCATGCTTAACACACACATTTTGATTCTCTAAGAGCAGAATTCCAAAACGTTTGGACTTTACTTTCGAACGAACGTTTTCAAAATATCAATAAATGAATAAGGCATGAAAAAGATATACGTTTTTTTTCTCTCCTGTTACTGGACACACTTCAGGCTATATCCCGTAGACAGCGGTATCAAAAAGAAAATATACGATCACTGTATATTTTCTAAATGTGTTTTGTTATAAAAACAGATAACTATTTCCATAAACGGCCTACTTCGTTGGTCCTCTAGTTGATATATAGTTTCCTTTTTTTCAGTTTTTTTTTTCGCATTTTCATTTTAAAAAATAGAACGATTCTACGTTTAGGATTACGACTATTCGATTGAATTATTGGGTTTTACAAAGCATTTAACCAAAATTTAATTACTCCATCGAAAATTTATCAATTTTAGGCTACATTAACGTTGGATTAATTCTATCATTCGGCGGCATTTTCTACTATCGAAGCGTATTTCTGTCTAAAAACCGGCAATGACGGTTCATAGACAGCGGTTGCGCATCGCCGCCCATCGGGTGAACGCATGTATGAGAAACTGAAACCAAAGAAAGGTTCGATCTTCTTCACATCCGGATCCGGCCATGTGTGTTCTCTTCAACAACCTGTTACGTGTAACCTAAAACCACAATGTCTTATTTTTTCGTAGTTTGGTACAATTACGTTTTTTACTGTAATGACAAACGAAGCTAACAAACTGTCTGTCAGAACTCGTCCACCAAATATATGACATGAAATTGTAATCCAAATGCAATGATTGAGAATAGGTCAAGTAATTTGGTGACTATGATCAAAACGATTTGACCAGGAAGAATGCAATGCTTTGAACAATATCGAGATAACCCTCGATATTTCTTGGCTACAGTCTACAAATTTAATTTATAATACGAAACTTTTAGAATACATATTTAACGTGAAAATGACCATAAAAGTATATCAAAAATCTATCCATTTTCTAAAAGAAGGTTTTTTTTGAAAACGGAGAAACTAAAATCGACATAACTTTGATCGGATCAAAAAACACTCCAAACTATTTGTAGCTTCTAAGATATTTTTTAACACTTGACAATAAAAATATTTCAGTTAAGAAAAGGGCAACAAGAGTGTAAGACCAAAATATTTCCTTATCAAGCTAAATAATTACTATGTTTAAAAGCCACAATTCCAAGTATGTTTGCAATTTTCAGAACTTATCATAAATCGTCGAAACGAATAAAAACGCAAAAACTGAATAAAGATACCGTTATATACTCAAATCGAAGAAGTCGGCACTTGATGGCCAGGTCACTTACCTTCCACTCAGAAAACAACATCGATAGGAATTGTACATTCATTATTATTACCAAGTTTAAATAATACTGACCAAACATTTTTTATAAAAACAGCAAAAAATTTTCAGCATAAAACAAAGCTTATACGGTTAGCACCAGTCGCAGAATTAAAAGTCGTATTTCCTTGTACTCTCATCTTTACCCTTCCAAATTAATTTGAGGCTCTTCACTTTTCTCAATGCATCTATAATTTTTTAATGGAAGTGTACTTAATTTAAACATAGTTTACACTGAATTCGAGCATCAACATATAATAAGGTCTAATTTTTAATCGCCACTGACCTGAAAAAAAAATTGATTTTTTGAATAAATACTATATCTAGAGATATAGCCAAAGAGGGATAATTAGTCACCAAAATTATTCGAAATTGGCCGAAAAATTGAAAAATTTATGAACATGTGGTGATTTTAACAAGCAAAAAATAAAATTAAAAATTAAAAAAACAAATAAAAATTAGGCGACTGTAGGGCTCTAAATTCTGTTCCCAAACGAATTTAAATAACAGCGTTTAAAAAATAACTGATTTACTAATACATAATCAAATTTCCGCGCAGATTTTCTTCTAATTTTTTTAATGTGATAACATTTTTATTTTCACAACAGCAAAATACGAGGTTCGTTTTTACATTCGATGTCGTTTTTTCTTGTTAAATTTTCCACCGATTATCGATAATATATCAATACAAACTTCATAGCTTTCTTATGATACATCGAAAATATTGATATTTCATTCAACATTGATAAAACTGTTATTAGGAAATCCATGTATTTCATACGTTTTTTCAGAAACCACGTAAGTCAGGTTTCCACTGAAATCAAGTTATACATGGTTTCTGATTGTAAAAAATTGAGACGTCGGATTCTGGAACCCTCGTAAGTCAAAAACGTCACCAGAGACCTCTAGCGGCAAAAAAAGAAACCTTGTAAATCTGTCATCTAAAACTGTCATTTTTCAGAAAACACCTAAGTCGACTTACGAGGTTTCCAGAATAACATTTAGACGAGATAGGATTTTGTTGTGAGTACTTATGTGGTTTCTTATCACTACAAATCATGACGCTCATTCAAGCAAATTGCCGGCAAACTTCTAGTTTTCATTATTTTGTGAATTTGCAAAATAACATCATTAAAAAAATTAATATTAAAGAAGATGTATAAGAAGAAGAAAAAGCTGACGGATGCTCGACCCGAAACTAAAGCTTCAAATTTAATAGCTTTGGCCCTGTCAAAGTCAGAAATTGAGAGTGATGCAGGTAAGTTCAGTCTTGACTTTTGTACCGGTGCAAACTTTATATCATCTTCGAAGAGATTATTGCACAACCATATTATTTTATAATTTTAGTACATAAGATCACAAAAAAGGAAGTCAAACCTCTGGACAATGTTATGGATGCAGCTATGGCTAAGTATCTTCATGCATGTTGTGAGATGTTCTTAGAGAACCAAGAGAATCAAGATCTACTTGGCGTTGAAGAAAATAATATTGGTACCTCCGTCGAAAATGAAATTGGTAAAGTATCTATCTGACATGTTTGTGAGTTCAAGGAGGGAATGATGTTTCATTTTTCTAAGTACTACAATTTCTCTCCAGGTACAACTTTCATTATCAATCCTGAGCTTTCGAATGTTGAATCAGCATTCTCTAACAATGAACCTGCGTCTATTATCATTGAACTTGCGTCTATTATCATTGAACCTGTGCCATATGATATTGCAATTGCATCTTCTATTATTGAACCTGCGTCATCTAAAGCTGAATGTGTGTCTTCTATCATAGAACCTGCGCTATGTAGTGATGAAGTAGGGTCTACTTTTATAATCGAACCTGCGTCATCTAACATTGAACTTGTGTACTTGAACAATGCCAAACTGGAATTTTCTGGAAATGAACTGGCATCATTTTCCAATATCGAACCAGAATATTCTAACATTGAACGTCGTGCATCTTCTGATAGAAATTCCACCTCAGGTTCAGATTCAACAAAAAATGATGATAATCAGTCTAATTATCTGCCTTGTAGAAGTGATAGTGATAGTAGTTCTAGTACTCGCAATGATGGCGCAGAATGTAGTAATGAGAAAGGTGCTCATACTATCAATGAATCTAGTCGTTCTCCAGTTCATAACCCTAACAAATCTAATCAATCCTTGATTGGTAACATTGAGGAATCCGGTCCATCTACAACTGAGCAGCCAATTCGTAAACGAGGAATAAAAGGACAGTGTCATGAGGAAGATTGGGCTCATGTTAAAAACAGAAATCTTTGCGAAAGAGGTTTGCCTTATAAAGGGCAAAACAAAAAATTGGGGAAACCTAACCAGTACAGCATACCTAGAGCTGGAAGAAAGTTGAAAACTCCATGTAATTGCGCACTGAGCAAAATACCAAATTCAAAAATAAGATGTGGTGAATTTTCGGAGAAGGAAAGAAGCCAAATTTTTGAAAACTTTTGGAAATCTACTTGGGCTGAAAAACGCATTACAGTGAAAGTACTTACACAGAGTTTAACTCACAAAGACACCCGAAATTGTAAAAGGGAGACATCTCGAAGAGGAAATTCTTTTCAATACCATCTGAAAAAAGATAATGGTGGTTTGATTCGGGTATGTAAGAAACAATTTATGAATACGTTATCTCTGAACGAATGGTCTGTACATGCTTGGACAAAAGAAGAGGATTCAAGAGAGAATAATTTGAACGATCAGAATTTAAATGAGAAGAATTTGAGCCATAATTCAAGCAAGAAGTTGGGAAAGAGGAAGTTAAGTGCAAAGAAGATAGCTCTCATGGAAAAAAAAACAACAGTGGCAAAAAACTTCTTGAATTTGTTACAGAAAGTGCCCTCTCATTACTGTCGTAGTTGCACTGAAATGGTTTATTTGGAAACATTATGGTTATCTAAATATGAAGTGTATTGTGGTTACTTGAAATATTGCGAAGATGAGAAGGTGCCAGAGAGACCTTACAAATTTTTGCGCTTCAATAAGATTATGGATGAACTGAAAATCAAGATTTTTAAACCCAGAAAGGATCAATGTGATGATTGTGTTGCCCACAAGAATGGCAATATGCCTGATGAGGAATGGGCTCAGCACTGCCAAAGAAAAGATGATGCGAGAAAAAATAAAGAAAATGATAAAAAAGATCCTAACTTGAAACATGTTTACACTTTAGACTTGGAAGCTGTGCTTGTATTTCCGAGAATGAAAGCTTCCTCTCTCTATTACCGAATGAAGTTGGTGGTTCATAATTTCACCCTATTTAATTTGAAGACAAAAGCTGGTCATTGCTTCCTTTGGGATGAGACTGAAGCTGAGTTGAATGCCAATGTCTTCTCTACAATCCTGTGTAAGTTTATATAAAATTTGAATTTAGAACCTGACGAAACTATTGTATTATACAGTGACGGATGCAACTATCAGAATCGAAACACTACTTTAAGTAATGCATTCCTAAATTTAGCACAATTGTTACGCATTACGATTATACAGAAATATCTCGAAAAAGGGCACACACAAATGGAGTGTGATAGTATGCATGCTAATATTGAAAAAAGATTGAAGCACGTTGAGGTGACTCTCCCCAGCGGATACATGACTGCATGTCAACAGGCCCAAATAACAGATCCATACAGCGTTCAGATGTTGACTCACACCTACTTCTTGAATTTTGAAAATAATATTAATTATTTTAATAGTATTTGACCTGGATTAAAAAAAGTTGATCCGGTAGTTTGTGATCTTTCCCAAATCAAGTATACCAAGGAGGGGGATATGTTCTACAAATTATCGAATTTGGAGAGTGAAGAGTGGAAAATTTTACCACAACGCAGACGATCATCTCAGCCTCCAACTCCTCTCAAAAATATCCCCAACCTCTATTCTTCGAGGTTACCAATTGTACGTGATAAATTTAACCACTTACAATTTCTGAAAACTGTGTTACCCAATGATACTCATTCTTTCTACGATTCTATCCCTCATAAGTGATAACTTTTGAGGGATAGATTAAGACATAGGTATCTGTCAAAATGGCATCTATTAAGAAATTTAAATCACAGAAGAACAATCGCAAATTCTCAAACCAACTTATCGTAGTAAAGGCCTAATTTTAATTTTTTTTCTAAATTATACAGCATCTTTCATTCTATAAAATGGCACTATTGCAGCAGGAATATATTTAATAAAAACCGAAAAAGATGAAAGAAAATATAAAAACAGACGTCCTTTTGACAGATACCTTGGACTTCAATTATTTTTTAGGACCTATCTAATTGATGACTCAAAATAATATAATTATTCTGTTGTGGTTTTTCATATTCCAATTGATCTTTATTCGCATTTAATTCGTAATTATTAAGTTCTGTTGGTATTGTCTATTTTGTAATGTGATTTTTTTATACCTCCAACTTTCTTATTTTCTAATTTTAATTTCGTTATTTTTCCTACGAAACAATTTTATTTTCTTGGTTCATTTAGTTATAAGATAACTTTCCAAAATTTCTATAATATTGTGATTGTTTTATTATTCAATAATTTTTCCAAGGGTGCATTTTTCAAATACAATATTACAAATATTATTCTGGGTTGTTTAATAAATTAGAATTATAAAAAGATTGCAAACTTGACTGTTTTATTGCAAAATTTAATAATTCTCAAACTTTTTAGAATAAGTAAGAAACCACGTAAGTCGTCTATTAGAAAACAACTTTTAGATTGGAAACCACGTAAGTCGACAAAACCAGCAATAAATAAGCTTAGGATGGGAGAATAGTATTTTCTTGATA
Organism: Ericerus pela; assembly: GCA_011428145.1. Classification (NCBI taxonomy): domain Eukaryota; kingdom Metazoa; phylum Arthropoda; class Insecta; order Hemiptera; family Coccidae; genus Ericerus; species Ericerus pela. Next base: position 184,534 of record WOFM01000172.1, on the reverse strand, counting down.
TCATCCTCATCCCCACTCCTCAGAACTACAACCTGACATGAACTATAAGAATTTATAAACTGACCTGATTTTTTAAATCAGTTTTTTGCATCTGCAGTAAAATTTACTTTTTCTGACTTAAGTGGTTTCTAAAAAAACGTATCGATTTGTTAACACAGTATAGTTGATGGTAAAACATTGATATTGAAGATAAAAATGTTATCACATTAAATGTAACAGTCTGTGGTAGTCACACTGGGGTCTTTTTTCCTATATTTGAGTACGAAATTTTTGTAATCAGTTGAAAAATTTTATAATTTTTTAACAACCACCTCTAAAAAAAAAAAATCGGCTCGCTACAGCCCTGACTATATTTTTTTTCTATTATGTCTTTCAAATCAGGTAATCAACGAATTTATAAATCGAAATACTTTTCTTCGTTTACAAAATTTTTAAAATTCGAACTCATCTCAACCTCGAAAAAATCCCAGCAACGGCCAACGGTACTAAAAAGTATCAAAATCTTATTCGACAGAACTTCTTATTATGAATAAAAACAATAAATGAAAATATTTGGATAGGAATCTTATGGAATATCAAATGGTACTTTGACGGTGAGTCACTGGTGCTCAATAATTCAGGTGTGTAAATATTATAAATTTTCAAAATTACACGCTTAAGGACACTGTAAGCACTCATACTGATGGCTCTGCCGATAGACAAACATTTCTCAAATTGAAAGGACTCAACTTTTATTGTTTTCAAAATACAAACCACAAATTCATAAAGAATACAGCTTACTTCAGGTTGATTGATTCTTTTAGTAGGTATGACCCAACCCACTTTTTGACAGATTAATCTCAATAGTATTTAAAATTTTTCAATCCCTCTCTTAAATTCCTAGCTCGAAATTAAATAGCTTTGGCGTAAATTTTGAAACAACCTCCAGCACAGTGACGCCTCCCCTTAACCCTTAATCTAAAAACTTAGAAAAACGCTTTACACTAACTAAAAAGCTCGTAAAATTTTCGAAACCAAGCACACGCGCAGGTAAACAGTCGCAATTACACTTTCATTATTGCGTCCTCTCAAAACAAATATTTATAAACGAAGGGCTACGCACGTTATACGTGCCGTTGTAAAAATTTTTACCGTTCATATTTTAATAACAGCCACAGCACCGACGTCGCTATCGGGAGTTGGCGGGCGAAAATAAGTTCGAAATTAAAATTCGACGACCTTAGAAAGAGGTTTACACGCGTCTGTTTACGAAAAGAATTAACACGTCGTTGAGTCGAAGCCGTAGATCAGGCGCCATCATAAAATTTATTGAGCGTATACAAGAAAAATCTAACAACCTTACATTAACAACAACAAAAAAAGCAAACTTAAAAACGAAAAAAAACTTCCAAGAGCAGTATTATCTTTCGATAAACGAAAATATTTTTCTATACCTTCTAAAACCCGCAAACGAGGTGAGAGGGAGGGGCAAGGCATTATTCGGTGACATACGCGATGCACTCACATGCGTACTTTAGTGTCGATTCGCCACTGCGCCCATAAATTCACATTCCAACTCGACCACGTTGCGTATGTGAAGCACGAACGATGTTTCACTGGTTCGTTTTTCGTTTGAAAGAAAAGGAAAGCGAGGAGAGGAAAAAGTAAAACCAAAGTGCGCACAATGATTCATAAGATAACCATATTCACGAGCATTCGAAAAATAGCGAATTTAAAATTTGTTACCCACTAGAATGAGTCGAAAGATGAGGAGAAAACTGAGCACTAAGGGCGAATTAATTTTGAAAAAGAAAAAGCCGTGTCAAGATTTACTGCCCTACAGGTCTCTAAACAAACTTTATACTCCATCGAACATTTCATTTTGAAATTAACAATAACTCAAAAATTATACCAAGTGACACAAAACGATATTTTTCAACAATCACATTACCCTTTCTGCTCGCATATAAGTTCGTCCTTTGGCGTATTTTTCAGCCATAGTACTTTTTTTTTTTTTTTTAAATTTAATTACTTTCGAGACCACTCTGGGTCTCTTCACCATTATTCGTCAAGTACCTGCCGAACAGCGAACGGTTTACCGTTACCAACCTTTCAAAGTTCGAGCGAGTTAGTAAAACGTGGACTTAAACTTTTTAATATCCTCTTCGTTTACGAGCTTATAAATTTTCGCATAAAAAGTTACCCAAGTCGACTCATCTTTCTGAAAATTATCGAAATTATTGACGGAAGCATACGTCAGCCATTTTAGACAACGAAACCGACACGACTTCTGAAAATTTGTGAATGGTCTTCAAAACAAAAAAAATATGAAATTTTTCTCTCCAACTTACACGAGTACGCATACAGCTACAGACACCCTGTAGACCCATCAAGTTGAAGGATGTCGAAAGTAAAAAGTTTTTGCACCAATATAGCTGGCATAACTTGAACATAATTCAAATTTCTTAGCGTCTAAAGAAAATGGTAGGTGGATTCCTGACGTGAAAGCCTTCTCGGCGTGAAAATAGTTCGAAACTGTAATATTTTTCCAAAAGCATGAAGGAAAAATGGGGTGTAAAACACGACAGGCACTTCGAATATGTTTTCAGGGTTGACTGTTTTTCAGCACCTTTCGCTAATGGATTGCAAGTTATGAAGACTCGATTTTAGGGACCCGCATTAAATTATGAGTAGGCTACATTTTTTTTTTAATCTGCTATATTCATTATGCGGCGCCTATAAAAAAACCGAAGTGAGTAGCAGTAGTGTGTGTGAATATTCATTGTTTATTGATGAGAAAAACATTTGAAATGAATAACTAATCAATATCATATCAAAAATTCTCAATTTTTTTTTACTGATGAAATTACACCCCAAATCTTGATGCGAGATGAAAATTGAAATTGATGAATTAACCTCCGGCCAAAAACTGAGCATTACATTTTTTTACAACAAGCAACACATGCCTCAGCATTTTCGAAAACATGTAACTTAGTTTAGTAACTCAGCTTCAATTATTGTGAAACAAATTCTGTGCGGCCTAGTGATTACAAGCTGGGCCAATTAGCCGCACGGAGATGGTGGTTGTTTCGACTTCCAAGAATATCCATTATCACATTTTCGATCGAAAATGATGGTTTGTTTATTTTAGAAGTATTACTGCTTTTAAAGTACGTGATATTTCGTGTATGGTGTACTCCCGAAAGTGGTCTTAATTAGGTACCTTACCACCTCTTTTGGCCGTTACAATTTCCACTTTTCATCCATTTTGGCAATTTTTAAAGGTCCATATAGCTTCTGTTTTTGACTCATAGCAATGAAACTTCGAACAATGTCGGAAGCTATTTTCATGGCCTACAAATCTGTGTTGAAATTTTTGAAATTCATCTGGTAGTTTTCGAGGAAGGGGTTTTCAAAGTTTCGCAAACCCATCATGATGCCACACCAATAGATCCCATAAATCAAGATTTTAGTCTGAAATTTTCATGGTAGCTAGAGACTATTAATGACTGGTTTGGTATTGAATTTGAGAAAAATCGGTCGAATGATTTTTGAATGGCAGCAATTACAAAATTTAACACTTTGGGAAGATACACACCAATCGCAATTGATGCGTGGAAGAAACATTTTTCAATTTTTAAAAAATATTCATGAAACAGCCATCCAATCATTGGCGGGGGAAAATTTTGAGGAATATATTTTTGTAATAAATTTGAATAAAAGTATGACATCATACCAAAACGATATGAGATCACTAATCTTATCAAATTCACATCACACGTAACCAGGCGAAGATACCCAAAGTTAATTCACTGAAGTCCAAAAAAAAGTCATACTAATTTTACTGCCGAGAACTGAAAAACGTGAGTATTCTCATCCGGGTTTTTTCCAAATTGGCAAAATTTTTCTCTGAATATCTCAATTCGGAAGCACAAATCCCATATAAGAATCACGATTTTTTTTTTTTGCGATCATCCAAATTCAAGCAGGCTAATATTCTCGCTTAAAAAGACAAACCCAACAAGCAAGTGAAAAATTTATCAAAAGAATACTCTCTTAAAATAATCAGAGCCTGAAAGAAGAAAGCAGATTCTCCGACCAAGAATTCTTTTTCTTTGATTTCATTCGGTTTTAAGTGCAGAAATTTTGAAATGTTGAAAAGAAAAACATCTTTCAGAGTTTTTTATTAGATTTGTTAACGTATTAGCCTCCTTCTTGTTCATTATTCGTGAAGAACGACGACGTACAGAAGTATACCAATTATATTTTAAAATATTTCAGAAATGAGAAAAAAAAAAATCTCTAGAAGACGGAATACGAAATAAATATTTACCTAAGTCTTTAAAAGTGGATTAAGTGAGATGTACAAACGTAGATAAAATTACTCGTTGTTTTGTTTGCACAAAAAATACTTCACGAAAATTCGTATTTGTGTTTGAACACATCAAAGCTGGAAGAAGAGATATATTTAACTTCTAGGTCATTCAAACAACACTACAGCATTATGCTTTTGATAATTTTTTTTTACAGACAACCACAAAACCAGTCGTTTCGCCCCAAACCCACGATACTTTGCAAGGTGAATTTATAAAGGTGCTCGAAAGCAAATTAATGAACAAACGAAACTTAAAATATTCGCGAACGAAATTCAGAAAATCAACTCTAGTTAACTCAACACTGAACTCATCAACGTCAAGAGCTATCTTAGAATTTTTAAGTGATTAAATTTATGAGGAGTTGTAGCAATATTTCTAGTTGTCAGTTAGTCAATCACTTCTCCAATCAAACAGTTGGTTTTCCATTTACCTAATGTGTTCTCGGAAATGGACCAGCATGCGAAAGAATCCCATTGCTGATAAGATGATCTTTATCTATTTTACTTGCGTCTAGTTAAACAAGAAGAAAAGTGAAAACACTTTTTTTACCTACCAAGATACGGATCACAGCAAAAACATGGCTATTCATTAAATTATGTATCGATTCATTCACAATTTTCAGGAAGAGAACCATGATTTTTCGTCACTAATGTTCGATAATATTATTAAATCTATTTTACAATAGAATGACGTTCCTGGTACGTAAAAATTACAATATTGTTTTCATTACTACGATCAATAAATGCAAATTTTAATAGCACTGCCTTTAGGACAATAGACAAACCAACCACTGAACCAGATTTGCGAAGAAATAAAAACAATTAACATACATACAGAGAAAAATTGAAGCAATTTTGCGGGAAAAAAAAAATATAGGTACTTATCTCATAACAAAGTTGTGATAAGTATAGCAAACACTTCACTAGCAATAATGAAAGTCTAACGAACAACCATTGGTACAGAATGATATACACAGGCTACGAGTACCTGAATGATGATTGATGATAAATTAAATAAGTAAGTACATTTTTTTGGCATGAAGAAAGAAGCACAGTATCTCACCTGAAAATAGCTCTCAGCAATAAAATAAAAAATACCGCTCAAATTCTACTACCAATAATATCAATGCACTTTGCACAAAAAATAATAATAATGATAATAAAATAAAGTTTACCAACGATTATTGCCAAACTTGGGGTAAAGAACGAGTTCATACAATAAAAATGATTAATTCATACGAGTCACACAGAAGACACGTTTTCTAAAATTTTCAACTCAGGAAATTAACAACTCTCGTGTGAAGGTAACGTTTTACACACCGAAACGAGCAAACTTGGAAGATCTTTCGACAAAATTGATAGAATTTTCGGTCGTGACTACGTGATTCGTTTCCTAATTTATTTAATAAGACTCCACACGTCCGACCGTAAACGTCGATCGTTAAAAAAAAAAAAGTTTTTCATAGATTAAAGTGAAAAGGTGTAACGGGGAAGAAAGCACAGGGGTCCTAACAACGAAGAATGGAGAATAAAACAGGCAAAAAACGAACGACTTTACGATGGTGGATTGAAGACGCCATTGATTAGGATTAGGAAATACGTTTACACGCACATACACTTATTGGTAACAATTTCCGAGGACACCCCAAGAAAGAAATACGATTTATTAAAAAAAAAAAAAAAAAAAAAAAAAAACGGTTGGAAAGATGAATGGCTTCTACTTATTCTAGAAATACAACTAAGAGTAATATATCCGAAGAAAGAACTACAGCAGGAATACTGGAGATCAATGGAGCTGAATGTAAGCAAACATAAAGTTCGAAATAAGCTACAAGGAAAAAATAGAAAATTTGGAGTTCCATACATACATGCCTTAGGGCGTTTCACCAACTCGTCAATGAAATACAAAACTAATTTAACGAGTAACTAGAGGCGTGTGCATCCTATATTCTCACAAATTTTATTAAAAAGTTAAAAAATAAACCTGACGAATATAGAGAACCTCTTCCTTGTTCCAAGTCAATTATAAAAATACACGAGTTCAAACTTACTACCAGAGTTAGCAACTAAGAGATTTATCTACAAACCTAGTGATCTTAGGCAGCTTTGAAAAATCTACAAATTGTTTTTAGAAGTGTTTTATTTTGTATAATTTTTTTCGCATTTCTGGAATTATTTTTTTTCAATTACTTTAGCCCAAAATGAAGTAACTACATTTTTCTAGAATTAAATTTTTTATTGGTATTACAATATTATGCTATATGCTTATCAGTGACTGGGTCCTTTCGTATAACTGGTTGGTTGGTACAGGTGATAAGCTGAATCAATAAAAAAAATCGATTTCTTTGATTCTTTACTTTCGTAGTTTTTCATGACCTGGGGTACGAAAACCGAATCCAAATTGCTATAAGAGACAGAACAAAAACCATATTTTTCATATTTTTCTGAACTGAATCGGAACTACCAAATAAATATTTTTGATGAAAGTGGAAACGGAGTGGGAACCTAATTGGCAGAATACAAAAAAACATATTTTTGATAAGAATTCTGTTCTTAATACAGAATTTTTTTTCCCGTTGAATCCAGTAATTTTAGGAAGGATTTAGATCTCTTCAAAATTTATGGATTTTTAGTCAGACTGTTTTGCAACCCTTGGGAAACCTGACAATCCTTTCGACTAATTCAACATTAAACTGTCTAAATATAACGCTAACAACGTTATCAAGCAAGTCAGCTTGTACGGATTTCGTTACACTAAAGACCATTTGGAAACATAGAACACTGGAAAGTCATCAAGTTTTTTTTTTTGTCCTAAAAAGAAATGAAGCTGTAGAAGACAGACAAAAAAAATTAGAGGGGTGGCAAGCAAAAGAAGATGAACGCGAATTTTCATGCATTAATATTAATGGACTTTGAAGTGGTTGGTTAGATGACGCTGCCGTAGCATTAAAAGCGAAACCGAAGCTTACAAGAAGGTAGAAAAAAACGAAAGGAGGAAAAAAAAGGTTCCAAGCAAACTGGGAAAGATCGCTGGAGTTGTATGTATATTACGCACGAATATATATAGAGAGGTACCTATATACTTCAAACTGTATACACGTAGCAGAAACAATTCTGGTTTAACCCCGAAGCTCGTTAAGTGGCTGGAATTTTTAAGTGCATTCCGGTTGCTTTCTCGGCTTCAGACCCGGTAACAGTGCCTATATAATATTTCGCCAGACACTAATGGCGTGCTTTACGAGAATCACAATTTTTTTCCTCCGACAAATAAAGTATTATCATCGCTTTGGCGTGAACTCTCACTTTCCAGCCTTTTTCTCCTAACTTTTAAATTTCAAATATCTGTCTATATTTCTACATTTCTACAGAATAAATGAAACTTACTGATTCCATAATTATGCTCAACTTTTGAAATGAGACTTGCCCACTGAGTTGCCAGCACAAATAAGAATAGGATCTCTGCTTGCGATAACTTACAAGTATAACATTTTCAGAAATAATAAATCTGAAATTGTTTATTTTGGCTGCCTCAATTGGATACTTCATTTTTGTTGATAGATTTTTTCTAAAACTTTTTTTTTTCAACACGCTATGTGCAGACAACAATCACCAATATTTGGAACTATTAAAATTAAGAATTTTATGAACAATTTTCCACCAGAAAATTGAGGCTAAAGATGTGCAGAACCCTCCAAAATCATTTTTATTGAAAAACTTGAAATACTGATTATTACGATAATAAGAATAATTATCCAACGGTTACTCCCACAATTTTGAAACATTTTTAATCAGTAAATGATTTTATTTTCTCTCCTTATGTTTTACTACACACAATATTGTATCTACAAACCTTGAATGCGTTGAAGCCTGTATGCACTACGAACATCGCATAAAGACAAATGCAGCAGGTAACTGTGATACAAATCTAAAGACCGGAGGGCAAGAAATAAAATGGCCATTTTTAGTCAAAAATTTGATGGCAGCTGGTTTCTAACTCACTAACCTAATACTATGAGGCCAAGCACACTAACATTGTAAGACACATAGATGCCTAGATTTTGTCTTAACTTGAGCTACTAGTGCTTAATTTCAAATAATAACAGATTATTACACAACATAAATGAATGCATTCACAAAATAGTCTGAATCGTTTCTAGGAAAAAGTTTGACAGTTTTTGGTATGCTCGAGAGGGTGGGCACATGGACCCCACAATACAACCCAATGGTAACATAAAATCTTACTAAACTCCTTAACTTACCAGTTACTTCTCATTTTGGTACTCGCAGTTAGCAGTATTTTTCCAATACGGGTGTTATTTTTGAACAGAACAAATTTCAAGTATAGCGCAGCCCAGAATTCGGATGTATTCACTACAACCAACACGATAAATTTTTCTTTAATACATGCAAACTTTAAGAGTCAAAATTGCTACTGCAGAATATTCCACATTTCCAAACCTTTGTCTTCATACAGAACAACTTACTCTCCCCAACCAGAATATACCCCCATCACCCCGAATAATTAGACAGACATGGTGTGAATAAAATTAACACCGGAAAAAATAATCGACATGTATTATTGAATAAATACACTGACATACCAAATATTAAGTTGTATTAAATAAAATACCGCGACAAAATTCAATTTAAATTGAAATAATATTGGTAATGAAGAAAATTAATTTTCACAAAATCCACCAATACATATAGACAGACAGGATGCAAATAAATTTTTAGCAAGAAAACTTCACTGGCTGGAATCAAGAACAGAAGAAAGTTCTTCTGCGGATCAAGATTAAAAAGCAAGCCACAAAATCCTAATTGGTGAGAGAGCTTATCGGACATTTAGAATTGGCCATCATTGTTGCCAAAGTAAAAATAGATGGTCAATTCCAAAATCTTCAGAAAAGCGATGAAATTAGAAAAACCCGGCCGAAGCCGAACCTCATCAATTTACTAGCTGGAACACCTGAAGTATAATTTATTTTTTAATTTTAATTATGGGACTTGGCATATGGAAAGCTAAATTTTGAAGCGGATTTTTTGTACATGGTGTAATAAATTATTTGCTGGATTCCTTCGCAAACTACATAACTAAACGTTATTTAAACGTTTCACTCCTCATAAGGCATAAACGAAATTACCCAAAATGATGCATTGCCGGGTGGTATTTGCGTGTGTACCGTAGAATAAACGACGACGACGACGTGGCCGAATAAATACTACACTCGCTGTCGTATTACGTGGTAGTAGGCCTATAAGTACGTACGTACCTGCGTACAGTAATTTGTGTTCTAAGGATTAGCTCGTTAACTGCAGGAAATTTTACTAAGTTTTATCCGTCGTAAATTATGAAAGCTTAAAATATTTTCCGTTTTAAAACTTCAACCGGCAGCGCACCTAGCTGCACCGTCGTCGTTCGCATCGTTTCTTCGAAATTATTTTAAACCCCGCGAACCGCGGCGGCAGCGGCTCTGCTGCTTTGCGGTCGAAATCGAATTTGTCGTCAGTTTAGCGGTTAATCAGCGAATGGTTTGTAGTTTGTTTCCTTTTTTGAAGAGGGGGGCATACGAAAGGGTCGTGTAATGACCGAGAAAAACGATTATATCGCGGAGGGTGGACCAAATAACGACGCTGAAACCACATTACTCGACTTCGGTATTAATTGATGTCTGATGATGTACAGATTCGGCACCGGGTGTCCCATACGGTAAATTAGCCGCAATGTTGTCAGTGGCGTCGTTGTGGGGGTAGGAGTTCACATCGCATGAGCATAAAAAAAAGGTATTTCTGTGAACAACTGATAAATTATGTTAGTATTATGTTTTGTGGTTTTTTTTCTAGTAGAACCTACTCGGCCCTCCCAGAATCTCGAGTTATTTACGCCACTTATTGTTGAGGACATCTTCAGCATTTCGTTAAAACTGAAATTGTGATCACTAAGTCTTCATTACATCGAATTTTCAACTTGACATCGAAAAATATGGAAGTATACATAAAAAACTGATACAGAAAGAAGTGTAGAATTGATTTGCATTGAGTTGAAGCTGCCGCCAACAAAGAGGATCTTCAAGCGGGGGCGTGAATCAGCCCACTGGCTCGATGTCGGTTGGTGAAATGGAGGTAGTTGATGACCTTTTTTTTTTGGCACATTTATTTTTTTGTCTTTCGAAAGTTAAAAACTTGTTGTGAAAAAGTTGGCTAAATTTGGAATTTCACCCCCCCTTTTGACTAAACCGCTTCGAGGAATCACTGCACGAACATGTAAATGTAACTACTTCACCTTAGAATGTGAAACCTAAAACGGGAAAACAGACAGGAGATATTAAATGATATGAAAGAAAATGAATGAAAAACGAAGCTCATCCAAAAATCCAAAAAGAAGAAAAAATAAGAATGGAGATTGACAGACATCAAGAAAGAAAATTTGACGGACGGTGACTCCTAGATGTGCACGACAGAAACACACTGAATGAAGCAATCAAATATTCTGACCGTCTGACAATATCGCAAACTATCAAGAATGATTTGACGATACTAAAAATGTGAATCACATACAGAATGAAAACAATCAAATATTAACCTTTGACTATCACATCTTATTTCTATAGCGGTTAGCCTGGTTCAGTATAGTCAGGCAAGAAGCAACTGTAGTCTTGTAAATTTCGAAAATAATTTCACAAGAAGTTAAGAAATTATTTTAAAAACCCGAATATTCAAATTGAAGGCTTAGTGCGGGCTGACTTTCGCTTTCAAACTAATCACAATCAGATATAACTTCAGTAAGAATAACCCAGTAAAATCATGCTGATTTAATCAAAGCAAGTGTTCCTATTGCGTTCAGAAAGCATTACTTGAAGAATTTTTTTTTTTTTCGGATGCTCATTTTAGTCTAAAATGAGTGTGAGATAGTAATCAGTACCTGAACTACTTCTCATAATTTTAATCCAGTAGGTACCGTTAGGAGTAGATATCATTTCAGCAATTAATGGTTAAATAGCGCTATTCTAAAACTACAAACAGATTTTCCAGCAGATATGGAAACTAAATTCAAGTCCTTTGTGATAATTTCCCACGAAAAATACGATAAAAATAATGGAAGAGACAAGTGCTATTCCGTCATGTCACATACACTCATAATGGCACTTATAGTCTGTTCCAAATAAGAAGGTGATTTTTTTTTGAAGGCGCAAACAGGCAGTCTCTAATAAACCTTACTAAAATTACGTTAAATATTGCTAAAAAAATAAAAATTGTATATAAGCAGGCGTATTTCGTTTCGCATTCAGTGTATACTCAACTTTTTCCTCTCCCCTCTATTACCCACGATGCCCGAAACTCGATGTATTTCGGGTAGAAAATTATATTTTTGCAACACTCTTCCCAAAAGTACGCTTTATTACGTGCCTTAATGAAACAAAAAGTAGCGAATTTCGATACGACATCAAAAAATTATCTTCTGCACATGCAACTTTAATTTCTCGTACGGGTTGATTAATTTCTCGCATGAGTTGGCTACTTTCACAGTTTTTATTTCTCGCTGGGAACTAAATACCATATTTTTCAAAAACATTCTAAAAACAAGTAAACTGCAAAAAATTCAAAACGAATTTTTCGGTTGGAAAAAAAAAATTATTAATTATTATTTGATTCTGATGAAGAGGGAAAAAAAATTACCATTTTTTTGGGGAAAGTGAGGGGTATTGCCAAAAACAGTGTGCGACACATGTGCAAAGTAGGTGATTGTGTGCTTCTTTTTGAAACACAAAATTATGAATTCGTGACTTATGATCAAATTTTGATAGAGGAAGCAAAAATGCGATAGCGAAAGCAAAACCAATATTTGCTCCCGCTGCTAAAATTTTTTGCTCAGCCCATCAACCAATCAGGTGCATTCACCAACTCTGTGGTAGATGTGTTGGGAAAAATAGCGTTCGCAAAGTGAGCAATCTTCAACGAGTTCGAGTCTGCAGCTCGAGCCGTGCTGCAAACACGAAATCATTGAGGATTTCACACTTTGCAGTTATGTAGCGGAATATGCTATATTCTTATTTGGAACATACCGTAGAAAAAATAGTAAACAAAAAATTCAACTATGCCAATTTGGTCTTTCATAGGAAGGAGAACATATTAAAACGATTCGATTAATTATTCGAGAGAAAGTTCATCAATGATTTGGTTTTCACATTTCATTTTTACATCAAAACGGTTTCGTGGCATTCTTCCACATCTCAAAATTTCATCTTTCAATTTTTGAAAAAATTTCAGTTGCCAAAATGTAATCACAGACTAAGGCCGGTATTCATAGTTGACACTTAGCGTTTATTAACCTACGTGTCAATTTAAAACTCAGTTCATAGCTATATTTGATAAACTAAATTTTTTTCATAGCTTTAATACAGTTTGTCACAAAGAAGTTACGTTTCTCATTAGTGTAAGCTAAGCTATTTTTTTTTGCAGATCCACTGCGTTTAAAAACAGACCCTTAGGTTAGTGAATACTAAGTGTCGAGTATGAATACCGACCTAAGTAATTTCAACGAAAGATAATCGACACGACAACAAATCACACAATATGTTCATACAATTGAACATTGCGAGACTCGCTCAAGAGTCAACACGTTTGAATAAAGTGTTTCATCGTTCAGAGAATGTATAACATAGGAAATAAATTATGGAATTATATTCCCCATTAGCACTCCGCACTTACACATCAAAACACGACGGGCGAATGCTTTAGCGGTAATCAAAAAACAGATCCCGTGACAGCCATCAACTGTAATAGTGTGGCCAAAAAAAACTTCTCTTGCACGAAACCGGGCAAGTTTGCGATGACAAAGTACATTTCGATTCGAATAATTACATCGTATCTTGACAGAATTATCACGTTAATTCGTTATACTGTTGAACCGAGAATTTTATTTGAACGAGAAGAATGTGCTACACAGACCGCAATTGTCAAACATAATACGAGATTACGGCGAAAAAAATTCCAGATTAAACGACTACCGTATTTACAGGATGCAAAGAGCAAACCGTGAATAAATTCTGTAAAAAAAAAATAGGAAAAACTAAAAGCAAAAAAAAAGAAAAAAGAAAAAACACCCAAAAGGGATAGAAAATATGCGACGAAAAGTACTAATCGAGGCAAAAAAAAGAGGAGTTGGGACGCATCTATATACACAAAAAAAAAAGCCTATGGCGAATCAACCACACGTGCTGAACATAAGGTACGTGCAAAGAATTACAAACCCCAGTTTCACGAATAAAAATTCCGGTCCAGAGTAAAAGCCATTTTGCACCATCAGAAAATATATTTCAAAACGCATAATGCAGGAGAAAAAATTCTCGCAGAAAGAATGTATACATTTTTTGTTCAGGGAAGGCGTGGGAAAAAAAAAGACATCTTCATATGCAACGCAAAAATTTTCAACTAAGTATCAAGCGTTTTACCACTCTATATTTCGCAACAATAAAAATGAGCTTACCAAAGGAATTATGGTCCATAAGTCATCTACATTTCTTTTAAGCAAACCAATGGATTTTCTAATGCAGAGAGAAACGTCTACATACAATGGTTACATTCTATACAGAATTTAAATTTAAATAACTTTATTATAAATATTAGAGAGGGAGGTCATTAAACCCAATTAGAAACTTCAGACTGACACTCACATTCACAGACTTAACACCTACATTCACAATAAGCGTAAAGCTGGTCCATGCTGATTACCTGGCATTCTGTTGAGTGAGAACAAACTAGGTAGGATTCGCGGGTCGCAAGCAAATCTCAAAACCATACCGAAGCAAAGTGGGTTACCCAGAACAACCCCACTTGAAAAAAGTTACCTGGGCCACATCACACATGCTAGAAGAGAAACTTTGCACTTCAATAAGCATATCCGAGCACATATCACTCAGTAAAATAATTAAAAATTTTCCGAAGCAACCACTTCTAGGTCACAGGAGGCCCAATGATTGGTTCAATCCAAAAATATAAAGTAAATTTGAATTATCGCCTCAAAGAACATAATTGATGATTTATCAATCATTTTTTAATAAAAATATCCTAATCCTTTTTTGGGGTCACAAGGAGCCCAATGAGTTGTTCAACCTAAAAATAAAATGAAAATTTGAACTCAGTGTCTCAAAAAACATAATCGATGATGTAACTATCCAATCCTCAATTTAAAAAAAAAATATCCTATACATACGACGGTTTAAACTCGCTATCTCATTCACTTTGATCTAACATCTAAAAATTTGAGTAAAAGGAAAAACTGTGTTATAGTTCATACTTTTTCTTTTGATTTATTCTCTAAAAATTAAAATTTCCTTATTTTATAGGATACAGATTAGGATAAGAGAATACAGAAAATGAGCTTAAACCATTCTTAACCCTCTGCCCATTGAAATTCGAAATATGAACTGAATATTGTGGGATGATAGTTCAGTAAAGGAAGATAATATTTTTTTTTATGGATAGAATTTAAAAAATTGGGCTTCGTCACGACATCGAGCTCCGTTTCAAATTGTTATCAGAAAATTTCCATAAAATTTGGTTCGGCCATCTAAGGGCAATAGCGGCATCACGAAAGTTGTTCTACGAGTGGGTACATAAGGAAGCTTCACTAGGCTTCTCTCGCTTCGCTTCAAAAATACCCAGAGATCCAACAGATAATTTATTACTCGCATTACTCAACCACAGTATTAGTCTAAACAATAATCAAATACAGTTAGACTCGCTTATAACACATGTTTAAACAGTAAATGAGCTCGGTTTAACATTAGCTTTATCATATGTTTTTTCGGCTAAACCCGGTTTATCTACAGATTAAATATTTGATATAACCAGGTTTTAGACAACGCACAGAGGCTGATCAGCAGTAGCTAAAATTCTAGCAGTTGGTGACTGCAAAGATGATACTACCTAGGTTCATACTACAATACCAACACAGATAACAATTTTTTTTTCAACATTAACCAGAATTTCCGAAGTATTGCATTATCAACCTGTAAAATATATCGATTGGAAATTTAAAAGAAAGACTCTAGCGCAGCTGAACTTTGTTAGAAAACCTAGTTTGTCAATTCATCCACAATTCAAAATATTAATTTCATCACCGTATTAAAAACGGAGTCGTAATTAACCCAAATTATGAGAAAATTATAATTTCTCAGAATCGTGAGAAAACGACTTTTCCATTATTTATTCTTCAGTTTTTCCGGAAACTACGAAACCAATAGACAAAAAATTCCTATCAGACCAGGTCTTTTTCCTGAAAATTTCAGCCCACAATTACTTTTGTAGTTTTTTCAAAAACGTGATCTAAACATTTTCTCCAGTAACTATCGCTTCCAGTTTTCTTGGAAAGCACTCACGAATCTGTATCAAACCTGAGACTATACGAGGACTATCTTACATGAAAATTTCAGCCCAATCCCTTTCGTAGTTTTTTCAGAATTGTGAAAAAATCATTGCTCCAAAAATTTATTATTATTTAGTATTCTCAAAAACTACTGAACGAATAGGCACCAAAGACCTAACAGACCTGGTCCTATATAAGGACCACCTTTCGTAAAAATTTCTGTCCTATCTTCTCAAAACCATGAAAACAAAATTTTCTATATGAATTTTTTCTTTTCGAGTTATCTCGGAAATTACTGAACTAACGGGCGCCAAAGGTCTATCAAACTTGCGTCTATACGTATAAAGACAATTTATCTGAAAATTTCAGCTCGATAACCGGTCATTTTCTCAAAATTTTTGTTTTTCAGTTTTCTCCAAAACTACTAGACCAATAGGGACTAAACTTCTTTCAGAACTACTCCTATACAAGAAATAAACTTTTTTCCGAACTGCTTCTGTAAACGGACTATCTCTCGTAAAAAATTCGGCCCTATTCGTTTTGTAGTTTTTTCAAAACCATGAACAAAACATTTGGGCGATAAGTACATGCATAAATATACATACATACCTATACAAAGATATACATATTACACATAAAAAAATTAGGTTAAAACAGGAAAATGGTGCAAATTGTTTTTTTTTCAAGAAACGGATAATTTTCATCATCCTCATCCCTAACCCTTTTATAAGGTGAATTCTAATACCCCGTTTGAGAGTAAAGTGTGTAAAAAAGATCTCTTCGCTGAATCAACCGCAGTAAATTATTTTCCAATAATGTTAAATTCTATAATAGTTGCCATTCGGAAACCAGAGGACCGAGTCTGCTCAAATTCAATACCAAACCAGTCTTTCATAGTCTCTACAATAAAAACTGCAGACAAAAATCTTATAATTTACGGGACTAGTTGATATAACGACAAGGTGGGTTAGCAAAACTTTGAGAACCCCTCTCTCCGAAAATACTGGATGAATTCAAAATATTTTAAAACATATGTGGTGCAGCCCATGAAAACTTCTAACAATGTTCCAAGTTTCATTGTCATAAATCGAAAAGCAAAAGCTTCACAGACTCCCAAAAACTGTCAAAATGAGTAGAAAGTGGATATACAATACTGCACCTATAGGTAAGTTGTAGGTTGTATACTTATATAGTGCATAGAAGAATTTGAGTGAAGTATATATTTGTGATCTATGACTCGGGATCGGTGTTTTTCCACTAGTTCCGCCTCCATGTCCCGCCAATGCACCGAACGCAATAGAAGAAAATACGCTAATATGGTTCAATTACGAAAGAAGGTCGATAAGAGAACTTGATAATCTAAAATAATTATAACGCACACATTAAGGACACTATTTTAGATTAAGATTGCCGCGCAACTCAAGAACACCAACAGAGTTTAGTCTGTGCTCTTCAATACAAAATGAATTAAGAGTATTTTATTCTGAAGCTGTCTATTATGAGTCCACGATATTGCAGCGTAGCTCCCTTTAGTTATGGAATTATGAAACCATTCCACCACACCTAACGATAGTGAAAGAATACATAACGTGCTTCTGTATAGTCTATGATGCTACAGATTGGAGGTTGAATCAGAATGGATGGAGGAAAATGAAAGTAGAAGATTAGACACCTATAACACAGAACTGGTTCACGCATAAATCGATGCAGAAATTCATGCCAAGAGGCAAACAAGGTTTGATGGGGTATCCAACAAACTTAATGTTATACGGATGTTTTCACCCAGTCGTTCATGAATTTTTGTAAAAGCGTTTTTTCCTGCAAACAAAAACTGAATAACGAGGATGTGCAACTATACTCCATTGAACCAGATCAAGTTAATATGCTGAGCGCTAGTTTTATTTAGAAAAGGAGTAAGAAATATAAAGTAGATGACTAAATGTATTCACTCATGGCGAAGTCGTGTTTCTCAAAAATAACGGCTCAAAGTTGATGCACGGTTGTCATTTTAGAAAATTAGGAAGGTACTTATTGACGGTGCAGTGTAGTTTCTTTTATTTCCTTCAAAACTGCCTATGATTTTAAAAACTTAAGAATATTCTCAGCAGGGCAGCCGCCTTCAGACATTACTCGATTTTGAAAGGAATGAAAAAAAATGATACCCTGTTTGCAAGAAAACTGGATAAAAATATGTTCATTCGAAGACAGCCTCTCTTACACTTTATAACAGAAAAACCGATTTTTTTAGAAACAATATTTTTTCAAAAGAAACAAGGACAAATTTAAGGAAAACTTTTATACAAAAATTACTTCTATCAGCTTTTTTCTTAAAATAAAATAGTTGACTAACGCCAAAAATTACAGCCAATCATAAGCAGTTCACTCCAAAACATACAGTACTTACTTTTGGTAAAAAAAAAATGCAACTTATAGGATAATTAATTCATTTTTCAAACAAATATACTTGAATGATAAAACGTTACGAGACAGATAGTTACGTATCTAGTACCTGGGTACTTTTTATGCACTACATATATTCTACCGTGCAACTGATTACCTAAATGTTCCAAATTTTTACAACCGTTTTATTTCTATTTCTAGCGAGGAGAATACGATATTCGCCAAAATTCTTAAGAAATACTACACTAAGATACTTGATGATAGTCAAGAAGAAAAACAGAGGATCAATATGCTAAACAAAATTTCACGGTTTGTGAGAGAAACCGATCAGTAAACCTAACCAAAGACATTAGTATCTTCACAGAAAACTCTTGTTTTTTGGCTCTCATTAAAATTATACATCTTTGTTTTTCTCACTTTTCTGTTTCTTTTCTTACTTTTACTCACTTCAAGACAAAGCACACGGTGAATGAATTCCCCAGGCAACAATCCTATCGACCTAAAAAAAGTGGTGAGTGTGGTTAACATTTATCCAGTTTCATTAAAACAAAGGAACCCTGACCAAAAACCTTCACTTGCCAGCTTTTGGCACATGTACATAACCGAAACGTTTTCACGTCAAATTGACGGAAGTAATATAACAGTGAAAAGTATTTCGTTAAACACAAAGTGACTTCAAAACTATCGTTAATGAAAACCATTTTTTGCTCACATAGTAATTCACGATTCGGAAAACCACACACACATAAAAAATAAAATCATATAAAACATTTTGCGAGAAGAAAAAAAAAGTTACGTATTTGAATAAACTTCCAACTAACGAAAAAATATAAAATCAAAGAGCTAATTTAAGCCCATGAAATATTTCTTCACCATAATTTTCCTCTTACGAAACTGAAAATATTAGCAGCACTAACGAACTTAAATGATTTTCCACTGAAAACGTCAAGATGTCTATCAGAAATACAGATCCCAGGTTCTTGATTTTCGAATGACGTATACGTCAAGATTTAACATTTGAAATTACGAGAACATTAAAAACCTCAAGTCATACTATCAGTGGAAAGCAAACTGATTAAGTTTCCGCCGTTGGGGAGCTGTGAGAGAAAAGATAAGATATTTTGACTTTTGAATAGAAAAATACATAAAATAAATTAAATTCCTAAAAAAAAAAAACATTTGCAGTTTTTTGACATGAAAACGAAAACCATTAATAAAGTTAAGTTGGTAATGAGCAATTACAATTTTTCTTCATGTTTCAGTTGTGAGTAATATGTTATCGACATTAAACTATTGGTTTATATTAGAAAATTTCTGTACCCAAACAGATTGCCAGGTATGCATGAAAGTTCAATCATACTTCATTTGTGACGGTATTCTTCCTCATTAAAGTACAAGGGAAAATATGGGTGAAAAGTGTAGTAAAGACAAAGAAGAGGTCTTTAAATTCTTTCCAGGCTTCCCAAAATATAAAAATTCGAAAGTTTAGAGTATTGTATGTAATTGTGGTATAATTAGCCTATTAAAACTATTATGCTTCATTTAGATTATGAGCAATAAAATTTCTCTCGGAGGTTTTCTTCAATTTTCGACCAACGACTACACCGTGTAGTGGACGTTATAACTCCTGATGGCGTTAAAGTAAATTGAGTACATGCGTGATAGAGTAGTTGCATACCCAGCTGCAGCTTTGTTTTCAAAGTCGTCTTGAAAGTTTTATCGATGTAATGTATCATTCCAATTTGTCATCGGAAAAAAGTCGAGTAAAAACCATAATATAATATGCATAATATGTTGAAAAAAATGGGTTCTTTCGTAATAGCTTGTTACTTTTGGTCTCTATCTCGATTAGTTTTTGAGTTATTTTATTTCAGTTGAAAGGGTAGAGAATATCAATCTTCCTGAAAAATTTTCTTTGTTCTCCATCATCGTCAACTTTTCTGAAAGCTACAGCTTGGTATGCAACCACTCTAACACGTACGTACTTAACCTACTTTACAAACACCAGGAGTTCTGACGTCCACTACGCAAACACCCTGTGTATATTATGGTTATCGTTAGTCGCAAATTGAAGAAAATTTCCGAGAGCTTTTTTATTGTACATAATGTAAACAAAACACAATATCAAACTGCCTATAACTGGGAATATTTTGCCATGGTGAGACATAATGACGTTAATTTTGAGCCTTCTCCATTGTTTCTCAAGTTATATGTCGCATGTTTTCGTCAAGCGGCGCGACAAAAAAAGTACATTGAAGATTTTTTTCGTGGTGCGACAATACGAATACTTCTTTCATTGCGACAAAAAAATGTATCACAGATCGCAGGTAAGCAGGTATGTACCTAGGTTCATTTTTGGCGACAAATTTTAGTAAAAATAAGGAAACTAAGGCCGGTATTCATAGTTGACACTTGGTGTTCACTGACCTCCATGTCAATTTAAAAATTGCAGTTCTCAGCCATATTTCTCAGAGAAGCTGAAGTTTTTTTTAACTTTACTACAGTTCGTCACAAGGAAGCTATATTTTTTATTATTCTCAGCTTAACTATTTTTTTCGCAGCTTCACTAAAATTTAAGAACATTTCCTCAGATTAGTGAATACCAAGTGTCAACTATGAATATCGGCCTAAACTTTAAAACACAGAAAGTATTTTCGAAGAGAAGTGAGACTGATAATTTACAGGTATAAAGTACTGCAATATTCAGTGTGCCTCATAAGGGAAAGCTTCAGATGTTAGACTACAACGGTTTTATTAAAAAGTAGCCAGAGATATTGGTAATAAAAGAGTGAGATGTAAGATACGACGGAAGAAAGAAAAAATTGTTACATTTTTTCAATAAATACACCATTTTCTCTTTCTTGAAAAAAATTCAATCACTAACACGTAGAAAAAAAACATTATGACAGAACGATTTTCTATACCGCAGTTTTTTCGGAAACTGAGAATTTCAACTTTCTGGAAAAAAGCACAAAAGCATATTTGTCGCATCAAAGATGTCTATTCTGAGTTCTTATTTTCTCTTCTTAACTACGCCATCCCACCTTCTTTAACAAAGGGTGTTTAGATTATACCATTTCAGTTAAATAAAACGAGCAAAATAAGTTCTGGAGAGACATAAAAACCGAAAGAACCATTTTGAATAGAATATGAAGAAACGAATTATAAAAATTGGATACGAATTTAGAGCGGATAAGAAATACCTGTGAAATTTCTCGTTGCAAGAGACGAAAACGAAAAAAGAGTATCGTTGTTCACAGCGTCATTTATCAGATTCTATTGCTTTAGTACTCGTTGAGATTTTGAAAAATCTTACATTTGACGAGCGGAAAAAAGTAATCGGAAAATATTTTCGTACAGTACCGTAATTCAACAGCCATACGTAGGGCAGAATTTTAGCTAGACCAGAACGGTAGGAAATCACCAAGCTGAATAACATTCACAAAAGAAACAGAAGAAGTTGAGACTGCACTGAAACACACTCTCAAACACACAAGTCAACACTAAAGAAACCTACCGCCTACATTAAAGCGAGGCGTCTTTAATTTATGGCAACCAGAAACGAAACGTATCGACCAAAGCTACTGCAAATTTTCATTTCAACCCACGTCGATTGGAATTGTAGGTGAAATGATAATGTTGAACGCAAAATTCACGTTGAATATACCAGTGGCTGATTGTTAATGGACGGATAATTCCAAACAAATGCTCGAAAACGCTTATAAAAACGCGCATCTTTTACGGAATAGAACTGATTAAATTTTCAGGAAATCCAACAATTAAGGTCAGAGTCATAAACGTAAGCCTCGATCCTTCGAACCATAAGATGGTGTCAAAACAAAAACAATATTACATATTGTACATGACATTGCATAATATATAGACCACTTACTCTTTTCTTCTAATTCCAAATCAATGTGTTCTAAGTATATCAGAACGTTATTGCCGTTTTATGCAACACTTTATCGAGTATATACCCACACTTCTGTATGAGGAGATAAGAGAATCAATAAAATTGATCAACTTTACAATAAATTTAAACAACGGAGTCTAAAACTGAAAAATTTACTATCGAGCAGTGGGGAGTAACTGTTTTCAAATTTAAAATAGGATAAACATAAAATTGGCCAGGTCTATGAAAAACTATCAACAACCTCTTTCATTTACATAAAAATCAACTCCTACGCTTCCTAGTTATCATAATTTCTCACCCATTTCCATTCATTGGACAGAACATGAAACATTTTTAGAAGGATTCATCATTACAGGATGAATAATAAATATAGTAATAATTCATTTTACCTGTTATGATTAAACTGGGAAGAATTCTCGCGGCGTATCATGCAGTCATTATCATTCACCAAAGGGAGCCCCTGCAATAGACAAAAAAAAAAATGTTAAACTTGTTTGAATGAATTAAAGGAGAAATTGAAATTACTCTAATTTTTAACTGTCGTAAAATAATTTGAAACAAACAAAAAAACTAACTACTCCATCAAACAATTTTCTTCTTCATCTTTCTAGCTTTTAGGTAGGAATATTCCGAGTTCTATCACTCACGGGTTTCCCACTGTAGTAAAAAAAAATCTACATCAAGGGGTTATAATTTCAACCTTAAAATAGTAGTCTAATGAAAATATCAGTATCGTATTCTAATCTCACCGGCTTAGTTTTAGGCCGAAAAAACAAACGTAAAGATAGGCACTACATTTTATCATATTGAACTTTTTTCGAAAAGAAATAAACAAACATCAACAACATAAAAATATCTGTTATATATCTCTTATATACTTGAAAATTCATTAATAAAATTCAAAAACAGAAGTCGATGTTAAATTATTTGTAATGGATTTATTTGTCTAAAATTTTATTGACGAATTTATTCCAACACACGAACAAAAATATCTGGAATTATGTAAACAATAATGCATTGTTTACAAATTAGACTCTTCTTTATGACAAGTCTTCTTCCTTACTAACTATACACACACACTAATATCTACTTTACACTAATCACAGTGAACACTATTACACCCAATTTTGTATATAAACTCACATTTCATGCAGAAAATAATCAGATTATTAGATTATTACTTGCAATTCTTATTATGAATTATTATGATGTAAACTTACCAGTACTGTACGCACAAAACTATTATATTTTAAAGTTAACAATTGTTTTGTTATATTTTATTTAAAGACTGAATCCAAAAAGTTAAGGTCCATTATATGAGTGTGGATAGTAAATTATTTAAAACAATTCATATTTAGAGGTATTAATACTTAGTTTGATATTGATATATACTTGTGTAAGGTGTAACAAATAAAGAGTGTTCAAATGGGTACTAAGTATCACTCTTTTATGCCATTACATTATTAACATATGATTTAAGATTCAATATGAGACATTTCCTATTCTTTGTGTTAATTGTTAATCACAAAATTAGATGATAGGCAGATTGCAAATCTAAAAATCATATTCATCCCAGGACAGGTTCCAGGTGAAGTTTTCATCATTAGCTGTCATCACTTACTACTAAAGCACAGATTGCTTTGACTATATAGTAATGGACCAGTAAAGTTCCATAAGATCAATGCACTTTTTAATGTCAAGACATGCTAATGAGAAAGTAGGCAACTCTGATGTACCTTCTGCATATTTTTGACATTTTGCTTTAATTCACCAATTTAGAATACATCTGATAAAGACATCACTTAAATTCATAAGGATAACATACATAAACATAAAGCAAAGTACCTCAAAAGGTACACTTTAGTTACCTAATCATCTTGCTTTACTGATCTAGTACTATACATATAGTCAAAGATAGATTGAGATGCTCGTATCTCTGTTCAATGAATTTTCTCAAACTTGGGACACATCTACATCTTTTTCTTGCATCTGAAAAGCCCAATCCTATAAATTTCACCCCATTATTCAGCCAGTTATCCAGAATACATTTACATACAAACATACATACAATTATTATTACTCATATTATAGAATAGGAAAGGATTGTGCGTAGATGAAATTAAGCGACCCCCATATTCGTAGTCTACAACTATAAATTGGTATTTTTTGACGGGTCAGTCCTAAAGTCTTGCCATTGCACTGAATGCAATAATAATACATTAAAAATAGATCAAATTCAACAGGTTTTACAAAATTGCAAAATTTACACAGGACCTGAATGACACATTTTTCTGTGAAATTGGAAACAATCATTTGGTTTTTGAATTTTTGATAGATTATGGCTAGACACATAAACAATACTGACTCACTATGAATACCAAGCTGATTTGAAAAAAAAAAATATATATAGTAAGAGAGATAAACTAAAACAAGCTGTTTTAATTCAAAACTGCAAGAGGTTTGGATTTTGCACCTTTAATGAAAAAAGAATGAAAAAAAAATAAAAATAAAAATAAAAAACTTACAAAAACTAACAAGAAGGGTTATCAGGTTTCTTGTAAAAAGGCAAAGACGACAAATCAATAATTAATGTAATCGATCAATAATTTACAACTAGAAAACATAAAATAATAATAAAATAACAAAATTACCCAAGCAAAACAGTCCACTTACCTGCGATTATCGAATTGGTCAAGTACATACACTCAAGTTCAAGCAAATGAGTTTTGAATTTGAACTAATTTCACACTTGATGGAATTTAATTAAATGGATAACACAAAGCAACGGAAAAATAATAAACTAATGACGAAATAATTAAATTAATTTCTAGTTTCAACTTTTAGACGGAACAAAATTTAGAATCATATGTTAGAAAAAAAAAATAAAAATAAAAAATATGGTAATTGTAATAGGTTTTTGGCAACACCTAACAATATCATTAGACCACTTGCAAGTCTTATGAATCAGAAATTTCAAAAAAGTATAAATAATGGCAAATTTCATACAAGAATTATGCGAATTCATTACGATAAAAAGTATTGTTTTTCTCCCAAAACAAAGAGCAGTCACACTGATTAAATTTCATCTGGGACTACACACTATTTACCCACAAACGGTTACAAAACAAGAAAAAAAAACAATATAGCATTAAAAATTTGTGAAAATGCTTCGCGCTTATTTTGATAAAGGGATCTCAAACTTTTAAATAATCACATTGAGTGTTCCTTTTTTTCTTTTTGGGTTCTCTTTATTTTATTTTGTTTTTGTTTTTTTTTTTGCTCTTTTTTTTTCCATTAATTATTAGTCCTAATTAAATGAAACCACTTGCAAATACAGAGAGAAAATACTCGCTTTCGTAATCTTTTTTGCCCAGTTTTATTATAATTTTTTTTTTTTTTTTTCAACAGAATTGGATTAAACGTTTTAAACAATTTTTTTTGGTGATGGAGGGGGAAATTACGTAGATTCGTGAAGTACAGGAACATAAAAACTACAAAATGAATGGAGAGAAAAAAAGAGAAAAGAAAACAATTTCGTTACGTCGTAGATCATTATTATTAAAATTATGAAACCGTTAAAAAGGGAGCGAAATTTCATTATTACTTTAAACGCATTATAAGGTAATTTTTCGTTATATTTCGTTTATAAAATAAAGTTCGCAAAAGCATTTGCTTTATTTGACCTTTAACTTGATAGTACGAATTTTCTATTCACGCGTTTTCTTTTATCAAAATTTCAATGGGTAGTTCGAATTGCAATCTTGTATAATAGTAAGAGAGATATCGTTTTAGAAATATTTTTACTTTTATTTTCAAAAATTTTCTTAACAGTTTTTTGATAAATTGCATTCAGATTGGTATCGCGCTTCGACGTTGATTGTTTTTCAATGGACGAGAAGCAACACCTGCTCCAATTTTGGAAAATTGTTCCAGGAACTAAGAAGCTGAAAAGTGAAGGAAAAAAAGGCATTCAAACTAACTCAAAATTCAGCTCTGTTTTAATTTACGTAGTCGAAAAGAGCACTTGCAAAGCACATTTTCAATTCAAATAATTTCGTATTATTTTCTTTTAGTTGTAGGCAAACCTCTTTCAGTTTACTCGTCGTATGTTTTTCAAGTACAAAGAGGTTCACATAGAGTGGGTTCATTTTACTAAGCCCGAATGTCAAAGAAAATGTAGACAATGCGGCATTGGAATAAGCAGTTTTTTTTTTCAACACTTTAGATAGCTATGTAACCCACAGCAATGAAAGACAAAATAAAGTCACTTCGATCCCTAAAATTTTCGGCGTCAGTGTCAGAAATTTACTTTTTCAAAACAAAAACTACAAAGACACAGCTCCACTTGAAAGTTTTTCATAATCTTTGAGTAAAAATGAAGGAAAGCTCGTGAATAATTTCACAAATTTCGTATGGCGTAAATAAAAATTCTCAATATTTAGGGGTATTTATCTTTATACTTATTTTCAGAGTCGAGGTGATATAACCAGCTTTTCTTGCCAGAAGATTGGAGGAAAACTGGCAAAATAGTAGAGAAGTACAAAAGTTTTTTCAAAAACAAATCGAAATGGACTAAGAAAGAGCTGAAAATCGAATACCATTTGATATATACGAACAGTGTCGGTGAGCTGCGGCCAAATCATAAAATGTAGCATTAGGCTAGGCCCAAATTGAGCGCAGGAAACTGCTCACACAGCTAACGCAGATTCACAAACGGAGGCAGTATTGCGTGGCGTTGTGACTGCGGCAGTTTCGTGCCTCGAGCTCCTGCGCTTACCTATGTCAGGTTGATAAATAAATTTCATCGAACAAACGTGTAATTTTTAACTATTTTCCCACAATACAGATCAAAATTTTTAAACGACAGAATCAACATTTTGTACGAACATTAATATCAGTCCTATAATCAGACCTATTGATTTTGATGGTGATCGACCGGATGGTACTTCTGGTATCATCGTTTTTGTTCTTATTTTTGCTATGAAATGATTATTTCTTCACCAAAGCTACGAAATTTTGAAAAAATATTTATTATAATCTATTCTAACATTTTATTAGCATTGGTGCGTATCGGCCGGACGGTACGCCATTTTTGTTTTTATTTTGACTATAAAATGCTACTGATAGCTACAAAATTCAAAACAAATATCTACTATATGCAATAAATTTTGGTAAGGATCTGCCGAACAATACTCATGTCCGATTCAATTCTGATTTTGGGCTCTAAAGTACGTAATTTTCAATCAATAGCTACCCTAACTTAAAAAAAATATTTACTATAAGTGAAACATTTTGATGTAGATCGGCCGGGCAGTACTTCCAAAATGTCCGATTTAGTTCTGATTTTGGGCTCTAAAATACGTAATTTTTAAATTTTTTAATTTTTTTTTTTTTTTTGACAACCTACATTTTTTAGTGGAGCTATTTGCCGATAAGTATTTTTCAACTTAAATTTACCAGCCTGAAAAATGTAAATACCTCTATACATGAAAATACGTCAATTTTGCCGCTTTTAACGCAAGCATGCATTCTGATTTGGGGTTATAAGCGCAGCTCAACCCAGGAGAGCAATTTTTCACCCCTGCACTGCGCTTAATGTAAGCATAGCCGAGCGGCGCAGTAGAGGGGTTAACCCCCTTAACTCTTGAGAGAAAAAATAGTTACATTAAAAAATTTTTAATTCGCTCTTTACAAAACCCCAAGAAACTTTCGCCCTACGCCCGAGTTTAACAAAAATTTACATAAAAACTATACATTCCAGAATTTTTCTTGAAACTGACTTTCTCTACAAAGTCAAATCAGTCTATTCTGGAATGTGTGGTTATCATAATTTCATGTGGATAAATAATAGATATTTCAGACAATACACTATGGCAAGAGCCAAATGTAAGAACGATGCTTGAGTAATTCTTCCATCTTTTTCACTATTAACTATATGTATACATATACGGGATTATTTAGGTTATCACGTACCATAGGAAATTAATATTGGGCAGCATGATAAAATGAATAAACAATGTAAATGTAATATGATTTGTCATTTACACAACACGAAAATTCGTAAGTGAATACCGGAATTAAATAACAAAATACATGATTAAGGAATCAAGATAATGTAGGTAATTAATAAGTAAAATAAACATTTTCAAATAAATCGTACAAAATGACCACCAGTGGCCATAACACAATACCCCACGCAATCAATGAACTCAGTATGAACAAGGTCTAATACAACATCAGTAATTTAGACCCAGTAATCATTTATCGCATTGTTGAATACCTCTACAATGGATTATAAGGTTTGTTCGGTCAGCCATTTTTCTGGTAATTCAGGTAAAATTTCTGGATGTTAAATCAAAACACTTCCCCAGCATTAACAAATGTTATTGGTAAAATAACAGTACCTTCAAAGGTACTGTCCAGAGGTACTGTTCAATTAACAGAAATTTCTTATAATTTTTTAAATAGAAGAATTACAGAATCTTCTAGAACACGTTTCTGTAATTTTTTTGGAGAAATTTTGTCAGAATTACTTGAAAAACGAATGCCCAAATAAACCTATAGTCCATAATTGTAAATCACGGATGATATGTGACCCCAAAAGTGATCTAACAGATTGAAGTTATAAGATCTTGGCAGCCAAGCCAATGGCGCCTAGTGTATTGAGTCATGGCTGCTGTTGGTTATTTTAAATAATTTATTTAAAAACGTTCATTTTAATTATTAATTACAGTGACTTGGTTCCTCAAATGTGCATTTTGTTATTTTATTGATGTATTTTACTTTTGAATTTTGGTTCAATGTAAATGACAAATTGTGCTACATTTACCTTACTCACTCATTTTATAACATACCACTATGTTAATTTCCTATGGTGTGTGATCACATGAATAACCCTGTATATATGCACATAAAACTCTGTTAAGATAAATGATTCTTAAGTTAGCAGGGACTTAAGAATTATCTGTCTTAACAAAGTTATATTTATACATGTTTATGTAAAGATGTAATTATTCACAATGAAAAAAATGTGAGAATTACGTAAATATCGTTCTTGCATTTGGCTCTAAGCGACACGTTTTTCAATTCATATCTTTATGTGGGCCGCAATTTGTGTATTTCTGAATAAATGCTGGACCTGAATGAACCAGTCTCTGGATCAGGAAACACATCGTCAGCCGCAACTCACAAACAGCCGACAGGAAAACTGCAAAAAACATGTCTTTTCTGTAAAAGATACACAACAATTTTTTTAATTAACCTATTATTAAATGAAATTATTCCAAGATTTTCATCTTTTTACGAAAAAATATGACCCTCTCCTTACATCCATTAGTTTAGTTAGCCTAAGTCACATCAAAGCAGATTTACAATTTAAGAGAAATGAGGCAGCAACAAACGAAGAAGGGAAGAATCAAGGTATTATAGGTTGATCGGCCCTCCAAAAAAAAAAAAAAATTCAACTCATGCAACTCGTATAAAATGTCATTTTCATTGTTCTCAACCACAACCTACTGTGTCACAAAATATAAGTAGACAAGAGAAATGAACATATTTTATGTCTTCAAATTAAAAACGCACTTCTTACTCTTTTGGAATATGAAGAACACATCGAAGAACGCACTACATCACACTGTTGTTGTACGTGTTTAGCATTCGAATATGAAGAGAGAAGAGCAGTTCTAATAATTTTGTTCAAGAAAAACTGTAGCACCAAGGGTGGGAACCGAGTTCAACCCCTTAGCGAACGCACGAATAAGCCCCATTGTCGTGACACAGCCCTGAAAACATATCTCGAATAAATACGTACAAGTTTATTTTTACAGACGAACAATGAAATGTTTCAAAAGCTGCACGTTCATACTTCACAGCTGCTTGGTTACAAAACAATGCGCCACACGAATATTCAACAGACTGTGTCGTCGCAAAATGCTTTTAACATGGTTAAAATTTGCATATTTTCGTGAAATCGACGGATCAACAACGCCGCTAATCAAACGAAAATTTATTAAAAACCTATTAAGACGAGGGCTGACGACGCAACAATGTAAAATATCGGTGGTCCACGACTTGCACTATTTTTAAATTAGAGCAGATAAACACGTAAAAGAAAAAGTCAATCACGGTGGAATTTTAAAGCTGAAAGATCTCGGTCCCACACACATACAAAGGTACATACTCATACATATTATACAATAAATGAAGCAATGAGAGAGCATAAAAGAGTGTAGCGGTATTTTATTAACGACAGAAAAACAGAAATCTAAAACACTTCATACACGAACGACTCTTCGTCACGGTTTTGTAACAGTAATTAGAAATGCCCATCGGATTTTAGAAAAATTAAACACCCGTAACGACAGTGCATCAACACAAGCTCACATGCACAGAGGAATACTTTCATAAACACGAAACATATGATCGGATAAGCTAGCTATGACCTTGGAACAGGAGCATTAGACTGAAATAACTTATTGACCAAAGGCCAAAAAAATAACAGAACTTAGACGAAGCGACGACGGTGACACCACATTACCTGAATACTCGGTGAAACCAACATCGTAAGTTACAGAAGATAGTCGACGCTGTGACTAATAATTCTGGTTGTCTCAGTGCCATGAATGTGTAATCAGTTTGACAGGGCAACAAGTTGAATATTAGGCCACGAGGGTAATTCTTGTCGAAAACACTGCAAGTTCATATTATTTCGATGCTAGCTAAGTTCAAAAGAAGAATTTTAAGGTCTCGAATGGGGATTTTAAACCGACAGACGCCAAAGAAAATTTTCCACTGATTTCACGTCACGAAATTTAAAACAGTGAACGGGCATTTTGTAGGACAGGATCTTAGAGCCATTCTTTCCTTCAAGAACAAAAGCAGCATAGAGTTCTCTAATGCATGCACTTTCTACAATTTTTCTGAACTGAATTCATTTTCCGAGCAAAGCTCAGTCACCTCAGTACTCTGCACAAAATTTTTCCATGAATTATACAAAATAAATTACTATTCATAATATTGAAGATGTCACTGAAAAATTAAGTTTTATCACAGCTTCGATAAAAGCTCGGTCTTGACTCACTAACTCCCATCCACAGAAAAGTGGAATCATAAATATTATTCAACATTTTTACAGTAAAAAAAAAGAAATAAAGCAGTAGGCGGCTTCGTGAATACTCCACTGTTTTATGAAACCATGTTTAAATGCAACAATGGAAAATAAAATGAAGCTAGGACATCCAAAGCGAAAACGTTCAAACTTTAACGCCCAGACACTAAAAGAAATACGAGAAAAAAAAATGTAAAAACTTGATCGTGATCACAGGTCATGTTCAATACGAGTAAAAATATTTTATCAAACGTGGGTAGTTCAACAATAGCCACTATCAACAATTAGGGAAAAAAATGAAGAATAAAAAACGAATACGAAGGAAATACATAAATATTATCAAGAAGAAAAAATTTTTATTGGCTTTTAAAATAAAAGATAATATTATTTTGATAAAGAAATGTAACATGAAAATTTTTTTTCACAGAGGGAGAGTTGGTATTTTGAAAAAAGGTTGGTGAAAGGGGAGGAGGGGAGGACATTATTATACAGGGTCAGAAATTTTTGTTACAACTGATTTCGAATCTACGCTACGATTGAGTAGCAAAGCATTGAGTAGCAAAGCACAGGTAACCATTATGCTATTTGGATGTCCTCAAATAAAAGTTACAATAAAGCAATCACCAGTTAAAATTTTAAAGACAACATGGCCGTGAAGAAAACAAAATTATTAATTAAGATTTCAAACAAACAGGCTTATTTTCACTCTCTTTGGAGTGCTAAAAAAAGTTCACTGCCAAATATTGAAATCAAAAATCGAGTAATTCAAAAGTTGCTTGATGGCTTTAAATCGACAGAAATTGAGCTAACTTCAAGTGAATCAGCCGGACTAGACGATATGATGCCGATTTTATTGGTCCATCTTAAAATGAAGAGTAAATGTGAAAAATTGTAGATTTGCTAGAAATTACAAGAATTCCATTCATACTTTTCAATTATTCTAGAATTTTGGACTCCACAGACCCTTCTTCTAGTAGTCAAGGGAGCAACTTCGTATCACACAGCTTCCCTGAAAAAATCCACTCTCATAGTAGTTTCGAACTATTACTTATTTTGAGCGAACTACGCTAAATTTCTTTACGTGGTTGTTAGTAAACTGGATGATAATCTTAGATTGGAATAAAACAAAACTAAATTTAGTCTAAAGTTAAGCACTGACCAGTCGATGAACAAAAACTATTTATCACGTTCACTTTTCATTTAAAAAAAAAATGATCTTCACATGAAAATTTGGGAGTGCGAAAAACGTGAAATATAAAAAATATATTCGATTTACGCCCTTAATCGAAGCAATAAGTTAAGTTAAAAACGAGTTTTTATAAAATAAGCTTTTATAATTTGAAGAAGAAAATAACGGCGAAAGAGAAAATAAGATTTATCACTTTTTTTTGAGACAGAAACAAACTAAAATTGAAAAAACAACTGATAAAAACGGATATAAGTGTATATGTGCGTGTGTCGCAACAAGTGACAGCAGTGCTGAAGTTGGTCATCCGGTGTACTTCAACAAACTGAGTGAATAGAATAAAAGCGTATAAAAAAAATCTCGAAATATTCGACGTCACTAGCTATCCTTATTAGGAAATGAAATTTTCAAAGCAAATCACAAAATTTACATTAAAACAATTGTAAAAAAAACATTCAGTCAATCTGTTTGAGATGCGACCCTGTCTCAACGATAATTTTTCGATAGCAAAAGTTCATTTAAAACCGGAAAACACACAATTTTCCCCAAACGTAACGTTAATGGGTTTTATTTCAAATTCAACTCTCGCACCGACGTAATTTCAACCAAAAATACGATAAAATATACGAGAATTCATTCGAAAGAGCGAGTTGCTAAGAAAAAAATTAATAGATTGATTATGAAGGTATGGCACCTTTAGACATGGTGTTACGTAAGGGCAAAAAATCGTCCAATTAAATTTTCGAACATATCAAAAGAGTCAAGAATATAATATGCTGAATAAACTCTCCATTATTAAAACTTCAATTTTTAAACTTCGATTTTCAGACACTGGTGAAGGAAAAGATACTTTTGCAGAACAAAACTAGAACTCTCAAAGCAATTTATTGACCACTAGCTAACCTGTTACTCGAAAATTGGGCAATTCGAGCAAATTTGATCATTCAAATTTATCTTTGTTCTTCTTTGCTATAGTATAAAATCAAAGCACTTTTTTACGAATATGTACGGAGATAAATGAGTAATCGGTGGAATAGTGTAACATTGTAGCCATGAGCAAAGATGTAAAAGTATATTATAAAGATGGTTCAGTGTTCCCAGGAGTGAGAGGGGAGAAGGATTGGTGGTCTCAACATTAATCGAGGTAATCGATTGGTCGAACCAATCGATTAATGCGCATCACTAGTTTCACAAATGAAAAACAAAACATAAAACTAACTGAAGAAAGAGAAGGAAAAAAGAACAAGAACAAGAACAAAAACAAGAAAAAGAACAAGAACGAAAATAATGGTGATTTTAAATGGGTTTTAATCACTTAGTGCAAAAACACTAAAAAGGGAGGAAATATTTTAATCTACTAATCTACTTATATTTGAAAACCGTGAACCTTTCAACAGGTATTTCAACAAGAAACAACTGCTACCGTGAAAATACTTGGTGTAGATAAAATAAATATAGAACATCGCCTGACGGATTTTTGTTAGGTAAAAGGGTGGATGTTTTTTTGTGAAAACTCAAGCATGTACTTCTGCAAAGGCATCCAACTTTGAGTAACTGACAATCAAGAATAGAGTTAAGCGTCACTGTGAATCGCGGTTTGTGCGAAAAAAAATAAATTTAAAAAAAAAATGTATCGAATAACTTCAACAGGTCACGTCATGACACCACTGTCGCTTCATGACCGACTCTCTCTGTTCGAGCAGTGACACTAAATATTTGGAGTCAGAAGACTTGGGTTAGTAAACAAAATAGAGCAAAAACCTTCATTAGTTCACAAGATTATGAATGACGTTCAGTTACAAGAAAATTATTTGAATGGAATTTGAAGAAACAAGGAAACATTTTTTTCTTGTACAAAATACGTAACCACATCATTGACTATATATATGTATATACAGTCAACGAACCACATTAGTCATTACGTCAGAAATCAGTCAAGGCTGCATGCATAACAAGCTTCTCTTTCATTTTAACGCTAAATCTTGCTTATACTCTTGGAATGCCAGGCATGAATCGAGTAAGAAGTTGAATAAGAAACTCGCCTTTAAAGGGTTTGATAAAAAATAAAGCCGATATTGTTTTTTTTTTTTTTTTTTTATCAAACGTTCTTGATTTTTTAAGGCTATGAGTGTTTCCTAAAAAGATTGTTCATGATTCTAAATTTATCATACCTACTTCCTTTTTTCCCAAAACGGTACTTAAAACCCTAGGATTTGTACATATTCCACAACATTGAAAATAAAATTTTTTTCCAGTTTTTATGGAATCCATAAGTCATACAGAAACAATTTATCAAAATGGTCGCAAGAGGCGTCGTTACACCACCTAATTTTTATCTATACCATAACTACTAACAATAGACCAAACAACCATCCATACTGGAGCGAATATTCCCAAATTATTTACTTGGCTAATTTTCAAGAGTTTCAAGTTACAAGTAAATTATAGCTCATATTTCAAGGTTGCCACAGAACGGACAAGAATGCGAAAGAATCAAAGTACTCGTACTAAGCCCTGTTCTACAAAAACTACTGAACCAATTTCAATAATTTCAACACAAATTTAAATAAAAAATGAAGATTTATAACCAAAATATCTTCAAAAAAATTTTCAAATGCAAAAATCTACTTAATTATAAATTAGTATACATCAAGGGCAGAAAATTTTGTGAAATCTACATTTACATATTGTATCTCGCAAAGAAAACCCTAATTGTGTATTTTTTTGTCTTCAAAAAAGTACCTAGAAAGTACATAAAACCAAAGTTTTAAAGGCTCTCTTCATCATTTGAATAAAAATAAAGGTAAATACCTACCTCATCTTTGCCTTACAGCACTTGATATCTAAAAACTCACTTAAACAAGAATTCTCTAAAATTTTACGTCACATCGTAAACTATTGAAAATCTAAATAATAAAAAAGAAAGACTGAAGAAGAACAAAGCGAAATGAAAAACAGTTTTTGTTTCATGCATAATTTTAGGAACCCATACAGAAATACAATTTTGCAAAGCGTAGGCGCCGAATTTGGAGGCAGACTACTTTTTGCTTTTTCAAGAACATTATTGAAAAAGAATTGCCGTGTTTCTTCCAAGTAAGATATTCCTCCTTAATTTTGTTTTTTTTCTTTCGAGTTCTAGAACATATTTTAGCTCCAGCTCAATAATATCGGCAAGTCGATGCTATCGGATACCAGTATAGGGCAAAGAATACTGACGTTAATTAATTATAGACAAATAGCTGAGAATTTTTACCATTTCACACATTCTGGCAACTTTAAACATAACCAAATACAGCAAAATTATAATTTATACTTTCACAGCTAAAGATGTTACGGAGCACCGTGGTGCATAAAATCGTCGAGTTCATTGGCACACGTTATTTGCAAGCAGAAATTATTGCACAATTGAATTCGAACATACAAAACCAAGTATGGACACGACTTGACGTTATATTATGGCTTCGATTTTCGGGTTTAGTCTGTCCGTGCGAAACATTATAATAACACAAACTGTGCTTTCAATCTAATCGAGCACAGCGAGCGAATAAAACAAAATTAACCATTTATGCAAACACTGTTCCATTTACCTACTGTGTTATGTACCCTATATCACATCGGCCCACGCTTCTGCCTAACGAAAACCGACAAATTCGCAACAATACTCTTGAGATCTTGATTAACCTACGACGACAAACAAAGGAGAAAAAAAAGAACTTTCTCGCGAAGAACTTTCATTTCTGATTATTCCAAACCAACCGGCGGTCGTAGTTACACCGCATAAAACAAAACACATCATTCATAAATACACCGAGAAATATAAATAGATAAATGGATGGATGGAGAGAGAGAAAGAGACAGAGAGAACAATGATGGTCAGACCCACTCCTCAACTGCGAAGAAAAAGCAAGTCACCACTAACTAGAATGAATGAATTAAGCCTAGCCACAAATATAACCTGCTCCTACAATATAGACCTACAATACAGACCAAGCCAGAATAATGTATTTTAATAAGGCAATGAGAAAGAAAAAAATAATTCGGAACAATCATACAGTAATTTGTAGATGAAAGTATTTTCCCGGACGACCACAAAATTTTTTCTTCAAAACTGTAATGATGTTTGTCCGGTCATAATTAAAAAGAGGCCAAGGTTTAGTTAATTATACTTGCACACATCGAGAATGCTGAACATCATGTTGACGATTTGCCTTACCCGCCAGCAGCAGTTCGCCGGTCGAAACCGTGGACGACTGACAAACGAATACAGAAATTAGTTTGTTTTTTTTACGCCATTTTTCAATGCGGCATGCGTAACAAATTATTTTTAGCCACCACGTTTCCAATTTCCATATAATATATCAGTCTATTATCGAAAAAGAAATTTGTAATTTGTATAAAAACTTAATTATCTAAACCTGTATCAGTACAGTATCTAGTGAAAAAAATACAAAATCCTAGCAAGGCTGTGAATATGTAACGAGTAAGATCAAGCTTGACGAGGGGGAAAGGATGGGGAATTTCCACGAGACCGAGCATTTCAAGGAGACGGGGGATTTTCAAGGAAAAAAAGAGAGAAAAATAAGTAGATTTTCATAACAGTACTTATAGTTTAGTCAAACTTGCGTACATTAAAAGTCACAGTACTTAATTTAAGGAACTTTGCTCCAATGCAGTTATGAGTAAAAAACTTATGGCCGCATTTAAAAAATAAAATAAAAATACAAATTTTGAAAAATAAAAAACTGAGAACGAAAAGATATATAAGTACAAACAGAAAAAACAAACAACAAGAAAAAAACCATTATCTCCATCAATGCCCCATGAATGAGTAACCGATGACTACCAAACCTAAAGAAACTTATATTAATATTAAAATTTGTATTAAGTAGTAGAAGATGTAACGAAAAAAGACTGCTAAAAATATTAATAAAATGCACATTGGTTTAAAGAAAAACTCACAAAATATTATGAAACTTGTATTAAAGATAATATAACAAGTTTATGAATTGTTTACTACTACTATAGTAAACTCTTAACATTAAAGCACAACTGCTTTCGTAATATTGAAATTGAAGAAAACGATTTCACATTGATTGTCACTAATGAGAACGATAAGTGAACGAATGGGGAAGCTTTCTGTGAAGTTTCCATATTACTGGTCCGTTTAATGGACAAGTATGAAACATTAAGTAGATGATAAAGTTTTGAGGGGAAAGAAGAAGTAAAAAGTACAAATGGTAAAATTAGGCTAAGACATCAAAAAATTGATCAAGTTCGCCGAGCTTGCTAAATTTGAGGTAAGAATTTTGTGACTTCGTTTTTCCTAGAAGAAAAATGTATTGAATGAAATGTACAACCAACAATTGTTGTAATAACCGGATGTGAGCTTTCCAGTTGAAACTACGTCTACCTTTTTTGTTAATATTAGGTGTCTTAATATTAACTGTATGAAAATATTAATTTTAACAGCGTATTTTCATTACAGAAGCCCATATCAATTTATCAACCATCGAGATACAAGATTCGATATGAAACTACAGTGGGTGTTTTTTAATCCGGAAAAATTAGGCAGAAGTGTTTTGTTCAGATTAACAATTAAGTAGGACAAAAAATAAAATATTTGATCTGTTCCCCAGCAATTTTGGCTGAGATAAGTAGATTATCAGTGGACGGATTACGAAGCGCCAACTACATTTTTTTCTGTTGTATTTAGTATTAATCGCAAAATTTGATGATAGGCAGACTGCATATATAAAAATAATATTTGTTCCTGGCAAATTTTTCATTATTAGCTATTATCACTTCTGCTCATGGATTGACTGAGATGCTTATATTTCTGTTCAACAAATTTTTGCAAACTTGGGACCTATCTAGATCATTTTTTCATACCAAAAAATTTATTTTCTGTGTTTTAGTAACATAGTAAGCATAGTTACTCAGAATGTAGTTACATACTAAGATGTCTGAATAAAAATAATGAAAATTTTGACAGTGAATATGTTGGCAAACTATTGTCCAACAAATTAATCTTGTAACTATGTTCATGTTGGAAAATTATTGTCTGGGAAAGTACTTTCCTATATGAATTTATATTGTTTACTGTCATTAATTTCTGAGATATTTTTCCCAAAGTGAAAATAGAAATGAGTACCATATTAACGAAGCATTTCTTTCCACTGCTAACAAGAGACCACAAACAGATGCACTGAAACACCCAGTAGATAGAACATTTTACTTCCTTTCTTATCTTTGCTTTGTTTTCCTGATTTGATTAACTCTTTTATTCTGTAATACTGTATTCTTTATTCTTTTCTTTTCTACTTCTGTTGACCGTGAACTCCACTTTCATTTTTTGTGGATAGTTATTTTTATTTTATTTTATTATTAGAAAAAGGTGATGTTTTGTTAAGGAAGTCAACCTGGTAAATCAAATTATAGTCTTCTTCACTTCACAATTTGTGTTCAAGCAGTAAGGTTGTCTTCTGTCCTGTCACTTCTTCTCAAGTAATAGCAGTATGATTTAGTCTTTTATTCTTGGATTTTCATACAAATCAGTTTTTGCTTTTCTTCTATGTTGACTACAAATTAAAATGTTTTAGTTCATGAAGCGAAGTCTGTTTGGTTTAAACTCTAATAAATTCAAATATAATGAAGTCCTTCAATTAAGGCATGTTTATTTTTATTTTTCCTAGTAAATTGTTATTTGAAGTTGACAACATGTTAAGATACATACATACATACATACATACATACATAAGTACATACATACGTACATACAATTAATTATTGCTTACATTATAGTATAATAATACCGGATACTCACATTTTCCCGTAAAATCTGCTTCAACATAATCGATTTAAGGCAGAAAAACTAACATAACTAGTAAAATTGAAGCAAAGATTAAAATTACAGTTCTTACTTCTACAACAAATTTTTAACACAGGCACTGGATATAGTGGTGAAGCAATATTCACTTTCAACAGTTTACAAAATTAATTTAAAAATAAGGATGTTCCAAGGAGAAAAAAAGAAATGACGGAATGTATATGAGACACTTCATGATATTCTTAGTTTACATTATTGTGGAAAGTGGGAAAAATTAAATTGACGAGAAACTGAAAATGAAAAAGTAGATAAAAATGTCAATTTTGAATATCTGAAAAGGAGGAATAAGATGACGATGAGAGAAAATGACTACACTTTTTGACAAGGAAAAACACGATGCCTACACCCAAAAACATCTTTGGGAAAATTCTTAGTATCTGCCAACACAGTATAGCCAACAAATCATGCATTAACGACAACAACCAAGATATGTTTTGCCGCATTATACATGGTATAGGTTTCAAATGTAACTTAACTTAGTATGATGTAGTCATGAACTACGGATCCGATAAATTCAAGCGACGTGTACCAAAACTCTCACCGAGCTACGTCAAATCCACGAAAAAAGTGCCTTCTATTTTATGGCACAAAGTTTTTATATTGAGAAAAAACGAATAGCTAAAATAGTAGTTTCCAAGAAAAATAAATGATAGTAACAAGGATTTATTTATAACTATTATAGGCGTCAATTGTGAGAAAAAAATATTTCAAATGACCATTACTCGATAATACATACACAAATTTCACAGACTTCACAAAATTGAAGAGAAGAAAAATTATGGAATTTCAAAAGCTTGAAGGTCAACTAAAAGGAAATAATCAAAAAAACACAGGGAGAGGTTAAAAACTCGCTTATGCAGAAGAAAACTCCCAGAAAAATTTGTGGACCTATTTTCATCAGGAACAATGAAGAAGAACCAGTACCTAAATGAAAATGTTATAAGGCATGATGATGAACCTTTTTTATAGGCATGTTCAGGAGAATGCCAAAAAGTCACAAAAATTCATAACGATTCAACAATTATCGATAATGATAACAAAACAAAACAAAAAAAGTATTTTCTTCAAATTCTAGCACGTCTGTCAAAAATGTCTAGATCCCTAAATACATTACAGCTCCATTCCCAATACGGAAAAAACGTTCGTCTCATGCAACGATATTATCTTTTTTTTTAATCTCACGAAATTCTTTAAGTATATTTTTCCGCATATACATAAAATTAGCCCGGTCATTAGCTGTGAAATATTAATGCGTTACTTTTCACAAATAACCGTATTCCGGCATCGATAAGTACCAATATTGTCGTTAGACCAAAGAAAAACGTAATCGATATGAAGTAAGATTAATTTCACCTGAATTTTTCACCAATTCCAGCATGTTCTATTTTTAGAAGCTTTTATTCTACTCACTACTGTCACTTTAAAATATATCAATACTGTAGCCCACCTTCCACAACGAAATTATTTATTTCGTACGAAGCTCAAGCCAAAAAAAATAAATAAATAAAAGATTACATTTTTTTAAAACTTCTTTTTAACGTAAACTTATTTCATATCCCAGCATAATGGATACATACATAATATAAGTTTATAAAATAAGTTATTACTAAGCCCTAAGCATGGTCCACAGTATTTTGGTTTGCATTTCTCATCCCACTGATATCATTATTTTATTTAATGAGGATTTTAGTATAGTTCATAAACAATAAAAAAAATTCATCATTAGTATTCACACTGGCAAGTTACATAGGTACCACTCTCAAACGCACATTTCCTCATAATAGGGACAAATTGCAAAACAAAAAGTAAAAGAAAATGGTATCCAAGAACACTGTATCGACTTTTTCACAAACTCGCCTCAAAAACAAAATAAAAAAACTTACATTAGAAGAATGCGCAAGGGCAGTTTCATACGAAGGAAGAAAAAACTTCGCCATATTTAAAGTGCTCGTGACGTTGATTAATGATTATCGAGGGAAACGTGCTCGACACTTGCGCTAATACCAACATTACCGCCTCACCTAATTTCCAGTAACTTTTCCAGAACTTCTCCAGCGACCGTGTAATATATCCCGAAACAACTCCATTAAAGCAGTGGTAATAAAAACGAATGAACGAAAGACGGGAACAAACTTTCTTTTAGAAAAATAAACAGAATAAATGATTGGACGAAATGAACAATTTTTATAAAGAAAACAGAAGAAAAGACAAAAGTTTACGATTCATCGTTAGAAACGTTTTCCACTTGAAAGGTAGGCGATTCTCGACGCTGTTTACTCAGCGTAAACGATCTCAGCATTTAAGTTAATTCAAAAAAATTACCCCTTGATATAAATTTAAATGAAGGAAATGAAATATTGACATGCCGTTCATTCCCACAGCTAGGTGTACTGTAAAATCAAATAGTTCAATTAATGACTTAAATAAACAATGATTCTCAGAGCATGCCTCAAAAGGGTAGCTGACTCTAACGTTCAGCATAATATGTGAGTCAAAAAGTTACACCCACTTCAAAAAACCTTAAAATCATACCAAGGGAAAAAGGAATAGAAAGAATGAAAAGGATGGCCATGTTTCCAAATATAATATCATTAAAAGCAATGGGGGACAGAAACTCCAAGTTTGGTCCAAGTACAATATATTTACATGAACTTTATTCTTCACATTCCAATAAATAGCTAAAAAAAAGTAAAAATAAAACATTCTAATAAAATAAAAAATCCTTGTTTTTATAATCAAATAAATAATTTTTATATATTCAATTAGAATCAAAAAAACAAAATAAAGACATAATCTACGATACTAAAACCAATGCTGACTTCCAAAGAAAAGCTAAGTGGTTCAACATCCATGATACTTAATTTCAACCATTAAAAATAAATGCATTGCTCATTGTTGGGAAAACAAAGGCGACTATATCGACTGATATAATACATTTCACAAAAAAAATGTGCACCGAAGAAAATGAAGGATAAGTATGGATTTCCATCATCAGACCATAATCAACTAAATGAAAAACTAAATGAAAGTACCTAAGTAAAAAATAAACTTACGAATTTCAATAGCTAAAAACCCGTCAGGATGAAGAAACTTCGCACCTGTTCTTTGCGTTCAGCTCAAAAATGAATTTAAATCGATAGCTGACTCATTTCTGAAAACAAAAAAAAAAAAGATTGAAATGTTATACCAGACGTTGTTATTAAATACAATTACGAAAAAAAAGTAAAAAGTAAATCAAGTATAGATGACTGGATGTACCGGATTTATTTTACTTTTCACAGGTAGGTACGGGAGAAAAGGAAAACATGAAACTAAATACATTTTTACCGACTGCGTACGGAGGAGGTTATATGTTTGGTATGTCTACTTCTGGAACTAACGGAATTTCGTTCGCTCAGAACAAGTGCTTTACTCCATAGATTTTAATGAAAGTAGGCTCAAAATTTTCCTGACCAACCCAAGAATGTCCTAGGCTATTCATATCTGAAAACTAAAATATTAGAAGGGTGTAATCGAAGAAAATGAGAATTTAAAGATTGACAAAATTATTGCCATAAATTTGGGCACACCCATCAATAATAAGAGTTAATCATTAGGATTAACGCAGTCGGTTTTTTTTTTTTTTTTTTTAAATAAAATTTAATTATTACTTTATTCACCGAGTAGATTGATTTTATCGTTATAATTTTTGTAGAGTAATTTTAAACGGAAAGCTGCTGATATTCTGAATTAATAAATGTTTCTCACTGTGTAAATGAAAATAGATAACACTAACCAATGTACGTAGTTACATTTTCTAAAATCCAGCGGTTCCAGAGGGTGGGTCATCTCTCCTGCCTCTTCCTCCAAACAGTCATATGAGAATTAATGGGGTTTGCAATAAGTTTTACGAAATAAAGCAAAAAAATCCTATTAACATGAATTTATTTTACATGAACTTCAATATTTCGAATTTGTCTAATATGGTAATACTGGTTGAAAATAGGGTTAAAACATAAAAAAAAATTGGGAACCATTCGCTTTTACGTTATTACGTTTTTTATTCTCCCTTCTCATCATCAAAGAATGTTTTACAGAGAGGTACTCATAGTTTCAATTTCAATCGTTGAAATCCCTCAATCAGTTGTTTGAGTCAATAATAATTATTCGCCGGAAACCATTTTTTACATTTAACATCTTCATAGCAAAAATGAATTTATATGCTAACTGCCTGACTTTGATCGAAGAAGAAAGACGATGAACAAACAATACAATGTTTGAAGAACCAAGGGAATTTATAAAAGTAGGTCCTGGGGGTCTAAACCCCTTTAGCAAGAAAAAAAAATTCTGTATTTTCGTCAGTTTCGGTGATTTTTTATTCGGCGAAGGGGGAGTCAGAACAGACCACTGAGAATGTGTGGACCCCCTTTACTACGGAGCTATACACGCCTTTGCGAATATTTGAGGGAGATACAGGCAGGCATCATGAGCAGGAGGCAAAATTATTCACTTTTATATTAGTTACGCAGCTACCAGCAGCCCCGATTTGAAGAGCGAATATAAAATCAAGACTGATTTATTAGAATCAATTTCAAAAACACATTATCCAAACAGCAACAAAAACAGTTCCACATAAATACACAACGAATATGCACGTCCATAAACGTAGTCTCTGTTATGACAGCGAAAACGTTCATACAATTTTAGACCAAAAACGTTCTCTCATGCCATCATAAATAACCAACAAAAGAGTGGATGAAACAGTCGATTGCCAACAACAAGGGTGAAGGGAATCCGACGTTTTGTTATTCATTTTATTTACCACCATAATAAACGATTCGACAATAAAAAAAATATTAGTACTCGATACGTCAGGATTTGTTTTTCAACTCAGTGATTTCAAATCATATGACAAGTGTTTAAGAACAACAATCTAAACATGATTTTCAATTCGAAATATTTTTATACTGGAATTCACGAAATTACAACCTCATTTCATTAAGTAGCTTTTCTTTAAAAAGTCTACTTATTACGCTTGGTGCAGTATTAGCCTTCAGGGTTGTGGGTGAGTACGTTTTCGTTTCATAACTTTAAGAAAATTTCGGCACCACTAACTCAAATTCATCTTCTCTTCTAATATATAAAGACAAGTTGGCATTCTTTGTCACTAATTTTTTCCCAATGTCCCAAATAAAATGTTTTGAAATTTATACCATACATGAAGAATATCCTACAGGTGGTTTATAGACCACAAAATGTAAAATCCGTTCAGACAAACTGCTGAAATTGAGGTTTAAACTTGTCTTGAATAAGTGTCTATGTGTGAGTGCTATTGAAAATTGCTTATCAAAATATGAGTAACCCAACAAGAAGCGAAGCTATACATCCACCAACTGGTGACTTTGTTTATGTTAATGTAAGCAGTTTTATTCCAAACATTCTATTTTTTTTCTTCTATTAATAGGAATAAGATAAAAAAACTCTAGGGCAGCAAACCTCGCTAAAAAAGTAGGTCTTTAGAGAAAAAATTATGAATTTTGATGGTCACATTAATTGTCTGTAAGTTTGTATGCGTTAATGGTATGTTTAGATTTTATGAAATGTGTTGACTGAAAGTATGGTACACATCATATAATTGAAAATAAAATCAATGAAATATAATAAAGTTATGAAATAAATAAATAAATAAATAAAACACGAGCATGT
This sequence comes from Ericerus pela, assembly GCA_011428145.1. NCBI lineage: Eukaryota > Metazoa > Arthropoda > Insecta > Hemiptera > Coccidae > Ericerus > Ericerus pela. Next base: position 139,636 of record WOFM01000172.1, on the reverse strand, counting down.
GGTTAATTTTTGTAAAAAGAAAAGTTCATGCAAATTAGAAAAAAGAGAGGATAAAAGCTTTACCGGAAGTACCATCTGGTCAGTCTGCACCACAATTGAAAGTGTGCTAAAATAAATTTTAATGAATATTTATTTCAAATTTTGTACACATGGTTCCAAAATTCTGCATTTTATGACACATATAACAACAAAAAGAGAGGTACTGGAAGTACCATCTGGCCAATCCATGCCAAAATATGAAGCTTACAACCACAAATAAAAATAGATAATAACTCCAAATTTAGTGGCCATCCGACAAAAATTGCAACCTGTAATGTGGGGACAAAAAAATGATTTTTACATATATATATATACACATGTATATGAATTTGAGTTATTGGTGCCAAAATTTTCCTGAGATCATGAATCGAAAAACATACCCACTCCCAAAACCTAGGGGCTAATACTGCACCAAGCGTAAGAAGTAGATTTTCCAAAGAAAACCTACTTAAAAACTCTTAACACCGCAGCAGCTCCATAACAAAAAGTAGTTTTTCAAAAAATGTAAAATTAGGTAGTCACTAAAAAGTTATTAAATAGATCGTAAAAAATATTTGTTCCTTTTAGTCCAAAATTAGGAATTTTATAGGCTAAATAAAAATGAAAATAATGTTACGAGAAGTACCATGCAACTGACTTCTGCAAAAATTTAGAGCAAGTTATAATATTTCCTACAAATTTTGCAGCTATTGTTTGAAAATTGATAATTTTATAGCCAAAACAAAAACAAAAATAGCCATACTGGAAGTACAGTACGACTGATCCGCACCAAAATTTATAACAAGTTATAATAAATCATAATGAATTTTTGTTTCAAATTTCATAGCTGTTGGTCAAAGATTAGAAATTTATAGCCGAAACAAAAATGAAAATAGCTTTACCAGAAATATTGTACGGCTGATTCGCACCAAAATTTATAGCAAATTACAATATATCATAATAAATATCTGTTTTAAATTTCGTACCAATTGGTCCAAAATTAAAAATTTTATAGACCAAATAAAAACAAAAATTGCCATACCAGAAGATTTAATTAAAAAATTATTTAAAAAAATTGAAAATTTTCGGTTTGGAATTCTAACATTTTCAGCTGGAAATTTTTCATTATCTCCCTCCCAAAAATAATTCCTACGGTATGTCACTATTGTCTATTAAAATTTTTATTGAATGAAAATAGTGATCCATGCCTTCATATTTTGAAATCTTTAGATGGAATGTTTCAGTATATACACCCAATTAAGTCAGGAAGAAAACTATTAAATACAGGTGCTTCATTTAACCTTGTCTACAGTCTTTTTTTAAGCTTATTTCCACATTTTAAAAGCAAGAAATACAATCAATTCATAAAAACTATCACATGCTGACAATAAAGTACAAATACATCCACAAATATATTTATAAGGACATATCTTTTGAAGAAATATTAAGGTTAAAAACTGAAATCTTCTTGAATTACAGAATGTGTCGAATACCTTGTCATGAGAGATATTCTCACCAGAAGGAAATTCAACAGAATTTAAGCGTGTTCAGCCACTTTGTACACAAGTACGGGTAAGCCAGAACCAGACCGAACACTGGCGATTTTAGAGCCAGTTTGGGCGGTTTATATACAGCTTATTTACACGCACACAAACACACGTACGTAAGGTAATACGTACGTCGGTGAGGGTAGCCAGGTCGCATCATCCCCTATCATGATAAGAGATGGCTGGCTGGTTTGTGTACGGATCGTGACATTGTTTGGTGATGTCACAATTCGGTACTCGTACATTACCTGCATGTACTTGCAGGTAATTACGATCGAACGTATTTTGTGTTTTGTTTAACGTCATATAGACGAGTAATTGGCCTGCCCTTTGGGGCGGCAACTGTTGTCGAGGGGTCCAAGCCCCTTCACCTCATACCAGTGAGTCCCCACAGCTACTCCCCCCAGTTTTTACGCTGCAAAAATGATCAAAAATGCGCAAGGCCTGGGGGGACATGCGGGTTTATGAGCGCCTCTTCTGGTCTGCCTCCCACTTGACCAGCGCGCTCCCAACTGCAGCACCGACGCATTTGTATGACTGTCTTCTTGCGTCAGCACGCCTGGTACTGGGCGCGGCTGCCTTCTCCCCTTTGCCTTGGTGGACGAGTTTTTGTGTAGGCATAGGGGTGGTGGTGGGAGTGAGGCGGCAGTGGTCGTTTAAAGACTTGTTTCCTTAACATCGGAGAGTTTGAGGTCTCCGATGCTAAGATAGCCATCTTAGCTTTCTCGTTTGTTGCCCGCTCAGCCGTGAAGAGGAACTTCATCGGCTCCCTGGTCTCCGTGGGTTTTGGAACCAATCTCGGGGTTTCCAATTACGAGGCCAATTCTGGTGGTGACCGGGGAGGAGAGATGATTGGCGGGAGCGGAGTTGTCATCTCCGACAAGACTTGATCAATGGGAGGAGCTGTATCCATGAGGAGCTCCTCCTCTATCCGGTCCAGCTCCGTTCTTTGCTCGGTCTTCTGCTGAGTCTGTGAGGGCTCAGCAGTTTTCTGGGTGAATTGGGAGGTGGCGGATTTCGGGATGGTAATTGGAAGTGACATAAGAACAGATTTTATTAGGAAAAGGAAACAAAAATATCAGAAAACACGTCCAAGTATTCTGGCGGTTCTGAAATGGGTGATTTTACTTCATTTTTTGATTTACCATTACAGTTATTTTTCTTTATTTCCGAATCTTCTTATCAACATGTAGAGGGGATAGCGCTTAAAATTCTCGGCCGTATGCAAGTTTTCCGGTTAAGTTATGATCGGTTTAAGCAGAGTTATGCCTGAAATAAACTCAGTGAATATAATTTTCAAATTTATTATTACAAATGAATCTCCGCTCGTGACGTCACAACGTTGAGATAATCTTTGTGTTTAACGGTAAATGCACGTTGCAATGTTTTGTTTCCGTATTGCACGTGGATTTGTTTATTCCTGTCATTTTCTTTTTGTTGGCATTCCTCGTTTGCTTATCTCCGGAGTTTCTTTTGTCTCGCGGAGTTCCGATATTCCTCGCATATTTTTTAGCGGGTTTTAACTTACGTAGCGGATATTACTTTTTCAGGAGTAAATTTATTTTCTTCGCATTAACCTCTCAGACATGCAAGAAGGTCGGGAATTTTTACGTTTTTTACTGCCAGGGGGCCTGCCTCTTTTACGTGGACATAAGGGGGCCTCAGGATCAAATGTTTTGGTTGTAACATTGTCCGAAAATCTTACTGACTTCTTTGGTGTTTTCTGTTGTGAGGTATTTTTCTCACTTTTTTCAACGGATTCTTCTGTGTTTATTGGTGAATCCGTCTGTATATTTTCTACATTTTCCTTCTGCAACCTTTTTATTCTTTTGTCGTCACTCACCATATATGCAGGCTTCAATCTGTCGATTGAAATTGTTCGAGGTTCGCCTGCAATGAGTATCACAAAATTTTTCTCATCTCGTGATACTACTTTGTAAGGACCGGAGTATGGTTTTTCCACCGCAGATCTCATTTTTTCGTCTCTAACAAATACGTGTGAGGTATTGGCCAAGTGTTTCAAGACGTAAATCTTGGGCTGGCCATGGCAAGCTGCCTGTTTTAGAAAGTTGTTGGCATCATTTCTTATGTTTTGTACCATGATTTTGGGGCTAACTTCTTTCAATTCTGTGAAGAAGTCCCCTGGGAGGCGTAGCTCTTTGCCGAACACTAATTGCGCTGCAGAGTGACCTGTATCCGTTTGTAAGGCAGATCGAAGGCCTAAGAGGATGGTAGGAAGTATATCTACCCATCACTTAGTATCATGAGACATGATGGAGGCTTTGAGTGCTCTATGCCATCTCTCAATTTTGCCGTTGGCTTGGGGATGGTAAACTGTGGTATGACTGTGTTGAACACCAAGCTTATTGGACAGCTCTTTGAAGAGCGAGCTCTCGAATTGGCGACCTTGGTCTGTGACTATGACTTCTGGTACGCCATACCTCGCAATCCAGGTATCGTATAACCTTGCAGCTACTGTGGGAGCTGACATCTCGTGTAAAGGGATTGCTTCTGGCCATCAAGTTGCCCTGTCTATTATCATCAACAGATATCTGTGTCCTTGGGATGGTGGCAATGGGCCTACCAAATCCATATGAACCGTTTTAAACCGCTCTGTTTATTTGAAGGATTTGAGGGGCGAGCGAGTGTGTCTTCCTACTTTGGATTCTTGACAGTTCAGGCAACTGCGAGCCCATTTGTTGCTGTCAGACTTCATTCGTGGCCATACAAACTTTTCCTAAATTAATTTAGCACAACATTTTGGCCCAGCATGTGACAAGTTTTGTACACTGTTGAAAGCCAGCCTGCGATATTTTACCGGTAGAAATGGCCTATTCTTACCTGTACTGATGTCACATGTTAATAAAACATCAGTACTGGGAATTTTTCGCTGTCTCAATTTGAGAGTAGTATCATCGTTCGATAACAACTCTGGCAGTTCTGCATCCTTAGGCTGTGCTTTAGCTATTTCAGCATAAGGCAATTGGACAGGAGCCGAGATAGCTTAGATTCTACTCAAGAAATCAGCTGGAGTGTTAAGTTCTCCACTTATATACTGGATGTCGGTAGTCAATTGACCAATATAGTCTAATTGTCGTGCTCTTCTCGGCGATGCCGGTTCTGCTTTTTGTGTGAAGGCATATGTTAGGGGTTTATGGTCAGTATACACAGAAAAACATCTACCCTCTAATTGGTGCCTGAAATGCTTCAACGCAGCAAAAATTCCGAGCAATTCCCTATCGTATGTGCTATAGTTCTTTTCTGTTTTTGAGAGCTTCCTCGAGAAGAAAGCTAGTGGTAACTTTTTGTTGTCTTTATCCAGTTGGTACAAGGTTGCACCAATAGCAAAATCGGATGCATCGGTACTCACACGTAACGGCAGACTTTTGTCTGGATGAGCCAATAGAGTTGCATTTGCCAGTATATCTTTGATTTTCTCAAAGGCCTTTTCGGCTTCTTCATTCCATTCGAGTAGAGTTTTGTCTTTCTTTTTACTTGTCTTAATTAGTGCAAACAGCTTACTTTGTTCGGCTGCTGCATTCTTCATACAACGTCTATAGAAGTTCACCATCCCCAAGAAACGCCTGAGTTCAGCGACATTTGAGGGTTTTGGGAAGTTCAGTATTGGCTCTACTTTGGTCTTCAAGGGGGAAATGCCTTCGGTCGAGACTTTGTAGCCGAGGAAGTCAATTTCAGTTTGTGCGTATAAGCTTTTACCTACATTGATAGTGAGTCCGGTGGCGTGTATACGCTGTACCACAGCTCTCACATTCTCCTCGTGCTGTTGCTCACCGCCTTCAGAGCAATTGCAGATATCATCCATGTATACATATGCAAATGGCAATTCCCTAGACAGTCCGTTGATAAATCTCTGGAAAGTTTGTGCTGAGTTGCGAAGTCCAAACTGCATTCGAAGGTATTCGAATAGTCCAAAGGGGGTTATAACCACTGTCTTTGGTACGTCCTGGTCAGCCATAGGAATTTGGTGGAATGCCCAGTTGATGTCAATTTTGGTGAACATTGTTTTACCCTTCATATTCGCGTTGAAGTCCATTATATTGGGGACTGGATAGCGATTAGGAACTGTTTTGGCATTTAAGGCCCTGTAGTCTCCAACAATTCGTCACTCTCCACTTGCTTTTTTGGTCATGTGGATAGGGGAGCTCCATGAGCTTTTTGAGGGGTGACATACACCCTCCTCGATGATGTGATGGAAGTACTCCCGTGACACTTTGAGTTTGTCAGGCAGTAACCTTCGTGCTCTAGCATTGCAAGGCGGTCCTTTAGTCTCTATGTAATGAACCGTATCGTGTTTGTATGTAGGATGCCTGCAAATTGATGGTTGAGTGACTCCAGAATAGTCAGACAGGATCCGTAAGAGTTGTCCGTCGACTTTTGTACAGCTGGATATGTTTGTGTCCAGTCTGTAAGCATGCGTTTTGCCATCCACACAATTTTTGGTTTCACTATTGATCAGTTTGCCGTGTTTGAGGTCAATGATCAGGCCTTAATGTGCAAGGAAATCTGCACCCAGGATCGGGTTTGGAACATCAGCAACCGTGAAGGACCACGTCATTTTTTCCTTAAGTCCGATGTCAACTTTGCTGGTCTCGAGTCCGTAAGCTGGAAGGTTTTGACCGTTCACAGTACGGAGGTAGTATTTCGGAGGAAGTACTTTCTTGTTTTTATTTACTGGCAATATACTCAAGTCTGCACCTGAGTCTATTAAGTACCATCTCCTGTTAGTCCTGTCCTTGACAAACAGGCGGCATGAGTGTTTTTCCGAGGGGTCTTCGGCCGCATAGATGACCCCCTCATTCTAGTTTGACGCTTCCTTATTGTAGGATTTACCCCACCATTTGCACCTGTTGTTGCTTATCATCCCAATTTCGAGACTGGGTTTTGGGAGAAGATGTTCTAGGGGGAGTTGAACTCTGACCCCTGGTACTGGAACAAATCTGCGGTCTCTGGACTGGGACTGTCGTCCTCTGCTGTTGCTGTTGTTGTTGTTGTTGTTTCTATTTTTGGATCTTTGTCGCCAGCTGCTGTTGGGTTTTGTTAAGCCTTGGCTTTTGTTCCATTTGACTTCTTCAGTCAACTGAGCTATTTGGGCTCGAAGTTGAGCGAATTCTCCAGTCTCTGCAGATACTGCACTGACCACTGGCTTTGACCTGGTGTATTCGAGTGCATTATCTGCTGATTTCGCAAGGAAGTGGAAGTCTGCGGATGTATTGATCACAGTCGAACCAACAGCAGCTAGGCATTGCACAACACTTTGTGGAAGTTTCTTGCAAAATTGATTGCCTATGACAGAAGGGGCTATGATATTGTCCGCCTTCTGCCTTAACTTCACCATGAAGATCGAGGGTTTGTCATCCCCCATCTTCATACCACCCATCACATCATCAATTATTTCATTCTTTGTTTTTCCAAAAACGTTCTTGATCTTCTTGACAAACCAGGCATATTTGTCCTCTTCTGTCGAAGGGCATTCCATGATGTCCGGAATGTGGCGGATTATCTGCGGGGGCATGCCTCCACAGATGTGTAAATACTGCTGGTTCAGTGTTATATTTTCTGTCTTGAACCTGCCTTCCAAGAGTGTCAACCACAAATCTACCTCATTGGGCAGAAATTCTGGGATCTTTATCCTCCGTCTATAGAAGTTGGGGTTTTGTCCTGGCTGCAATTGCAAAAGTTGCACAATCTGTGCCAAGACTTCGGGTGTCAGCTGTGGCTGACTCCTACCTCCCTGCGATGGTTGTGGGTTTTCAGTTGGTGGTGGAACCATTGCTATGTCTTTCTGGTGACAAGCGTATTCCACAGAACTACTTCCTTCCTTGCTGGTTGAAAACACTGGCTCCTGTGTTTGTAGGACAGGTGTTTTTGGGTCAGAACTTTGGCTTAAAGTTCGACCACTTCCCAACGTTTTAACTGCAAGTTCTTCTTTATATATTGCAGTTCCCAGTCGTGCTAATTCTAGGTGTTGAGGGCCTTCTTCAGTTTTTGGTAAATTCGTAGAGTGTCGAGTCAAAGTAGGGGGAGTTGGGGGATGAGTCCAACCTTCTTCCTCCAGGTCTACTGTCTTGTTTCTCCTTGTTTATATATTTTAAGGAGAGGGGTATAAATTCCCACTTCAGCAGACTACTTCGACGACCAAAAAGGTGTCTTAGTCTGCAAAAAAATTTTTAATTTACCGAGCAAGCGAGTATCTCGCCAGCGCACCGCGCCGATTTTTTGTAATAGCACAACGCGCCTCCAGACACCTCACGACGTAGCCAAAAATCACGTCGGGGTCAACACTGTGGAATACCTTGTCGTGAGAGATATTCTCACCAGAAGGAAATTCAACAAAATTTAAGCGTGTTCAGCCACTTCGTACACAAGTACGGGTAAGCTAGAACCAGACCAAACACTGGCAATTTTAGAGCCAGTTCGGGCGGTTTATATACGGCTTATTTACACACACACAAACACACGTACGTAAGGTAATACGTACGTCGGTGAGGGCGGCCAGGTCGCATCATCCCCTATCATGATAAGAGATGGCTGGCCAGTTTGTGTACGGATTGTGACATTGTTTGGTGATGTCACGATTCGGTACTTGTACATTACCTGCATGTACTTGCAGGTAATTACGATCGAACGTTTTTTGTGTTTCGTTTAACGTCATATAGACGAGTAACTGGCCTGCCCTTTGGGGCAGTGACTGTCGTCGAGGGGTCCGAGCCCCTTTACCTCATACCAGTGAGTCCCCATAGAATGGTTTCTTATTTAATTAAGAAAAAGTCAGATATCTGGTGATATTTGGTGTTATTACTTTCTAGCCCATCTGTTAGAAAGGTACTTCAACTTGTATGTATATAAAGATAAATATAAGTCAATTTCTTGTTCCCTCAATACATTTTGCAATTTTTGTCCGATAATCACAAAATTTGGTATGAACATTTATACTAAGCCAAACACCAGATCTATAAATTTTGGTGCAGATTGCCAAGGATGATACTTTTGGTACCACCACTCATGTTTTATATTTTGGCTATAAAATACTCAATTTTGCACCAAAAACCACGAAATTCGGAATAAATATTTTTTTTAATTCATTGTAGGACGCTACCAATTTTGGCACGGATTGGCCAGATGATACTTCCAGTACCGCTATTTTTGTTGTTATATTGGTCATAAAATGAGCGGAATTTAGGAACTACATATACGAAATTTAAAATAAATATTCATTATAATTTACTGCAACATGCCACCAAATTTGGTGCCAATTGACCAGATGGTACTTCTGGTATAGCTTTTGTTCCCATTTTTTGTTTTCTAATTTGCATGAATTCTTAACAAAAACTAACCTCATTTTCACGTTTTCTTTTTTTATTTTGTGACTTTATTACATTTCTGTGGTTTTATTTTAAATTATATGATTATGTGCCACAATGAGGGGACCAGGACTTTGTTTCCTCTCATTTACAGGCTCAGACCCATCATTGAGAGACGACACCGCAGACCATCTCTATGGTCTAAATAATTAATGCATTGCACTTAAAAATACACAAGTCGTCTATATGAAAATATAGATGACGGTGGTTATATAAATACGTAAGTACCGCTTACACCAACTGGTAGTACATAATATGTATTGTACGTGATACGTGCACCTATGTGTTCTTAGTTGACTGGTATTTGCTTGACCACCGATTCTATGCTGTCGGCGTAATTTTTACTCTATCCTGGCAAAAATTTTTCAACTCGGTAATAAGTGCGACAGTCACGATTTCCTTTAGACTATCTTCTAGCTGATTTTATAAAAATTAAAATTCTCACTTGGACAGTGGAAATTCACCCCCCCAAAACAAATATACCTTATCCCTGACTGGAAGGGTGACTTAAAAAAACTGGCTAGAGAAAATTTAAGAAATCAAAGATCAAAAACATCAAGAAATATTGGAAAATTACATACAAACCACCATCAGTAAAATGTTCCAAAAATTTGAATTTGAAAACAATAATTTTAAAAATAAAAAATTGATACAACTACCTGATTTCTTACCAAAGGTTATTGAAACATGGCTTATACAGGTGACAGTATGCTTCAGGATTTAAAGAAATACCTGGGTATAAATGTTACCAGCAACTTTGCAGAAACATGCCAGCTAAAATTATACGAGCTTGTCCTGATATTATGGATTTCCCAAATTCAGAAAGTGATCCATATCAATGGTTTATTAATAGAATTAGAAGTGTACTTGGTGTTACTCAGTGAGAGGAAATATGCCAACGAATGCATGGTACGACCATGGGAGATGAAAAACCAACAGTCTTCAAGACAAAATTAATGAAAAAGGGAGATAACCATGTTTCCCCAATGGCCATTTCAGATCAATTTTGCCCACAATTACTGACCCAAATAGTGTAAGCTCTAGGTGCATTATAACTAACCAATGCATTCACTGATGAGGAATTAATAAATTAACAAAAGCGGCTGAGAAAGCTAAGGAATACAATGGCAAAAATAAAACAACAATAAGTGCCACCTCAACCAGCCAAAATGAAATTGCTGAACTAAGAGCTGAAACAGCAGCATTAAAAAATAGGCAAAATTAAATGACACACAATAGTCCAAGTTGTTTTCAAAATAGTAGAAACAACTACACAAATAGAACTGAAAGCAGAAATTGGAAAGATAGACATATGCACTCTAGAGATCCTAAAAATAGATGGAAATCTCAAAGCCCTGGTCAAATTCTCTCAAGGAGAAATAAATCTCCAAAAAAAAAAGAGATCTCAATTGGAGACCAAACTACTGTCTGCTTTTACCACAATAAATATGGTGAAAAAGTAGATGCTTGTAATCCTCACTGCCGATATTTTGCTGAACAAATTGTCAAAGATGAAACACACAAAAAGGAATTACTAGCAGCTTGTGACAAATTATAATCACAGCATAAAACAAACTGGAGCAAGGGGAAGTATTGGGGGCACCCACTACCTCAACCAAATACACTTTCCTTCTGTTCATCAAGGACAGGACTAAAAAGAGAAAATTTCTTACTGATTCTAGTGCAAATGTTAGTATCCTATCTGCCAAATCAAAACATAATAAATATGTTCCAAAATCAAAATTAAATTGTGTTGATAACCATGGTTTCAACACGTATGGTACAAAAACATGCAAAATCAATCTCAGTTTCAATAAAGAGATGTAATGGACTTTTACTAATGCTGATGTGCAACATCCTATATTAGAAGCTGATTTTTTAGCTCATTTTTGATTATTAGTTGACTTAAAAAATTAACGATTAATCAACTCAATAAATGGTTAATTTATAGAAAGCAAAATTAAAAACTATAAAGTTTCTGTAGACAAATACACAAAAATTGATAAAAAGGTCTTGAAAATATTAACCAATTTCCCCAGTATTACAAAGCCAATGTTCAATCCAAATCCAACTTATCGACTTGATACAGTTCACATAATTGAAACTGAAGGTCAGCCATGTCCTGCTAGAGCAAGGCAATTAGCCCTGGATAGACTAGCAATGGCTAAAACAGAATTTACACAAATGGTTATGCAGACCTTCTAATAGCTCATTGAGTTCACTTATTCATGCAGTTCCTAAACCTGGAGGTAATAGTGTATAGTGGGAGATCATAGAGACTTGAATGCCATAATTAAACCTGACTGATACCCAGTACCAAATATCATGTATTTTAACACTGCTATGAAGGGAGAAGACTTGTGTGGGGACTTAACTGTATGAGGTGATGTGGCACAGACTGGAATTGCAGTTCAAAGACTGAAAACCTAACAACCAAAAAAGGGGTCAGAGTTCCACTCGCTTAGAACATCTTCTCCCAGCACCCTGTCTCAAGATTGGGATAAAAATAGCTGCTTTTACCATAATAGGTTTGGTGCTGATGCAACCAAATGTAGCAACTGTTGCAAATGGTGGGGCAAATTCTTCAATTAGGCAGTTACAAAAAACAAAAAACAAAATCAAACACCTAAAAGGTGATCAAACCGGTTAGCCAAAGGCTAAATGCCAGGAAAACAAAAAAATCCTAGGATTAGACCAGCATATAAAAATGTCATAAAATAAACACCAAAATTGATAGTCATATCTAATTTACTTCAAAACATAAAATCAGAAACTAAAAATTTTTGATAAATATTCAAACATAACTCAAACACATTATAGTATACACATACACGTCTTATTCAAAAATGAAAATTTTCCATCAATAAGAAATATCCAAAAATCAAATTTTAAATTCTTCCGTCACTGGGATTTGAACCCAAGACATTGAGTTAGAAAATGCGAGAATAAATTACATAAATAAAATTCGTCAAAAATAAAATAAATAAATCCACGCGCACTTTATCAAAATATAAATCAGCTGTCCTAATAAAAGGAAAATCTAAAATTGCAACAAAAATGTTTCTTATCTCACACACTCCAAAACTCAATATTATGAATGATGTCATAATACATCCTTAGTACGAACTCTCGTAGATATCTCTTATCTGTGTAATTCAAGTTCATGCAATTGCACTTGTAATAAACGAAATATGAGCAAATAAAATTACCAATAATTGCCCAAATATTACAACGTGGGGTATCAAAATACTCGTCCAGATGCAATTATATCAACTGTATAGAAATTGTTGCCATAAAAATCAGAACAAACTAAATCTTGTAAACTGAAAGACTGATCATTCGTTTGTCAACAGTTCTACTAATCACATTGTTTTTCTTTCCCTAAAAGTACTCTTGCTTTTTCACTTTTGAGTTTTTCTCATACCTTCTCTACACAGACATTTGCCATTTCTTCTATTACAATTTGTTTTGCATTTCATTCTCTCAAAACAATAAGTCTTCAAATCCCACCAAAATCAAATCCTCTGAAAATTCCAAAAAATTACTCGACTAAGAGGAAATGCTCCTTCAAAAAGAATTTGAATGGGACAAAATCGAGCATGACTCAATGCTTACTACCATCCAAACAGATCTGGCAAACGCCCCCACTACATCATCAAAATCTGAAGTCAGCACACTTGTGTAGAAAATAACACAACAAATTCTTCACATTACTCCTATTGGCAAGGGCATATCTGCTGACCAACTATCCAAAGTAACCCTTATGGAAGTTGACTAAGTCAGGAGTTTTATTTAGCCAAATCACTTCAAAACCACAACCACCAAGTTGGAAACCCAAATTTCTCCTTTTGCCCCGAGACTTACTCCACATTTCAACTCTTGATTCAACAACCTTCGGGCAAAAAAGAATTACCAATTTAAAAAGAGAGATGCCAGATTAAGGAACCTCCACCAAAAGAGACAACTCTTGACTTATCATGCATGTACCTTTACTAGCCATACTCAAAACCACACGCTGGGTGACATCCTCTTTGGAGGAAATAACAATACTATATGGCCCCCAGCAAGAAGACATCCTTCATTCTGTCAATCCCCCTAATGAGATGGTGACTTTGTTTTCATGTTGTAAAAATAATGGTGGAGTGGCTGTGGGAATCAAGAATCTATTTCTCTTCCTTTACAGGCTCGGACCAATTGTTAACAGATGAGTCTGCAGACCATCTCCACAGCCTAACTAATTAGTGCATCCCACTTACAAATACACATTTCATCTATATGAAAATATAGACAATGGTGGTTACGTAAATACTTACATACTGCCTATGCCAACTGGCTGTACATATGTATTTACATACTGCGTGATAAAGTACATGATACGTAGTAATGATAATTTCGTATCATTCATAATATCTCTCTCTTATATATATATTTCACAAATATATCAATCACCTAAAACAATTCTCATTATATTGATGTCATGTAAACAAGTCTTTACTTGCCTTTACTGACTCATTTGTTCTACATTCAATGTTTATAAACAAACATAAATACACTTTTCATAACAACTCTTTTCTATGAAACCATTCTGCAGATATTGCAAATACCCAAAATCACCATTTATGTCATTTCCTTAAACTCCTATTGGACAATATCTAAACTTGTATTGTCATAACTCTCCAATCATATCACTACCATTTCCACTCTCCTAAAAAAGGGTGAAATTTTATAAAAATTTTATTGAACTAATTTACAAAAAGTGTAAAAGATTTTTGGCGCATTTAACGTGCAGAATAAAAATAAAAAATATTTTTTTGAAAGAAATTTAAAAATTTCCGGAACCATCAAAAATCTTGCTGTCCAAGGAAACCGTTTGAAGTGCTGTCGTGCAATCATCAACCATGTGCAGAATCCAAAACACCTGTGGAAACAAAAGAAACAACAAAATCCTGTAAGTTTACAAAAATTAAACCCATGCACAACGAAGATTGGGATATTCAAGTAACTCCAAACGCACCTTCATTCAAAGCTAACCACTGGATTACATCCTTAACAAACAAAGATTTAAAAAATCTATGGTCAAATATAAATCCTCAACCATTTCCTTCAGAAAATTTTAGACCAGAAATCCAATTAGCCATCAGTCTCTATATCCAATCTCATCCATATCCTATAATTAACACTCTCCTTAAAAAAGATAACATAAAAGATTTAATATCACCTTTAAAAATTGATCGTGAAGCTAAAAATAAAACCATAAAATTAATATCAAATACCTGTGATAAAAAACAACACATTTAAATTAACAAGTGAATCTAAAACAGAACCTGAAGAAGAAACAGTAGAGATTAGTTCACAAGAATCTCTAATAGATTTAATATCACCTCCAAAAGATATAAACAAATCATTTAGAATACCCGAAAAAATAAAAATGGTTAACGAAATAAATTCTAATATCAGACCTTCAACATTTTCGAACACATCTTCAGAAAATATAAAAACATTCCTAAATCAATTTGAAAACGAATGCGATGCTTTTGGATGGACAGATGATGCCATAAAAATGAAAAAAATCAAAATTGCATTTACAGGAAATGCACAAATAATTTTTAAAAAATTAATTTCAGACGATGATACGTTAATAAATTGGAAAATTTTAAAACCAAAACTAGAAGAAATTTTTAGAAAAACAAAACCTCAATTAAGAGAAAGGTTATGTAAACGTTTATATAGAGGAGACAATGATTTCGTAGATTTTGTAATATTTTTGTCTAATACCCTAAAAGAAATAGAACCAGACATCACAGAAGAAAGAATTATAGATCACATCTACAGATCTATAGGAGAAAAAGAAAGAGAACACATAGTCAAAGCAAAACCAAAAACCCTACAAGCATTACACATAGCTTTCGATGATTATCTATATTGTAAGGATGAAACAAGAATACATGTAGATCCTATTTTTGCTTCAGAATTAGAAAAAGTAAAAAAACAATTAGAAACCTACAGAATAGCGATGGAAGAAGCAAATAATGAATTACAAAAAATAAAAACGTCTTCAAAAAAACAAATTAATGTTGTAAAGAAGAAAGATGATGATGAAGACAATGAAGAAGAGGAAGAAAAATCCGAAGAAAAAGAAAAACCTAATATAATTGCCGAAATCAAGAAACTAACAGCAGCAATTATGACGCAAAAAAATAATTCTAACCCATCACAAAAATTTAATAATCAAGGAAACAATTTCTGAGGAAACTTCAGAGGAAGAAGTAGAGGAAGAGGATATTATAATGGAAATAATTATAATAATTATAATAATAATTATCCCTCCCAACATCCAAACCAAAATCAAAATTTTCCAAATCAAAATTACAGAGGAAATAATTTTAGAAATCAAAACAATAGATTTCAAAGAGGATATTATCGTAATAGTTATAATAATTATCCCCAATATCAAAATTATAACAACCAAATTCCTATGATGTACATACCAACCCAGAATACTCAAGGTACTACACAAAACCAGAATGTTATTCAAAACCCACAGAATAACATCCCAGCTATTACTTACCCACAACAGAGCACTACCATCCCAAAAAACGAGTAGATGCCCCGGCAACGAACCAACTTCATGTTGTACGGGAAGCAGGTGAACCACCACCTAAATCAATTGACAAATCGGAGATGTCAAGAAAAAGTATGAAAATACCAAAAAAACCGAACATCACAATTATAGCACCAAGTGGAAAAAACGAAATCCAATGTTGTTTGTACCTACCGTGCAATGTACTAGGTATTGATACCCATGGTCTTATCGACTGTGGAGCAGAATCAACACTCATACATCAAAAACTTGTAAAAAATGTAACGTTAGAACCTACTTACGATACATTATATGCAGCAAATGAAATTCAACTCAAAATAAAAGGAGTTTCAACAATTCCAATTATCTTTAAAGGACGTTCATTTCCAATCAAAGCATATATCGTAGAGGATCTAATCGAAAACATTATTATAGGTTACGATTTCCTAGAGAAATATAGGACAATCATAGATTTTTCCAATGGAAAATTTTCAATTCCATGTAAAGATAAAACCATATCAATATCAATTCCAAAAAAATCATCAATTAACAGACCAGAAGAAGAACAAGTAACATTAATACGTGCCAATACAGATTATATTATAAATCCTTATGAGACGATATATCTACAAACCTTACCTCCATTTACAGAAATTTTAACAAATGAAAAATTTATTAATAAAACAAAGTTAATTATTAAAAATGAGGAAGTTTTAAAAGTATATAACCCTACGTCTAATACAAAAAGGATACGTAAAAATCAAGTATTAGGAATGTTAAGATATGTAGTTAACGAAATTCCCAAAAAACAAAAAGTATGTGTCACACACACAAAACTTTGTGACCCAGAAGAAATAGAAGTAAAAATTTCAAAGAACATAACTCCAGAACAAAAATCTAAAGTAATAGAGAAATTACAAAAATATATAGATATATTCACCCATTCTACAAAAAACTTATCATTACCCAAAGTACCACCAGTACATATAAATCTAAAAGACGATAAACCTGTAAAACGAAGAAATTATAAAATGGCATATAAAGAAAGAATGGAATGGCTGAAAAAAATCAAAGAATTAGAAAAAGCAGGAGTATTAAAAAGACAACCATCTACATATGAATCACCCATGTTCCTTAAAAGAAAACCCGACGGTTCATACAGACCATTAGTAGATTACAGAGCTGTTAATGGAAAAATAAAAAAAGACAGAACTAGAGTACCTAGAATAGACTCTATATGGCCACACCTACGAAGCAAAAAATATTTCTCTATCATAGATTTAAATTCAGGATACTTTCAACTACCACTTGACGAAGAATCCAAACCAATAACAAAAATCAACATCGAAGGAGTAGGATATGTATTTAATTGCATGCCTCAAGGACTTAGCTTAAGCCCTTCAGTCTTCCAAAAAGCAATGGTAGACATATTTCACAATATCCTATGGAAAAAAGTCATAGTATACATAGATGACATTTGTGTATTCGGAGAAACTTTCGAAGAATGTTTAGAAAATACCGAAGAAATTTTGAAAAGATTAAAAAAATACAATTTTCGAGTAAAAACCAAGAAAAGCTATTTCTTAGAAAACTCGATAGAACTTTTAGGAAATAAAATAGGTCATGGAAAATAAGAACCTTTAGCAAAAAACATAGAAGCTATAAAAAACATACGACCACCAAGAACACTCAAGGAAGTAAGAAGATTTATAGAAATGTGTGGATACAACAGAAAAATGATACCACATTTCACAAAACAAATGTTACCCATCATGAAAATCTTAGAAGGAAAAGACAGTAAGTCTAACAAAAAAATAGAATGGAAAGAAGAACATCAAAAATGTTTTGATACAATGAAAAACGTATTACTATCAAAACCAGTTCTCCAAATTAACAACCCAGAAGCATCAACATTTCTAGAAGTTGACGCATCCAAAGAAGCTGTAGGAGCAGTTTGTCGTCAAATAGACCCTACAAATGGAAGAAAATACACAATAGGATATTATTCAGAAAAATTAAAACAATGTCAACAACATCTATGCTCATTTGACTTAGAAATGATTGCCATAACAAAATCATGTCAACATTTCAAAGATTTCCTACTAGGAACAGACTTTATCATCTACACAGACCATCAACCTTTAACCTACTAACATAGGATGAAAACACCATCACCACGTCTAGCAAGACTCGTTTCAAAATTAGGAGAATTCACATTCGATATTAAGCATATATCAGGAAAAGAGAACGTAATGGAAGACTTTTTGTGTAGACCATTCAAAAAGGATAACAATTCCTTACGTTTCAAAGACAATTTTTAATAGAACAAAAAGAAGAAGACAAAAATGTTAATGTCATAACAAGATCATCTGCTACAAAAAAAGAACCTATCAAAATTAAAATTTTGAAAAAGAAGAAAAAAGAAGAAATTCCAAAAAATAAAGAAGAAAACATTTTTAACCCAATAACAGGAAAAAATAAAGATGGAATCAAAGAAAATGAAATCCCTAAAAAAGGAGAAATAAAAACATTAGTTTACGGAAAAGATATTCCTATAGAAACCCTAGCTGATTATCAACAGTTAGATAACTACTGGGGACAAGTCTATAAATTTTTTGTAAAAGACTTTATTTTTGATAGACAACTACTAAAGCAGATAGAAAGACATGCACATAAATATTATCTAGGAAAAGACGATATTATTTACAAGAAAAATCCATATCAGGATGTACCTGTTATACCTGATGCATTAACTCATAGCATTTTGAAAGAAATGCATGATGATCCCATCAACAGAGGACATTTCAGAAGACAAAAAACTTTGGAAAAAATCAAATCGAGATATTTTATGCTTAACATAGTTAAAAAAGTCAATGACTATATCAACTCATGTCACAAATGCCAAATGAACCAACGAAACCCGAAAGAAATAGGAATGATGAAACCAATTCCTATCAAGGAATTCGATCCATTTTCCCACATCGAAATAGATTTCGTAGGAAAATTTGACGACTACGAAAAAAGATATATCATTGTAGGAGTGGACAGATGCACAAACTTTTGCATTGTAGAACCTGTCAGACATCCTAACGCTCAAAGTGTCATCAAATTTATTAAAAAAATTATGACGACACACGGAAAACCTAAAATAATATCGTGTGACAATGGCACACATTTTAGGAAAAACCTCGTACATAATTTCTGCAAAGAAAATAACATCAAAATAATACACTCATCAGCATATAGTCCACAAACACAAGGACTAGTTGAACGAACTAATGGCATAATAAAAAAATGCTTAACTAAGTATAATCCAAAAACAGAAGAAGAATGGATTGACACACTCTTCAATGTCGTGTATGCGTATAATACATCACCCATACACTACCTCAACAATGTCTCTCCATATTTCTTATTTTACGGATATAATCCACGAACAACGATAGAAAACAAATACGCGATAACAACAACAAAGCCAATGACCAAATGTCAAAACGTTCTAGATAATTTGCAGACTACGAAAAATAACATTGCAGAATTAAAACAGAAAGCAGCAGATATAAATTCCTGCAACTACAACAAAAACAAAGTAGTTCGAGAATTTAAAACTAATGACCTAGTTTTAATTTGACAATGTAAAAAAGTAGCGAAGAACAAATTCAAGTTCAAAGGACCATTCAGAATAGTGAAGAAAAATTCAGATCTTAACTACACAGTACAGTATACGAACAAAAACCTACCACCGACAGAAGAAAATCTTCATGTCAGAAGATTAATTCCCTACTATCAAAGACAAGACAATACCAACGAAGATATTATCCCTCCAGAAATTAAAATATATTCCAAACTTGAAGATACTAAAATTCTCAAGGATAAAAAATCTTACGAAAAACCTACATTAGAAGACGTATCAGAAGAAGAAAATAACGAAGATGCAAAATCTGATATAGAAAAAGCCATGAAACGTAAACCAGGTAGACCTAGAAAAAACCCCATAGGCTAAAAAATCTTTACGTTTATGTTATCCATATATATACCTTAACCCCTGTATATATTTTATCCATATTTTACCCATGTACATATACATATTTTATCCACATACATATTTCTATACATATTATCATTATACTCACTCCAAAATATTTTACCTTATGAAAACATAAATTATCCTTCCAATCCTCATACAACACATCGAGAATATGCGAAATTCAAAAAACTCCAATCACGCAGAACATATCTTCAACCATCAACATCCAAACCAAGGGAAACAAACACGAAAGGAACATAAATTAAATTTAAGAAAAAATGGCATATAAAAATTATATATGAAGAATTATGAAAATTAAATGTTAATAAAAAGTGTGCACACATGTCAAATAAAATGAAGAAAATGAAATTTATTAAATTGTGAATAAGAAGAAAATTATATTCTAAGATGTTAATTAATAATTAATAATTTTACTCACCAACTATTCTCAATGAAGTTCGAAATTCAAACATTCTTGTATGGAGGATGACCTCCACGTCTGGCCATCGAGGACTTCATCGGTCATATAGGAATGAATATTCTGCCACGATGTTCAGAGTCTTCTCTCGAAGCATCCCAATCTCTTCCAGAAAATACATAAGGCAGAGACGGAATAGGCACCGGAGTAGCCCTCCTCGTTAGAACATTCCCAGGAGAAACTCTCCTTGTTTTATCAACCTGGATTCGCTTTCTTAAATTTTTGACCCATTTAGCAAATTCCTCATCTATCTCCCTGCTAGTTTTTTCAGTGTCGGAAGTCGAATACATTTCAGGAGTTGTGGCGCGGTTCAAGGACTTGTTTGCGCAAGCAACAACCTTAACGATGCTGGCATTTGTCAAATGTTGTTCAGTATGCATTGCCTCACCACACGTATTCAGCGTATCAACGCGAGTTAACTCAACTCGAGGATTGTCCCTCACAGAAGAAGAAATTCCATTTGCCAACAATGCCTTCGGACTAGCTGAAAGTATTTTGTTGCTAGGATCCTTCTTCATATTCGAGACATCCACCTGAATAGACTTATCATCCTTCTCACGTCTAGTGATAGGAACATAGTCTACATCCCTGTAGCGTAGAGCACTTAACTCCTCTTTCAATTGTGTAACCCCTGTGAACACATAAGGATATCTGGTATCCACATGTGGTATAACTACCCGCTCACGTATTTTGGCAAGACCAATCATATAACCCGGTTGCAATATTCGTTTAAATATTATGAAGTTGGAAGCAGGTGTTATCTCCACTGTAGATCCCCATTTCTCCCTAATGTATTCACGTAACTGATAGAGATTCCCATCTCGAATCATGTGAATAACATCCACATGTCGCAGATGTAGGAACCAACACTCCACTATCTTGTTAGTCTCATGCTATATCATCAGCAACAAAGCTAACACCCCTGTCAAAAATGACAGAGGAACAGCACACTCAGGAGTTAGCTCCTCTGCTTTGGATAAAGCAAACAAGCCACCAATTTTCAGCTCTACCCCATTAGGAATGTATGGAGCAAGCGACGACAACAAACCACAGACAAACACCACAGCCTCATCGCACACCGTAAGATCGCAGAGATGCATCCATCTGACTGAACGAAAGTTCACATGATCAGTATGACCCCACCTCATCTTCTGGCTCTCACCATGTACATTTTACCATCTCTTCTCTATTAATATTATTATTCATACGTAACTTACTTTTTAGTATTTCACTGTTTTATATCTTGTTTAATACAACCTTTTAACATTTACGAGTATTTAATTATTTTGTAACCAATATTCTCGTTAAATACGTGTACCTATATAAATGTAGCGGGATGGCGTTTACCTGCCCAGCAATTCTATACTGTCAAGTGGTGTAAGGACTAAATGAGGTGGCTACCCGTATCTCGAAACGAGAGGTTCTTGAACACGTAGAAAGCTCTCTGATAAATCTATAGGCTACGGGTATCTATATTACCCACACATACTTTATCATCTTAATTTTTGATTTTTTCAAGAAATAATGCTTCTGAATTTCACATAGTCAAATATTTTGTCAAAAGCTAATATATTTTATACAATCATAACATACCATTAACGCATATAAACTTAAAGACAATTAATGTGACCATCAAAATACATAATTATTTTTCTTATAACCTTCTTTTTCTAGTCATGCTTGCTGCGATAGAGTGTTTTTTTAGCTTCTACTCTGCCGGATAACCAGAAGCCAAGTGAAGCGAACTCTCAGAATCTCCGACAAATAATTTACAACTTTAAATGCTGAGTAACACGTGCTGGAAATTGAGCATAAGAAAAATTTTTTTTTCTCGAAAAATAGAACCAACTCCAAAAAAAAAGGCAGCAAAAATGCACTAAAAAATGAAAAATAATTATTTTAAAATTTCTCCAGTAAGATCTAGGTCTGAGGACTAGAATTATTGCTGTCGACGCTAATTAAAAAGTTTTGTCACTAAATTAGAAGGAATTGACGCAGGTATACATATGGGGTAAAGGAAGAGCGCCAA
The DNA here is from genome assembly GCA_011428145.1 of Ericerus pela. Lineage (NCBI taxonomy): Eukaryota > Metazoa > Arthropoda > Insecta > Hemiptera > Coccidae > Ericerus > Ericerus pela. The sequence continues at coordinate 117,575 of WOFM01000172.1, read as the reverse complement.
CTACAATAATTTTAATCCCTAGACCTAGATCTTGCTGGAGAAATTTCGTGAGAATTATTTTTGAATTTTTAGCGCATTTTTTACAACTTGTTTTTTTTTGAATTCAGATAAAAAAATTTTTTTCAACGACTTTTCGTTTTTAGTGTTAGCTGTAATATTACTTAAAAACTAACAGTTTTTTTATTTAAAGATAACTCCAAAACTACCGCATCAATTCTGAAAAAAATTGATGGGACCACCATGGAATCATCCTCTACCATTTAAGAAAAAGTTCATCAAATTCGTATCAGTTTGAGAAATTATGCCGAAACAAACATAATAAAAAAACATGTATACGGATTGAATTGATAACCTCCTCCTTCTTGTTTTGAAGTCGGTTAAAAATGTGGATTAATCTGGGCAAAAAATTTTTCGATGAAGCTTATTCAAAGTTCGATCTCAAAAATATTTGTTCCGAGCATTATCAGGTCCCCGCCTTTACAATTTTGTTTCATGAAAACAGGACAGCAGTGAACGTAGATGAGATAATAGGTTATCGAAGGGTGGATGGGTAGCATTGCTTCATGAGAACAGGTGACCAGTGAAGGCGGAAATGATAAGGGGTTACGGAATGAGGGTAGATGTGTAGCAAATATTTATTGGGTTTACTAATATTATCTAAATGATTCGATAGGAGTTGTACATTACATATAATGCTACTAAGCATAAGATACGTAGAACCGTTTTGCAAGAAAATTTTATGCTGAATAATTTTTTATTGAGCTATTATTACTACAAAATTAAAATCTGAAGAGGAAAATGCGAAAAACTAATTTTGGGGGTTAAATGCTCCATCCTCAAATGGCAAGAGGCCTAGCGGGAGTAACTCTTAGTATGTCACTTTAAGGAATATACCCAACAATCTTATACAGATAAAGTTTGTGAGGTAATTTTTATTTTATTTGGACACTCATATTACTGCACTATGGAGCTAAAACATAAGAACTGAAAAAACCCACATGATCAACTCCGGCTATTTTATGCGCGGCTTAAAATATTGCCAAAAATAGATAGGAAAAGAAAGAGAGTTATTTGGCTTCTCGAGTTTATTTTTTTGCAATTGTTTGGCACATATCTACTTTCCCCGCAGTCGTAACAGTAAATATTTCCGCCAATCAGATATATTTAACACGCATACCTTAACCTAACTATTTTCCGTCGCAAAGAAAAAACAAAAATGAGGAAATTATTTTCAAAAACATAAAGAAAAGTCCTTAATTTCTACCTTCTTTCCACTTGAACTATCTATTTTTCTTTATTCAATGGCGGTATTTCACCCTCTCCTGATTGTTATTTTTTGTTTAAATTCCAGAAAATTTTCGCATAAAGATAAAAATTTACACTTTTCTGGACACCTAACCCGAAAGAAATAATTGAAATTATCTCATCCTAAAAAATAAAGCAAAAATACTCGAACGTTATCACAAATTCTACATTCCAATCCGAATCCCCATCTCGATCTCCCAAAAAACCACAATTCGCAAAATATCCGCTACTAATCGACAATTCATGCACAATCTTGGGTATCCGGCATTTTACAACGAGGTAGAGGACGTCTACATCCAACCATAACGGGGGTAGATTGGCCGAATGCCGACGAACAGCACTTGGTTTCCAACTTACCCGCCGCCTTTGGACCTTTACTGGCATCCTCGGATTGTTTACAACAATGGTCCTGCGGCCGACCACCGATTTCCACCCTCGAAGCGGCGATCGACGGCGGGGCAGTTATCTGTTTGGCGGATGGCTTCGGGCCACCCGGCTCCATCATCGACGTCGTCAACGCTCCGCCGGAGACCGGCATCGTTGGACGCTGCACGACGGCGTCCGACTTGAAAGCGACCGGTTCGCAACTTCGTTGGTAATACGGCACCGGGCAGAAGGTTCGACTCTCCTCTTTTAAGCGCCAGTCGCTGTCGTCAGCATTCTCGTCACAGCAGAACTCGGAGAGGCACTGCACCGGGTAGATGGGTAGCCGTTTGCAAGAAATTTTCGAGTCCAGAACCCACCGGCCGCATTCGCCGATCGTGCTGCGGTATTCAGTCGACCATCGACCGTACTCACAAGGCCTGAACGGCCGCGGATTGCGGTGACTATGCAGCTCCTGGGACACGGGCACGCAGACGTTGTTCACCGCCCTTCGGACGCAACCCTCCGGCGGATCATTATTTGAGCTCGGCTGTTTAGCGACAGAACTGCGCTGGCACGTGGTCGTCAACCTGGCTGTTTGGTCGCTTTTCAGTCGCGGCACGACAAACATGACATACTCGTTTTGCTCGCCGCTTCGGTTACAGCCGGGCAGATTGAAGTGGAAGGCGGCTGCTTCTCCGTAACTGGTCGGCTGACAGCACGGAATCACGCTTTCGGGCCCGGCTAATACCGTCCTTTGGTTAGGCGGACAAGAATTCATTTTTTCTTCCGATATCGCGGTTCGGGCACGATTTTTCGGACCTATTTGCAATTACACATTGCGGCGCCGAACAGTTCCACTCGAGATTTCCCTACAATTGCTAGGAAAATTTTCAATTTAATCGTTTATCAGTCAAAAGTTAACTGCATCAAGGTGCGCAGCATCGGAGTCGATTTCGGCTACTTCCATTTACCACTACGACGTTACCACTACAAACTAAATTCAATTCACTTACGGAAGAGATATCTCCTTAAAAATGCTTTTTTGTGGAAAAATATTCAACAGAAAAATTAATGTATCGGCAACAATAACACTCAAGAACGTGCGCAAGAAAATAACCTTTAGCAGAAACATAACGACTCATACATTTATTACCCAAAGCCTAATTAGGGCTCTAGAATCCCATGTACTACTATGCATTTGACGATGATATTAATAGCATTATAAAAATAATATTACCATTTAAAGGAGAAAAATTGGTACCAACTCCACATTCTTGAAAATGAGAATTTAGGGATAAGGTCAGAAAATACAAGAATAATAATGAAGCAAGAGAACTAAATCCTTCACACAACCTTATAAAAATGAATGCAAAAGATGGAACGAGAGACTGAGGCATACACAGCAGACTCATCAGAGACCGGTTGAATATAATAACAGGGTATTCTTAATGCGTATGTTCGTTGTTCAATTTTTTTGGGTTAGAGAGATGATGAATGACTAATCTTGGAAATCACTTTCAGAACTAGCTCAGATAGGGTCAAATAAAACGAGAAAATTGGCATTCACGAATAAATATCGTTTCATTTTAAAATCCCATTTCTTTCAGACGCGCAAAAGGGCAATTTATAAGTTTTTCATACTTTCGTAACGAGTTGACAAAAATCTTTTAGCTTACATCTTATCGAGGAAAAATTGAAAAAAAAAAAAATTATTACTCACCGAAATAATACCCACATTATTTACACGATGAAGTTTATCAAAAATGAAATCTTACCGAAATGGATTATATGGAATATTTTACACTATTTTCTTGTATCGTTTCAATATCAACTGACATTTCAAAATCAATTTAATTTTTATAACACGGATTTTAACATTTCTGAAGTGAATCTAATTCGTTTGTAACTTTTCAGCAGAAAAATAACGAATTTATAGAAATAATGCCATTTTTGGTCCTCTATTCCAGAGGCCTATTATATTAAAATTAAAAAAAAAAAAAAACCACAAGACAAATGGCAACGCAGATATCATAAAACCGAGACCAGTCGACGTTATAAATTTTTCGAATGCCGGATACTTATTAAGAAAACTGGGAAGATAAATTTTTTTTCCTCATATATCTACCTACAGACGTATTTACCTCAGAGAATATAATTTCGCTCGTTTTTCAAATGGAACAAAGGAGGAACAACGTTTGAGCACCGAAGCTTAGTAAGGTAAATAAAATAAAACTAACCAAAATGATATAGAACATCAAACTACTTGGCACTCATAAATTTTAAATACAATAATTTCCATTCTAGAAGTATGGAGACAGAAAATGTTGTTTTACTGAATCTTTAATCTTCTAGGTGCTTGGACAATATTGATTCTTTCATTCAAAATATCTCTTCCGCGCATCAACTGCGGTAAGTGTACTTTCCAAAAGTGTCAAATTTTGTATTGGCTGCCATTCGAAAACCAGTCAACATATTTTTCTCAATTTTAATAATAAACCATTCTTTAATAGTTTGTAACTATCATAAGAATTTCAAAAAAAAATCTCTCAATGTATGCGATTTATCAGTATAACAACATGGAGTGTTTACAAAACTTTGAAAGCCCCTCTCTCAGAAATGACTGAATGAATTTCAAAAATTTTAACGCGTATGTGTAGCCTACAAAAGCTCCTAATACACTGCTACGTTTCATTGCTATATGTCAAAAAACAAAGGCTTCAAAAATTTTGAAAAATTTACAAAATAAGTAAAAATTAGAAATATATAATACTAGCTGCCCTGTTGTGAGTTTTGCTTGACAAATGCTTAGGACTTTTGACCCTAACCCTGAGCTAAGTGTTCACTAATATATTATACAATAAAATCTGAAAATATAAAATTCTCCTCTTTTTGGGCCAGTGAAAGTCGAAGAATGGATTTAATGATAAAATGAAAGTGAAATTCGAATTTAGCGACTTAAAAACCATGTACAATGATATCATACCCGATAAAATATGAAAATAAAAAATTCTCCTCTTTTTAGGCCCAATGAGGATCGAAGAATGGGTTTAATGATAAAATTAACACCTAATTCGAATTCAGCACCTCAAAACACATGTCCGGAGATATATTATTTAGCAATGAAATATGAAAATAAAAATTCTCCCCTTTTTGGGCCCAATGAGGATCGAAGAATGCGTTAAATGATAAAATGAACATCAAATTTGAATTGGGTGCCTCAAAAAAAATGTCCGCTGATGTGAATTAAAGAATCAGGAAAAGGTCACTAAATGTAGTACTAATAAGTTCGCATAACATTTTTCCTCAGTTCACTTTATATACACACAGTGCTATTAATCCAATCTTCATCAATTTTCTTTATAAATAAGTTTTCCAAAGTGATAAAATAATAAAATCAAGCCTAGAACCTTCCTAGGTTCATGAAGAATGCACATACAAAAATTAATCAACATTGGTTTGGTAGATTCTAAGATTACAGAGAGCTGTTTATATGAGACAAAATCCTAAAAACAAAAACAAACCTGTACTAATAATGTACTTCAGTCTGCTTTAAAATACCTCAGTAAATAGTCAAAATACTACTACGTTATTACATCTCAACATTACTAACTTATGCAATAGGAATCAAGTTGGTTGAAAAAAATAATTGAAAATTTTAAACATTATTGTAAAAATGACCGTAGAAAATTAAAACAATTGTTAATACCATAACAATTCAAATTAAAACGTCTTTTATAGCTGAACAATGGGAAAAACTTGTTTGAAATTTATAGCCCAGAATAATTTTACACAAATCAAAAATATCTCTACCACGCATTGTAATGACTGCCATTTGAAAACCAGGGGACCGATTTCGCTCAAATTCAATATCAAACCAGTCCCAAATAATCTCCAACTGCCATAAAAATTTCAAGCAAAAATCTTTTAATTTAAGTGAGTTATCGTGATGACAACATGGTGGGTTTGCAACACTTTGAGAACCCCTTCCTCATAAATTAGCGGATGAATTTTAAAAATTTTAACACCAATATGTAGCCCATGAAAGCTTCTAAAACTACCTGAAATTTCACTGTCATAAGTCAAACAGTGGAGGCTCCACAGATACTCAAAAAGAGGCAAAATGAGCAAAAAGTGAAAAGTATATATATATATTGCGACATCCGAGAATGTCGATATTACAAATGGGGCTAAGTATATTAGGACCAAGAAAAATATAGGACAGTTGAAAAAGAGCAAAAACAGGTAAAAAGTCTTCCTAATAAAAACAAAGAACATCCCACATATAAGGAGGATAAATATATACAGTCATAATATAATCCCACAGACTCCCTAATGAACAAAATACCTTATCCTCTAAAATATACCCTATAACAGGTTCATCATGAGGCACCGGACAAGATTCCTACTCCACATTTCATAAATAAATATTAATGTAATTACCTAAGACCAATAGTAAAAATAAGAACTCCAATGAATCGATAGCTCCGTTTGTTACAAGTTGACTTCATATTTCACAACCTGGCATGAATCCAGAAAGATGACAGGAACCCGATCCAAACTTGACGAATTAGTTATGAACAGAACAAGACATCCATCAGAAGACATACTTCAGAATTACGAACAAACCAAAAAGGATAGTATTCCCACAATAAACTCAATTATATTATTTAAAAAAAAAAAAAAAAAAAAAAAAAAAAGGAAAAAAGGAAAAAACTCATTTCTTATTTATAAAGGGAGAGTATGTTATTCACTTCATAGTCTTTGATGGACTGATTTGTATTTCAGAAATCAAAAAGAAAGAGTGTATTGAGAATAAAAGGAGCAAAGTACTTGTGGAAAACCTTATCTGGATTGATATGCTGTAATTTAACTTAATCGTCATGGAGAATAACATATTAATGTGGTGGAGTGAGGGACATACAAGATATAAACGTAGGTTAGACGCCAAATTATCTGTGGAGTAGAAGTGACAATAAGACCAAAAGAAACGGCTAAATATAATATATACCTTGGGAAAAACCGAGTAAGAGATATAGTTCACATTGAAAAGAAATAACATTATGATTTTCATTCTATCTTTTTCAGTTTTGGAAGACTCAATATACATATATATATCAATATTGTATACAGAAGAATTTTTGGCGCTTTTCCACAGATCCCACCACTGCGCTGAATACAATGGTTGGAAAATAAGGTAACAGAATACGAAACCAAAATTGAACAGGACAACAAAAATTTTTCTATTCATTTGAACGATAAATTATGTTTCCAGTAAAACTGAGGAGTGCAATACGAATTGACTGAAATATTATTGTAGGTACATGAAAGTCGGTCCAACCATTCTTTGGTTAGATTCCCATTAATAAATGTAAACAATGCAAGTGAACAATATAACCCTTAATTTTTGTCTCTGGCATCCTCACATCGTTGTACGATGAATTAATAAGGATTTGTGAACAAAAAGTAGGCAAAGAAAAGAGAAAATCAAAAATCATTTTTCCCAATCAACTCTACACATAAAATATGATCATTAACAATATAATTTGAGGAATCTCGAAAGCTCCGAAATAATGATATCGTTCTCTAAATATATTATTCAGCTCACACTATCGTCAGTTTGTAGAACCAGATCCTTCCATTTCTGAAAAAGAATCGAAGAAAAGAGGCATTTATCCAATGAATACTTTTACAAATCAAGAAGAAAAAAAATTGAAAATGAATGATACACCTCTTAACCGACTTCTATCTGATTTGTACAAAAGTCAAGTTTATCCACATGAACCACCTACGTCATAATTCTACAGCAGCGTTTCTCATCACCATTTCAAAAAAAAAAAAAGGCGTGCGAGGGTCCCCCTCATATATTTAATGTGTAAACATTCAGCTGAGCGCCGTCAGCTTGCCACGGATGTCTGCTTGCAAGTGTGTGTGTGTGTGTGTGTGTGTGTTATGTGACAAACAGAATTTGAAACTGGACAGTGTGCAGTGCAGTTTTTTTATGCAATCTCAACTTGTTCGTATCTAATGTTTACACATTAAAAAAACCATTTTATTGAGTGATAAAAATTTTCACATCAACTGTTATATACTCTTAAATACGGCACTTGAAACTAAATTTTCCGTTGTAAAAGCAAAAACGGCTCAGTAAATTATCTTTCACTCTCAAACCTGGCTGAACAAAATAAGTAAGACGATAAGAGGGTAATACTCAAGCAAAAACAAAAATACAAAATATAAAAAAAGAAAAATAAAGGTGGAGGAACTACTTGAGAGTAAGTGACGTAAACCATTTTCTAGACGAGAATGTGCACATCAGCCAAAGTGAAATGGAGAGTATTTCGATAAGTGGCTGCTGGAGAAAACGATACATAAGCAGTAAAAATCAGCTACGTATTCATAGCGTAAAAAGGGAGTGAGAAAAGAAATAAAGATAGGTAACCAGTCGTATTTTCTGAAGCCCTATCGACTTACATTCTTCGTTGTAATACAACCTCTTTGTTACTTTCTATTCATACACAGTTTATGCAATTTACGCTACTTTTTAGACTGCAGTGCGGAACCGGAAAGACAGAAGAAAAAAAGGGCAGAATACATGGGCACAAAATCCGTATAAGGAGTGCATATGGCGTTCAGGTCGCGCATACCGATATACGATTTGCAAGATATGAGATAGGCTTGGCTAGAGTGTAGAGAAACAACTACAGACGACGAGTGATACAAAAGAGTGAAGAAGGTAAGCTGTGGGAACAGGAAAATGACATTCGCTTAAACGAAAGTGTTAGCAGCAAGCATTTCAATTTTCTAACTTTTTCCTTTTTTTTTTCTTTTTGACAGCAGTTGCAGTGTCAAGGACCAGACGCATTTATGGTGATATTTTCTCATAAACATAAGAGGTAAAGTCAGTCCTAATGGCAGACGATGAGAGAAAGAGAGAGAGAGAGAGAGAGAGAGAGAGAGAGAGAGATAGAGAGAGAGAGAGATAGAGAGAGAGAGAGAGATATAGAGAGAGAGAGGAGAGAGATAGAGAGAGAAATAGAGTGAGAGATAGAGTGAGGAGACAGAGATGAGAGAGAGAGAAAGATAGAGAAAGATAGAGAAAGAAAACAAAGAAACAGACTACCAGACGAAGATGGATTGATAGGTAGATAAAAAATAATAAGTCACCGACTCATAGATACAGGAAGCAACAATATGTTAATATGCATACCCCACAGTAACGCACACGCCTCAACAATGATGAATCAATTGCAAATTACAAACAAAAAATAACTCAACTCAGCATTTGTTACCACAATTCGTATAGGCTACTCAACAAGATTAAAATTTAAGACTCTTAAGGAACAATTTATTTATTCACAATGCAACTTTTTAGCGTTCACATGCCCATAAATCATTGCCAGTTATGAAAGGAGAAAAAAACACAACGCATCTAAACACCATTTGCGAGAAATTCCAATTTTTTTAAAATAATCTTATAAAGAGTGACTCGTAGGTACCGGAAAATATAATCGCCTTTAACACAACTATTACGAGTACATAATGAGAATACCTACTCACTCTTTCAGTGATTGGTAATTTTTAAAAATTAACGCAGGTTATAGAGCAATAAAGTTAAAAATCAAAATATTTTGAATCTAATTTACCAGATCGAACTTTTAACAATATGTTTTGAAAAATACTTCGAAATGAAAAGGAATCGTAATCAGTCACGCGGTATCCATTTTCAGCGTTGAAGAAGTTACTTCAGTCGAAAAATTCAAACTATCAAATTATGGGGGTTCTGCGAATGGAGGAAAAATCAGTAAAAAAATATCAACATTGTAACATAATACAAATTCATCAACCTTCAAAATCAACGTTTTAGCGTTTATTTTCGTAATTTTATTAGATTCTAACACGATATGAATTGCGTCGATGCGGTGGAATTAATTTCAAACTAAGCTAGTTTTTTCAAAAGCATCAAAATCTATTAATAATTGTTTACCTCAGTTATTGAAGACGCTGCACAGGAATTTGCCATCAAGCGATCAAAATTTTCATGTAGATTTTTTTATTGGAATTCACAAACGGTAATAACTTTCTCAACACCGACTCTGGTCACAAGAGGCATGCATGCAAGTTGTAGCGGCGTTTTAGAATGTTCGATATCCGAAACTCAAATAAAATATATTGGAATTCGGGAAAAAGATCGATGTAAGTACTACGCCACGATACAAACATTTCAACAGTAAACTGACCCAGCTGTTAAATCTTGTCGCGTATCTAATCTCAGCTTCAGTGATCTATATTTTCTGAGAAGCAATACTTCAGTTTACTACTTACCTACTTGAATATCAAAATAATATTCAAATGAAATCGGGCGAACGAATCCCGAAAACCTTCCCATTTATCAACAACACCAGAACTACGACCAACCTAACCACATGTTAAACTACCATTAGACTTTGGAAATTTAAGCAAGTCACTATTTGCAGTAGGTAAAAATATCGACGACCAACCCACGGGAACACTCGCTATACCGCAAACTTTATAGTTAGGTAGGTACGTTCGTTGATACAATGAACACGATGAAAAGCAACCTTTTCAAGTTTTATGACTCCAATTAAACGAGGTTTTACATGCAACAAGAAAATCGATTACGGGTTCAAGTTTATGACTCGTTGTACCGAGCGTAGTAGATTTTGAAAAACACTGGCACGTCGTTTCGAAGAGTGCAAATACGATAAAAGTCTGCCTGCAGGTGACGAAATTAAGACAGCTGACTTCTCGACACGCGTTATCACACAAACATGGTTCTCGAAGAGGTTACAAGTAAGAAAAGGATAAGAAAATGTTTCCAAGGTTGTTTTTACGCCGAGTATAATGCGAACACCTCCAACCTAAGCGGAAAAGTTTCTTCATTCGGTTCAAGAAAAGTAGAAAATTCATAAGTACGGTTGCCTGTTGGCAAAGTATACACGTAGCTAATATCACGTAAGAATTCACAACAATATCCACTACTTTGGGAAAATGGGAAACGCGCTTACATCATGAAAGATAACCGAAAGTCTCACCTTTTACAGTGAGTTTACAAAAACTCCTTCGAAGTAGGTACTTACCAACTTAAACGGACAGAAATTTTCGTTATTCTCCCGAAAACACTGAAAACTGTAAGAAATCACGAACACGCATATTTTGTAGTCATTGAGAAGTTTTGCATGCCTCATCTTTCGAACAACTTGAATTACTTCAACACCATTAGCTCCCTTCTTTAAATACCTTAATTAAGAAGTTACAACTCACAAAAAATAACAAGTAAAAAATAAATTAAACTTTTTTTTTGCGTTCATCCTCTCGTCACGCTGCGAGTGAAACATGAAGAAAAGTAACGAAGTTCTACAATAAATAAATGAAAAATAGAAGAAATAGTTGAAAGCTTTACGTAAATTTCGACACAAGACATATATTAATTTTTAATCGTTGACGTTTTCCTACTCGCGGATGACGGATGATAATTAGCCACGGAAACTGATCACTTCAAAATTCAAATACCTACACAATTTTACACTCAACTAAACATTTATTAAAATTCCGACGAATCCCAGTGAAAATAGATTTCTAATTATTTTATATAATACATAATCAGAAAAGCAGTGTTAGCGAGTGAAAAGTAACTCTCATTATTGATGAAGGTAATAGTTATAGAGGATGAGGATCAGTGAAGACACAAATTAGTAATGTGAAATAAAGTATTGATCAGAGTAGCATCCCAGAAGCGTGTGTATTATACATCAGTTACATAAAATGAGTATGAGTACAGGCTGAGTAAGGTAAACGAAAATGTATGGAGATAAACGAGTGAGCGGCGGAGATGGTAATACAGTGTAACTGCAAACAGAGATGTAAAATATATTTTAATGTAGTCGTGTGTTTGTGGGAGTGAGAGGGGAGAAGGATTGGTAGTCACAACAATAGTGATACATTAACTATAGATAGTTTTTCTCAAAAATAACTATCGATTGTTCCGACATTTTAAATTGACTGGAAAACACATTTTCAAACTGTATTTTTAAATTAAAAAATGAAAATTTATTTTCAACTTTTTAATTTTGACTTTAAAATGAAACGTAATAATTATATTAAGGTGGAATGTGCTAATAAATTGTACGATGATGGAATTCAAGTATTTCATAATATCAATAGTTTTTAGCAGGGATTGAAAAACAAAAACAGAACATATTTTTTGGAAATAGAAACCATATTTGTTTGTGCTGAAAACCAAAATAAATGGAAAAACCAAAATTTTGAAATGAAAACTGAATCAAAAACAATTAGGCAATTAGTTTTGGGACCAATAATGGAAATGTAACAGAAACCGAATGATGAATTGTTTCCATTTCCATTTCTCACCTGATTAATTTTTGTAATGGGAGAAAAATTTACGAAAAATAACAATAATTTTTTTTAAAAATTGAAAAATATCGAAAGTTTTTAAGAAATATAGTAAAAATATTGAAAAAATATCAATAATTTTTGAGAAATAATAAGATTTGAAAAATTTTGTCAAGAAAAATTTTTTTTAAGTGGAAATGGAACCTTAAATGGAAACTCAATGAAAAATTTTGGTAAAATCAGGAAATGTAGTGGAAATGGAAACCAAATGAAAAAACGTAGCATTTCTCAATCCCTGGTTTTAAGACATTTCTGAAGTTTTTAAACCACTTTGAAAAAACTATCGATACTATGAATAGGTAAAAATATCGATATTATGTATCATTAGAATGTAATCTCAATATAAATGAACACACCTGGGTGCTTATTCCATAACTATGCACATGGGTATCTCTGGTATAGGACTTACATGTGATATTCTCTACTTACTCATCAAGTATTGGTGTATGTATCCAGGCGCTGATACCTACGCCTGTTGTTGCAACATATATTTGGTGTCTTACTGAGCGTAAGAAGGGTTTATCTTCTTCGTCATTAGAAGGTTGTTGATAAAATAATATATTATTGATGACAAGAGGAACCTAAGGTAAATAATAAGTAATTTTCAAAATTATAATGAAAAATTAATTTCAGTCAATTATTATTTTTGTCTGTTAATATAATTTTCTTGGGCATATGATCAAAGTAGGTAACGAATGATTGTGATTAAAACTTAACATATTATAACCTACCTATTGCTATTTCCAAATCAGATTGAATTCATGATTTCAAATGATTTAAATAACAAAATCTAAATATGATTTCAGTAATATCAAGAGCACCAAATATTAAAATTCAGCTAAATTTTTACAAAATCTCCAAAAAATATATTGTGATGTCTCATTGAAACTGCAAGTCAATGGTACATTTTGTTTTTGAGATATCACTTAAAGCATGTTCAAAAATAATATGATCCAAATGATATGAATTAAATTCATCTAGGGAATTTCAATGATATCTGTAGAACTAAAAGTAAAATTTAGACTAAATTTTTATCAAATCTCAAGCATACATATGTCTATAAGTTTGAGAAATTTCAGCGGTTCACAACAAATGGTGATTTTGTAATTACTTACGATAACTTGATTTTTTTAGAATTTTAGAAGAGAATCGAAGGAAGGTAAAATACAGATTTGTGAATATAATTAATAATCAATCCAATCTACTTCAAGTCTAGTTAAGTTAGCGAAGTTGAGTGAAGTGATAATGGAAGTTAAGAATTTACAGAATACCCTTTCTTCAGCTCAGATCTAAACTAAGTGTAACTAAATTGTGCTATGCCTCATAAGCCAAGTAAGTAATTAGGAATAAGCCCCCTGTGAAGCATCTTTTTACATGGAAGCGCATTTACTTTTAATCGAGGTCGGCGTAGGGGCAGAGACATACACCTAAAAAGATGTCCAATGCCTGATCAAAAATACATCGAAGATAGAATGTTATTAAACGTTCTGATTTACAATATTTGTGGCTGCACATGTGTTGTAGCTTGATAGTATGTGTGTATTGGTACAAAGATGTTTGTTTTCACAATGAAATATGTGTGACTTTGAATGCGCAGAATATATAACTCGATATTTTGTTCCATTTTTTATCATTTTTGAGAATGACTCATCATTATGATAGAATTTTAAAGTTTTGATGTTTTCTAATCATTAAAATAACTGTCTCAACAAGGTTCAAAAGTAAGTTTATATAATTTGGGAATTGCTCATTCGCTACACTTGTTACGCAAACTTCCCTCACATATAAACGCTCACTTTTGAACCTTAGTGTGTAATACACTGTTTTCTTCATTCACACATTTTTCAGCTTCTAACAAATATAATAAATCAATATGAGTATCGACATAATAAAAAAATCTGGTTAGTTTTTGGGGAAACAAAGTAAAATGAAGATGACGAAATGTTAATACAAACAAAACAATTTCACACAATGAATTCATCATTTCGAATTTAATGGGACACTAATTGCCGGAAATACTCAGTTTACATCACAAATTTACCAACAATCTTTCAAATACGAAAATCGTACCGCCTACTTGCAAAAGTTCGTCTTTATACTCAGATCTAATTTATGATAGGAAGGTACCTAAATTGAGGAAATAATTTTCGCTCTCAGTCACAGATATCATCTGTATCGATTTACGAGTTACAGCAGCCCTTCTTATATTGAAATGAAATTAAGAGACTCGTTTTCAGGTTTTAAAAATAACTTACTCCAACTGCATGAAGAGAATACAAAATTTTGAAGGTTTCTCAGTCTTCCTATAAAAATTTGACTGTTGAACTTCAAATTCAGAATTAGGAGGACGAATTATTACCAAACAGAAACAATAGTTAATTATTCGCAATTTGAAATAATTAAAATATTGAATTTAAAGATAAGTCTGTTGTTGAAATGTCAGAAATAGGACTTGAGGATTGTTTCAGAACACAGAGGATAAGATAAAACGTACTTACCCATACGGGACGATTATTGCCGTCCTTGTCCACTCTATTTCTTAAGGTCACGGTTCCATTAACAGAATATAGCAACCAAATAATATTTTACAAGGTAATGTTCAAAGAATAAGTAATGTCGTCAGAGATTCCACCAAAAAAGAGCAATTGGTTTTGAAATTACCGCAAAAAGACACATAAACAGAAAGATAATCGCTTCATTATATACAAATTACAAATCCGAGTTTGAAAACTGAAGAGATTTGTATCATTCTCATACGTTCAAAATGCTTCCACTGATAATGACCTGGAGTATGAAAAGAAATTTATTAATTAAACTTCCTTACATAAAATACAAATAAAGTTATGTAATAAAAAAAAGGTGTAAATTATAAACTTTTACGGTTATTTGGATTCACTGAAAGACTATGATAAGATTCACCGAAACCACAAACGTAAAATTCAAACAAAATTTATCTCATGAAAATGTACAATAATATAATTTCAAGGACACAAAATAATCTGAAAGGTATATGTCCAAATTTGGATCCAAAAACCGGTCTGGGAGAGAATCAAAGGGATAAATTAAACATTATTACTTCGATTACTTTAAAAAAATAAGGTACACATGCCAAAAATAAGATATCATTGATAATGCTCAGACGAATTCAAGTAAAGTGATAAATTAGCGATACTTAGCCTAATCGTACAATTCAAATTTATTTCACAATTCATACAGAACAATGGTCCATTAAAAACAGCATCGCACTACTAAAAAGCTACGGAATACAATTTTTTTAAATTCACTGCATTACTTATCTCTGGTTGAAGAACGCAAAGGTACATAAAAGGTAAGATTTTCATTACCTCACTTCACCGACTTTCTCCTTTGTTTGGAAACTATTCGAGGGTAATTTCTGCCAAAACCTTAACTGAAACTAGTTCTCACCCATCTTGTCCACTTCAACCTTAATAGTTTAACAAAACTCAAACGTTTCTCACACTTATCAGAAACAGGTAAGCCTTGAATATCATTAAGCAACCTATTTTTTAATTGAAACCAGCAACAAGTTAACCTGAAACAACTATACATCAGCTGAGACGAAATTACTGGAAAATTTTCGGGGAAGTCAGTTCAATATCTCCCTCACCCATCTACCATGATCGCAGCAGATCAACGAACCTAAAAATGTTGTATTTATAAGACGACTAGAAGGAACAAAAGACGATAATCTCAACTCCACCTCATCTAAATTTCTCCCTCACAGCCAAACCAGCTTTTCTTCGCGTAAACACAATTTATCAACCTTTTCTTCTTCACAGACAAATATCCGTGAAAACCCTTTTCAAAAAGTTCTATCTCATAATTTCAATACCTTGGTCCGCCTAAACAAAAGCTTTTCTCGTTTCAACACGAATAACTCGAAAGCAGAAAATTAAAGTCGGGGAAGGTCCCTTATTCTCTCCTTTAAAAATAATTCGTTTCTAAAAACGTAACTCCTGTGCATTCGGGCGGAAAATTTTTCAACCAAGTTAATAATGAGAGACGCAGTGTGTCACATTCTGACGATTTTACGACTTAGAGTCGGGTGACTACTGTCCCTTCTATTCTTCTATGGCAATCGAGAATGGAAAAACAAATACAGCCCGTCTGACTAGAATTCTCAGTAATTTTTTCGAAGGGTTTTCTCCCTTTAGATTGCCAAAAAACAAAAACGAAAAAAAGGAAGGAAAAAGGAAGAAACAGGAAGTTATTCAACCAACGCTATTTCCACCTACAACGACGTTGAAGTTGGTTTTTCGGACAAAGCATTTTATTTTTATTTCATCTCACAAATAATGGTTTTTTTTGGTTTTATTTTTAGTTTTTTTTTCTCTCTTCTCTTTTTCTGTCAGTGGGTGACGAAATATCGTATAACTCTAATCTTGTTCGTGCAATTTAAAAAACAACAAAAAGTATTTCACGATGAAAGAATGAAATAGCGAAAAGCTCACAATACAAAACAAAATTCTTGGCATTTGGTTTTTGGAGTAAATGGCACAGCAACAACACTAGAGGTACTACAAAATACGATTACAGATCGGAATCAAAATACGGATTTTCTGAAAAATTTGGAAGTAAACCCCACACGACTGATGAGAAAAAGGAAAAAGTTCAATTATAATTTAGGTTTTTCTCTTTCCTTTTTTTCCCTTTTTTATTTCGTCTTTTTGCCTATGCTCATCCCAACGAAGTTAATTCCATTTCGTTTCCGACTGCTCATAAAGTTTTTTTTAGAGTTTTCGATTTGCACCCTACGAAACGAAGAGGGTTCTTTCTCTGAGAAGGCTACCACATTCATTACGAAACAACACATTCATTAACAATAACCTATGCGAATGTAATAATGAACGTAATGTTCAGCTTACACACTTTTTTTTTTTTTTATTTCTTTCACAACGATGAAATTTGAAAATATTACGTGGCCTAAAAAGCGCGAGAAGGGAGTAAAAAATGAAAAATAAGGATTAAATGATGGGGGAAAACATTGCATTCGTTTTAACAACGAGAAATAAAAACGTAACATAGCCAGTATTGTATAGTAACCCGAAAGATGCTGCGATTCTGACTTTATATTAGTTTGAATGCGAAGAAATTTGTAACAAAATTATAAATTTATAAGTAGGTAAGTATAGCGAAAAGTGGTTACGTTTCCTATAATAGTATATTACTACACACCAAGGTTCTAAAGAGAATGTTTACATTCAAAGAAAAGTTTGTGAAAAGTGCGCAGCGAGTGAGCAATTCGCGAATTATGTAAACTCACTTTTGAACCTTTTTGAGTGATATATTTTTTATAATTAATGATCAGAAAGCGACGAAACATCAATTATATGCCTCATAATTACTTCTAATGGTGGGTGAAGTACATTTGATGTGTAAGAATACAGTGAACACTAATGCATTAATATCAGCAACTGTGGCGCTATGCACAACCTATGTGACTGATATGCAGGATGTTCCAGGTTTGAATCCCCCTTACAAAATGTTCTTTTTTTTTCTTGTTGTTTCCTTTTTAAATATTATATTATTTCCATTAATAATTTCGACAGGGTGAAAGGTTAGGTAACTTATACAATATTACAACTGAAATTACCAGTTCTAGTTCATCATTTTGATTGTAGTTTTATAAATTAACGTTGCATCAGAAAGAAAGTTAACATTGTTACCTTGCAACATCCATGTAAAGATTTTTACATGGAAACAATTTCACTCTTTACATCGAGGTTTATGCTTCATCAATGAAAAGCGCTACTTTAAGCCAACAAAATATCAGTGTAAACATTACCTTTCTAATCATGTATTATAGAAAAATATATGACTAACTGACAATGATCGGAGAGGTAAAAATTCGTTCGATTATTTTTCAAAACACAGTAAAAAAATGGTGAACCAGCACACTTTTCCTAAAAGTTCACCGAACTGTTTCCTCCAAAATTACCATAAGGCGGAACAAAATTAAAAAAAAAAAATTATTCCTGAGCTTTAGAAGAAGTATCAACTTATCACATGAAATCGAGGAGAAAATGGAACTTGTACTTAATATCTTTAAGTTATTCCACTGTGGCCGAACTAATAATTTTATTTAATTATTTATGACAACATGACCCACCAAACGATATAAACGACACCCACTGAACATAAGTTATTCGAACCTGTCCACTAAATTAAAGTTTAGAAACATATTCAATATAAATTGAGTAAGGGAGTGCTGTAAACTTTCATCAGGTTCCCTTCATTTCTTGAAACCAAAACACAAGAGAAATATTCGAGATTCTATACAAATTGTTCCAAACGACTTTCCACACTTTGAATTCAAATCGCAATGATGACGAGTAAATCAAGAAATGATAAATTTCAGAAAATTCACTAACTTCCAAGCAAAAAACAACTAGGTAGACTATTTGTAAAGAATGTGTTATAATTTTTCGGTATATTTTGTGAAAATTTGTCATTGAAGAATCAATAATTGAAATTTAAAGAGTAGCCCACATATTTTCAAAGGGAGTTCTCTGAAAAAATATGTAGGTTTAAGAATACGTAGTGAAACATAAACGTTAGGTTAATAACTGCATTTAATTCAAAGTTTAGGTAATTTTACACGTAAAGGGCGGAATTATGACTTCTAATTGTTTCCGATGGTCTTTATTCACACACAAACAAAGGAAATAAAATGTAATTTCATTACATTATTACGTCGCTAACGTCGAAACATTTTAGGGTTTTTCTGTTAATTTTCGACACAGACATCGATTCATGACAAGTTTTTCTGTAATCATTCGCAAGAAATTTACACGGACGATAGACTAAAATAACCGATTTGTGTACTCATACATATTTTAGGAGAAAAAAACTACGAACGTCTCGCTCCCAAGGTAACTTCGCACCAAAATCAGATACTTCTGTAAAAATGTTTACTTCTTCTTTTTCGTGACATCTATATGAGGATGAAAAATTGTAATTTATACGGACATCGGAAAATAGAAGAGCGACCGAATGAGACCACGCAGTAGCACACAAAACCAACTTTTTCAGTTCGAATTTTTACAAGATACCATTCCAAATATCAGCCATAATAGACATAACCGTGAACATAATTCGACAAAAAAATATGTTTACATTCTGATGAATAATCAAACCAATTACTGAGGAAGCATCCATACTTCGAATAGACGTCGAAGATTTGAGGGCAGGAAAAAAATTAACGTCACAGCAGGAATTTCACGGTACCATAATTAAATTGTTTCGTTCTCAAAATCTACGGCGCAAAACACATTCAGTTAAATAATTTATACGCAGACACTCTACAAAATATACGAACACACTTTTCTTTCTGAAATTTTCAATTACAACTTTTGAACATCAACTACCAGCATCATCAGTGGACTTGAAATTTTGCGGGATACATGAACTCGAAGGAAATACCCATGTGAATGAACGTTTTTTTATCTGGTCCCCTATTCCCAAGTCGTCAAAGATCACAACAAAGAATTTATACCGACCCAGAAAAACAGAAAGAAAACTTGTCGAACTGATTGAAGAAATATGAGATGTTAACGTACTTATCCCAAATTTTCATCATCTTAGGTGGAATCCTTGAGCAAAAATTTGGATAAAAAAAAGCTCACAATGAATTCTATGATTGAAAACAAAAATATCTCTGCAGTGCGTCAACCGCGGTAAGTGTGTATTTTCGAAAAGTATTAATTTTGTAATGGCTGCCATTCGACAACAAGCGGATCGATTTCACTCCAATTCAATACCAAACCAGTCCCTAATAGTCTCCAACTGCCATAAAAATTTCAAGCCAAAATCTTTCAATTTACGAGAGTCATCGTGATGATAACATGGTGCATTTGCAACACTTCGAGAACTTCATCCTCCGAAACTTGCACATGAATTTCAAAAATTTCAAAACGAATGTGTAGCTCATAAATGCTTTTAACACTACCTCAAGTTTTATTTCCATAGGTCAAACATTAGAAGCTCCACAGACTGCCAAAAAATGCCGAAATGAGCAAAAAGTGGAAATATATATATATTCGTTATATATGATTCAGGATCGGCACTTTTCCAGAGGTCCCGCCACTGCACTGAATGCAATAACTGTATTTTCTAGGAAAATAGTTACACTAAAATATACCACCAAGTTTACAGTTTTTCTGATTAAAATCCATTACTGAACAGGGAGGGAAAAATAATAATGGAAAAAAAATTCGAGATACTCTGAGAACAAGTGCAAAGATTTCTTCAAAAACAAAACTGAACAAAGAACCTTAGATTTCCGTTTTCAAAAGATTAGATTTCAGTCGCTGCCTATTCAAGTTGGAAATACTAGATATGTCTGTATTAAATTGATAAATTCATATATCGAGAAAATCAATCCGCACAATTGTTTCTATTTGCTTTAAGGAGATAAAGGAAGTAATATCCAAAATTCATCATTTGGTCGTTATAAAAATAGTCTATTTTACCACTATCAATATTGCTTCCCATTTTATCATGCACTGAAAATGACCTTCATCAGTCTACATTATCGTGATCAGTCTTTTAAGTGTTTTTTCTTGTTTTCAAAAATCGGCAAGAGTCCAAGTAGGAAGAAACAACTGAAGAAGCTCGAACCTACACAATATAAATAGGTACTATAGTAAAATATCTCTGCCGCGCATCAACCGCAGTAAGTATGTATTTTCGAAAAGTGTTAAATTTTATAATGACTGCCATTCGAAAACCAGAATGCCGATTTCGCTCATATTCAATACCAAACCAGTCCCTAATAGTCTTCAAACTGCCATAAAAATTTCAAGCCAAAATCTTTTAATTTACGGGAGTTATCTAGATGACAACATGGTGCATTTGCAACACTTTAAGAACTTCCTCCGAAACTAGCAGATGAATTTCAAACATTTTAACTTGAATAGGTAGCCCATGAAAGCTTCTAACACTAACCCAAGTTTCATTGCCATAGGTCAAACAGCGGAGGCTCCATAGACTGCCAATAAGTGCCAAAATTAGCTAAAATTGGAGATGTGTATACATCGGGTATAGATAAATTTGAGTGACCTATATATTCGTGATCTACGACACATGATCGACGCTTTTCCACAGGTACCGCCACTGCACTGAGTGCTATAGTTGTTATCTTCCAAAGGAAAATACACTAAAATAAAACCAAACAGAAACCGAAATTTTCGAGGAAGTTTTTGTTAAATAAGTGAAATTTTCCACCCCCTACTTCCAACCTGTTGCGAGAGTAATTCAATACTTTTAAATTACCTCAACAAATAAGATAATTTCTGAATATTATCTTTTATTGATATTTCACTTCAATTATTACAAAACACTTTAGAATTATACTTATTACTATTTCTTAATACTAGTGAAACCTAATGTCCATAACAGCTAGTATGAACCCTAACGTTTCTACTCGACTGTAGGTTTAGGAATGATCATGTCTTCGAAATGAAGATATGACATTACTTTCGTTTTCTTTGTTTCAATCAAATATGGCCAACCAAAAAGGTGGCGTGATACAGAACATCCGCCAAATATGATGACACATTATTGTCAGCATATCTTGTGGTGTCTGATTGTGAGAAGCTAGGTGAAATATAGACAGCTATTATTCCGAGAATTAGGAATAATAGTTGTCTATAATTTGTTCGACACGTTTTTGTAGACAAACTGAATCGTCTGCAAAAACGGGACGGAACACAACCAATTTTTATTGTCTTTTTGTTTATAAATCGTTTCGAAGTGAAAGTGTTCCATTTTTTGTTTTTATTCTGTCCTTCAATGATCTCAAAACCAGTAAATTCCATAAAATTAAAATTCCTAGTCGAACTATCATCGCACACATCATTGCGTTTTCAAGTAGTTTGGAATGAATAAAATCAATTATTAAAGAAATATTTTGGAGATTTTAGGTTAGTAACATACGAACATTTACATTTTCATATATTAAATATACAAATATAAATATATATGAAAGAATATTCACACAAGAAGGTAATTTTGTGTTCCATCACTGCATATGTACAACAAGTGGTAGAGCTAAAACCTGGATAAACACTGGTAATTTTATAGCCAGTTTGGGTGGTTTATATAGGGGCTCTTTACATGCACACATACACACATATGTAACAAATACATATGCCTGTGTATAAGGAAAAAGCGTCTATCCTTATTGAGATAAGAAATGATGGACAGGTTTTTGTACCAAATCATGACATCATCGTAACTATTTGATTAATTACGGTTCAGTTTTTGTACATTACTTGCAAGTAATTACAAGTAATTATGTTCGAATGTTTTGTGTATGATTTAACATCATGAAGACAAAATAAGCTGGCCTTTTGGCAGCATTTGTTGTAGAGCGGTGCGAGCCCCTGATACCTCAAACAACATTTAAGTCCCCACAGCTAATCCCTCACAGTTTTTGCATCACAAAAATGAAAATCATACGCAACTAGGGGGACATTTTGAGTCTGTTTTTAGTATTGCTATTTTTGGTTGGCCTCCTATTTTGAGAGGGTACTTCCAACTGCCACCCAACACACTCGTTAGATTCTGCTTACCCCTTTCATTCATGGAGGGGGTAGCATTTTAAGTTCTCTCACTAATAAAACTTTTCCAGATCGAATCAGTTCATTTTTAGCTAATTCATGAAATAGACTAAGTTGCAAATTTTTATTTACTGTAACAAAGAGTATTCAGATGTATCTGCAACATTATTGAGAAATGGAATGTTGTATTTGCCTTAGTCAACATTTTATGTTGTGTCTACTGAAGCAATGAAATCCACATATATTTGTTTATTCCTGTCTTCTTCTTTTTGTTACAAACCTTTGTTATAAACATATTTTGCAATAATTTTGTTTTTTAATCTTTTTAGTGGGTTTGATCTTAATGGTATTCAAGTTTCGAGTGTGTTTTACTTATTTTCTTCTCTGTATACTCTCAGATGTACAACTTGAATGTATGTTTTTTGGCTTTCTACTTCTTAAGGCCCTGCTTCTTTTTCTAGGGCTTAATGGGACCTCAGGTTGTTGTATCGTCATCAGAAAATTTGACTGTTTTTTTTTGGGAATTTTCTGTTTGTAATTTATTTGTATCACATTTTTCAACCAATTCTTCCTCTACTTTTTGTATTTGTGTATTATTAGATGAATCTGTCTGAATATTTTCTGTTACCTTTCATTTCCTGCTGCAAAATTCTTGTGTCATAATTTACCAAAAAGGTAGACTTCATTCTGTCAATCAAAATTGCTCGTTTTTTACATAGAATAAAGTTTTTATTATTATGTGATTCTACTTTATAAGGACTGGTGTATGGTTTTTCTGGGACAGATCTTATTTTTTCATCCCAAACAAATATATGGAATTTATTGGCCAAATGTTTGGAGACATAAATCTTGGGCTGGCCATATTGAGCTCCCTATTTAAGAAAATTATTATCATCATTTCTCATATCTTGTACCATTATTTTGAGGCTAACTTCTGTTGATTCTGTGAAGAAGTCCCCAGGTAGGCACAGCTCTTTGCCAAATTCTAATTGTGCTGCAGAGTGTCCTGTATCAGTTTGTAAGGCAGATCAGTGGCCCAAGAGGATGGTGGGAAGTACTTCTACCCATCTCTTGGTATTATAAGCCATGACTGAGGCTTTGAGTGCTCAGTGCTATCTTTCTATTTTGTCATGGGTAAGGCCAACCTTCTTCCTCTAGGTCTACTGTCTGTTCTTTCCTGACCATATTTATTACAAAGGAAGAGTAAATTCCCACTTCAGAAGATTCTTCTTTGACAACTATTAGTGTCTAGTCATGCAAAAAAATTATTTGTATTTGCCAAGCAAGAGAATCTCATCAGCGCTCCATGCTAAATTTTTTAGATAGCGCACCGTACCTCTAGACACTCATGACATAAGCCAAAATCATGTAGAGGTCGTGACTGCGGAATACCTTGTTGTGAAAAAATATTCACACAAGAAGGTAATCAACAGATTATTTGCGTGTACTGCCACTGCATATGTACAAATCATGGGAGAGCCAAAATCTGGACAAACACTGGCAATTTTAGAGCTGGTTTGGATAGTTTATATAGGGGCTCTTTACATGCACACATACACACATATGTAACAAATACTTAGATCTGTGTACAAGGGAAATACGTAGCTTCTTATCAAGATAAGGAATGACGGACAGATTCATGTACCAAATTGTGATGTCATTGTAACTCTTTTATCAGTCACAGTTTGGTTTTTGTGCAATAATTGCAAGTAATGTTCGAATGTTTTGCGCATGATTTATCGACATAGAGATGAAATATGCTGGCCTTTTGGCGCAAACTGTCATTGAGGGGTGTGAGCCCCTAATACCTCATATGAGAGTCAAGTCACCACAATATATATATATATATATACATAATATATATTTTAAAATTGCTGATCCATAAATTGATTTCTTCTTCATGATTATTATTTTATTTTATAATCGTAACTTAACAACTGTAAATAGCCTGTATGATAAAGAGAGTAAAAGTACAAACAGAAACTTGAATCAAAATTTTTTGAACTTTCCAGAAATTACCACAAAAACCTATCAAATAATCGTAAAAAGTTGAATTTAAATTGATTGTTACTTGTGATTAAACAGACCTAATATCAAAATTACCGAGTCTTGAGTTTTCGACAAAATTCTAATCAAGCACCGGGGAAAATCATGTAGTCATAAAATTTTATCACCGAAATAGCCTCAAGCTCTGTGTTCATAAGCACATAGAAAAAAATGAAGTATTTTTGTGCGATAAGAAAAGACGCTCATATTCCCAAAGGATGAAGTTCAAAAAGAAAATGTACTGATATAACAAAAATGGTGAACACATACTATAACTATGGTTTTTTCGATTCTCATTTTTTCTCTCAAACGTATTTTTTTTTCGCCGGCAAAATAGGAAAATGCCCGTAAGAGAAGTAATGAACTGAACCCGCCTAAGAAATATGAAATTTTCAATATACTTTATTTGTATAGGGTTTTCGAGCTACATTTATTCTATTTCATTTTATCCAAAATTCGAACTTTTTTCTATTAATGTATCGCTATAACATATGTACCCACAAAAACAATACATTTATCAGAACATATTCAAGAATTCCGTCACATGAAAATATGAATATTTTCGAATTTCATCTTCGGTACCTACAATAAATTGAAAGCTCAAAAAATGAAGTGAATGAAAAAATTTCTGGAGATTGTGACTAAAAATAAAAATCAGCAACGAAATCAGGAATCAGTAACGACACCAGAAGATAAGTTCATTGCTGTTCACGCAATATGTTTTAATTTTCACTGAATGTGGTGAATACAAATGTAACCAATATCTCTGCCGCGCATCAACCGCGGTAAGTGTGTATTTTCGAAAAGTGTCAAACTTTGTAATGACTGCCTTTTGAAAATCAGTGGATCGATTTTGTTCAAATTCAATACCAAACCAATCCCTAATAGTCTTAAAGTTTAGTAAAAATTTCAAGCCAAAATCTTTTAATTTACGGGAGTTATCGTGATGACAATATGGTGCATTTGCAACACTTTGAGAACTCCTTTCTCCGAAACTAGCAGATGAATTTTAAAAATTTTAACACGAATGTGTAGCCCATGAAATCTTCTAACACGACACTAAGTTTCATTACCATAAGTCAAACAGCAGAGGCTCTACAAACTCCTAAAAAGTGCCCAAATAAGCAAAAAGTGGATATACATATATATTGTGTAGAGAAGAATTTGAGTGACCCATACATATATTCGTGATCTATGACTTATGATCAGCGCTTTTCCACAGGTCCTACCCCCAAGTCCGACCAATCAACTGAATGCAATCGTTGTATTTTCCAAATAGACTAAAAAAAAGGGGGAAAAGGTTTACCGGAAGTACCGCCAAGCTGATCCGCACCAAAATTTGTAACATGCAACGATAAATTATAATAAATATTTGTTCCAAATTTCGAACATATTGTTTCAAAATTCACTATTTTATGACCAATATAAAAACAAAAATAACGGTATGGGAAGTACCGTCCGACCGATCCGCACCAAAATCAATAGGTTTAGTCCTTGCCTTAGTACAAATGTTCGTATCAAATTGCGTAATTAGTGGACAAAAATTGCAACCTCTACCATTCGAACAAGAAAACGGAATATACATATATATATATGAATCTGAGTTATTGGTGCCAAATTTTTCCTGAGTTCATGAAACGAAAAACGTACTCTCCCCCAGCCCTGGAGGCTAATACCGCACCAAGCGTAATAAGTACTTTTTTAAAGAAAACCTCTTAAAAAATATTACTGCAGCGCATCAACTGCGGTGTGTATTTTCCAAAAATGTTAAATTTTGCAAAAGCTGCCATTTGAAAACCAGAGGACCGATTTCGCTCAAATTCAATACCAAACCAGTCTCTTATAGTCTCCAACTTCCATAAAAATTTCAAGCCAAAATGTTTTAATTTAAGAGACTTATCAAGAAGACAATATGGTGGGTTTGGAATATTTTGAAAATCCCTTTCTCCGAAACTAGCGGATAAATTTCAACGATTTTAACACGAATGTGTAGCCCATGAATGCTTCTAACACTACCCCAAGTTTCATTGCCATAGGTTAAACAGCGGAGGCTCCACGGACTCCCAAACAGTGCCAAAATAGGAAAAAAGTGAGAATATATACACATTATGCACAGAAGAATTTGAGTGACATATATATATGATCGGCGCTTTTCAACAATTCTCGTCCCTAGTCCCGCCATTGCGCTGAATGTACTAGTTGTATTTTCCTACGAAAATACACTAATAACGTTACCGAAAGTATCGTCTGCCTAATCCACACCATAATTGATAGCATAGTATAATGGCTTATGATAAATACTTGTTTTAAATTTCATAATCATTGGTTCAAAGTTACGTATTTTACAGCCAAAATAAAAACAGAAATAGCGATACCGGAAGTACCATCCGGCCAGTACGCATCAAAATCAATAGGTCAGGTCCTTTTCATGATTATCGAACAAAAACTGCGACTTGCATCGCGGTAACAAGAAAATAGCTATTATAATTATGTATTTGAATTTAAGTTTTTGGTGCTAAAATTTTCCTTAGGTTATGAAACGAAAAACGTCTTCACTCCTAACCCAGATCGTTTCATGAAATTAAAATTAATGAGTATATTCTCTATAAAACCTATTTGAAAATTTAGTTTGCTGGGAAATTCATAAATATTACACTCGTATATCAAGGATACGGTGTTAGTGGGGTCATCAGTCATAACACGGCACATTCCTTATTTGAAATCAGCTAATATTACACAAGCTTTGTACCCCCTCATACCCTCTTATTAGTTTTCGTAACTTTTAAAAATTCACTTATAATCAAAATTTCATGAAATTTTCAAATGTGAATGACCACTAACCAAAGTGCTAGATAAAGAAAGTATGAAGATGAATATGTACGAAGATAAAGAAAATAGATAAATAAAGAACCTACATCCATACAGGTACATTCTCGCGTTTTTCAGTCAGGTTTATCACGCTTACGACACACATTCCATTGACAATTTTTTGGCGTATTCGCGGTTTTAGGTTTCATCAAGGAAGAAACCGTAGTTGACAGACTACATACAAACGAAAATGCATAGATTAAAGCGACCGTAGTAAAATTAACTTTTTAGAATAACGCAATGCATTGGCTATACTAAAGTGTGTCATCAGAACTTAATGTTTCCTCACATATCGGCATTAGTCCAATAATTAAAGTATGATGTATAGAATGGATATGGTTGGCTTTTGCCTTTTTTTTTTAAACTTAACTTCATAAATTTTCTTTTTCTCGTGTCAAAATATATTTTTGAAGAAAATTAACGTTTTCAGGGATTTTAAACTAATTTATAATACCGGTGCATGAAATGTACGAAGAAGTAATCGAAAAATTGATACATTCGATCAATTTTCATTACGTTCGAAAAATGAGTCAATCCCATTTCGATTAGTTTAGTAGAGACCCCTAAAAGATTCCAAAATGCTTGTACCTAATTGATAGTTTTTAATCTACCTTTAATTTTGTATACAGTAGGCTAACCTACTATATGTTTCAGAAACGTTAAGAGAAAATTTTGGTCTACCTTTAATCAATATTATATTTAAGCCCAACTTTTCTCAGTCTCCAGTTACTCAAAATAGAACATTTAAATTTTAGTGCATTTCTATTGTTATCACTCAATGCAAATGTTTCAATAGTATTCTGACAACAGTCGAAGAATTTAACAAACTAAACTGATTTTTTAAACACATGTTTATTCGCAAGTTTTAAAAAAAAATCCTCTCTCCTTAAAACTAAGAGAATTTCTTCACATTTGTATAATTTTTGTTAGATTATATCAGTGTTGGATAGGCTATTTTTTTCCTACCGGGAAAATCTATAAAGGGCGCCAAATTTTTCTCCTTGCAAGAGCGCCCAGTTTTGTTTTATTACAATGGCGACCCTAATGATCCCCTTTACCAAAACAATATCTATATTGGTATAAGAAAAAAATAGTCAGTCTTTAATGACGAGCTTTTTTTTTTTTTAATCGTACTCGAAGTACTGAAATGTTTTTTGTTTTAAAGGCAAAGGGCGTCAAAAACTTCTCGGGGAAAAAGCGCACCGAAAAACTCCCGATAACCCGGTGGGCCTATCCAACACTGGATTATATTGATATAATTCTTCAGTCTATAATCTTAAAAAGATAATAGGAACTAGGAAGTCGAGAAACGTAAGTGACAAGATGCACAATCAAATTGAGAAAAAAATTACGGAAGCTAAATCAACCATTAAAAAGTACTTATAGGCAATAGAATGGGAGTGATTCAATTAAAACAACTTTAAGCCTCAAATTTTTTTTGAAGTAACTAATATTTGTCATTTTCCATCGCTTAACTTCGAACTTCCTATATATTGACTAAAATGTTCATGTTTTTTATTTGCTTAATATTACCATGGCCAATTTTGATGGAACTTAAAATTTTGCAAGGGGAGTGGGACAAAAATTTTATAATGAGACGACCTTATTTTGTAAGAATTATAATATTTTTTTATTGAAATTCGGGGATAGACGAGACAAAACATATCCTTATAACGTGAAAAAATAAAAAATAAAAAATAAAAAATAAAAAATACATCTTTTTTGTCACAGAAGCAGGTCGCGGAAGCAACTCCCTTCGTGCGCCATGGTGGGTCCGTCTACACTTTATGTATATTATTTGATGTTAAAGTCGCAATCTAAAACCAATACAGTCTCGGTTATTGGAAGACTTTTTGGGCGAGAATTTCGCACAATGACCGTTACCTCTTTCTCCATTTTAAACTAGACGTAAGTTTGATGATTGAAACATGGCGCCATTTTGTTTGGTTTTATGCACTCAGCTAACATACTCGACGGTAATTTGTGAGTTACCACTATAACCACAACTCATTCACAGATGATTGCTCTGTCTAAATTCGCTGCTGCTATAAGCCGTAAAGCAAAAAAAAAAAAAATGAAAAAAAATTTTCATTCTTAATCTCCACCGATTCAAGTGAGTGAGACATCTATCCAGCCAGAAGACCACAAAGCGTTGACTGAGTCTTACCACGAAAACAATAATATTCAAAAGATGGCACACAGAAAGTAAATTTGAAATATAGTCACTTGTTATAACGAAGAAAAAATGAACACATCAATTTTCTTGAGATATATGTAATACAGATAGCACTGATGAATATTTTTCATCGCGCACAATAAGACGTAACTAAATGCGGATCGCTCCTAGTTTTCATAACGAATTAGGTGTTTTTGGCTGTTTTCTACCTTTTTTCAAACTTCACTATACTATTCAAAATGTATGGACTGTCAATACCTAACTGGTAGCTTGTTTTTATCATGGGTTCAACTTTCCCTAGAAAAAGTTGGCATCAGTCAAGTAGAACCTATGAGAATTAATGCTGTTTCTGATGGAATTTTCAATTCCCAACCCATCTTTTATCGATTTCCTATTAATAATGGCATGGTCCATCATTATAATTGTAAGAATTTTTCAAAACTGGTAGTAAAATTCACTGATCGACGATCGTTCTTTCATCCTCCAATACTTTTCATGGGCCATGCAATAACGACATAAACACAATTACAATCAGTGAAATTGTCAAGATTGTGCCTCCATCAACAATTAATAAGGGAGGGTATTTAGTTTAATGTTTGAGTCAAATATCGATTAATTGAGTTTAAATTTATTTGGCAATCAGTAATTCTGATTTTTTAAATGTCCAAAAACATGGAATTTTATTAAAAATATTCAGTTTTTATACTTATCAACTTTCAAGAAGACAAAAAAACATTCAATTTTTTATTGATTTTAAAAATTACAAAAAAATTTGGTTTTTATTGAAATTATTATATTTTGTTTTAGTGTTAGTTCAATTTCTGTAAACAGTTTGAAATTAAATAAATTTGTATTTCCAGCATCAGTTCAGTTATATAAACTTGTCCCATAAACAATTCCACATGTTTATAAGAGAAAAAGACCGAGTTCTAATAGCTCCACGCTGGGAGGAAGCGGAACCTTAACGACAGAAATTTTTAATTAAATTTATTAAGAAAACTACCCGCTTAATCCTTCTGAAAATTTTATTCGTAATTGAGTACCCTTTGAAGACCTTAAATCCAAAATTCCAAAATTTCAAGTTAGTTCATAAATTAATGCCCCGGTAATAAGAAATTAAAGTTGAACTAACAAATTTCGCTGTTCCACTAACGTCATATTTCTGTTCAACGAATTTCCTCAAACTTGAGACCTATCTAGATCATTTTTTCGTACAAAACCAAAAGCTTCAACTACCCAAATTTTAGTAACATTGTCGGTCTAGTTCTCCAGAATGCTTTTACACATACAAACGCACGCACGCACGCACGCATACACACACATATATATACATTACCTACATTGCATAAATTACATACATACAATTATTGCTCGTATTTTAGTATATGATAGGATATAGGGTATAGGATTACGAAAAAGAAGCCATGCAAAAAAGTCTAAAAAAAGTTCAAAGACCTGGGGGTAAAATTATGACCGGTCATAAATATTGCTTTACGCATTTACTAGCAGGAAAATACATAAGAACAACTAAAACGGATTCGAGCAAAAATTCTTCTTATTCCTGATACCTAATTGCATTCCTCCCAATTGGCATTGTTTATTTATGAGCTACGGAGCATATCACATTAAATTACAACGACGTTCCTGAAAACTTTTTTATTGGAAATATTGCACCAACATTAAAAACTACATCGAATGAAAACAAAAATAATTGAAAAAATCAAATATCATTCGATTAAAGGTTATCATCATTGTTTTTTAGTGTTCCTATTCGATGATGCTATACTTCGCGATAGACCGAGGATTCCAACAATGTGTTATAAAACATTAGTCTACGTCAACCGACTTATTCCGTGAAAAAGTCATTCTCTAATTAATGCAGGTATCTGGGAAAATGTATACAAGCAATAACTTCGATTTTAGCTCCCAAATCTCCCAAAAACCCTTCCCTCCCCTTCCTTCAGGTTATTACCTTTCAAAAGTAACAAAATAATTTTAATAAAAATTTTAAGTAGAAGACTCATTACATAGTTTTAATCAATTATGATGTTAGTTTTAATGAACACTACTATGCCTATATTCAATCGAAAATTGAAAAAAATATCTCTGCCGCACATCAACCGCGGGAAGTATGTATAAGAAACAAAAATGAAAAAATGACTGACAATTCACCATGTTAATGTCACTTCGTTAATATTTAAGAAAATTAAGAAAAAAAAACAACGGGAAATACAAATGAAGAAAATTCCTGATAAAAGATATTATACAAAATTGACAAACATTACCGCACTTCTAAACGAATAATAATTTCAAAAAAAAAAAATCATTGAAACTCCATGCGCGTCCCTAATTTCAAAAAATAATGATGTTACCGTTTCGAAGATATATCGGACTAAGAGAACAAAAATCACAAGCAGAGGCTATAACACAAATGAAACTGGAGGTAAAACTGAAAATGAACAATCGTCATTAAGGCAAAAATAACCTTTTTGCAACACCCCAAAAATACGCTTTTTTAAGCGCCTTGATAAAACAGAGTAGCGAATTTCGATACGAAGTCAAAAAATTATCTTTTGCACATACGCACTTGCAATTTTAATTTCTCGCACTTCTCGATGAATTTCTCGCACGGGTTGATTAATTTCTCACATAGGTTGATTAATTTCTCGCATGGGTTGGCTACTTTCTTAGTTTTATTATTTCTCGTTGGGAACTAAATACCTTATTTTTCAAAAAAATTCTGAAAATATCTCTGCCGCATATCAATTGCAGTAAGTGTGTATTTTCCAAAAGTGTCAAATTTTGTAATAGCTGCTATTCGAAAACCAGAAGGTCGA